>JAYRBT010000156.1:19301206-19459626 GCA_036023395.1 Myiotriccus ornatus
GGGCCGGGCCGGGCCGGGCCGCATCGCTCCGCTCCGCGCCGCTCCGAGCCGAGCCGAGCCGAGCCGGGCGGCACCGGCACCGGCCCCCGCCTCGCCGCCCCCTCGGAGCCGAACGGGCGCCCAATGGCGGCGGCTGCGGGGGCCGCGCGTGGGCGGCGCGGGGCTGGGGAGTACCGGGGTGAGGGGGATGGGGGGGGGGGTAGCGGGGCTGGGCGCCACCCGGGTGATGTGGATGGGGGGCTTTTGGGGCTGCGGAGGACCAGGGTGGTGGGGATGGGAGGTACCGGCGCTGGGCACCCCCGAGGCAGTGGGGATGGGGGTTATACTGGGGCTGGGCAACCCCGGGGAGATGGGAATGTGGGGTACCAGGGTGATGGTGGGAAGGTACTGGGGCTGGGCACCCTCGGAGCAATAGTGTGGAGATATCAGGACTGGACAGCCCCCAGGGTGATTGCATTGGGTTGGGAGTCCTAGGGTTGATCAGCCCCCACGGTGGTGGGGATGGGGGGGTACCAGGGCTGGGCACCCCACGGGTGATGGGGCTGTGTGGGAGATCCTGAGGATGGGCATCCCAGGGTGTTGGGGCTGGGGCTGGGCCTGGGTGGGGGTCCCAGTGCTGGCTCTGTGGTGTGGGTGGCTGAGCAGGGGATAGATGGAGGCAAGGGGTCAGGGACCTCTGCAGGAGGCAGAGGCCATCTCCAAGAGCAGCTGGAGCTGTGCACAGTGGGAGACAGGAGGTGTGGGGAGAGCTTTGGGGCTGGGTCCCATCAGGAACCCTGTGTGAGAGCCACAGGACACTGCAAGAGCCAGGCATGGGGTTGATGAGGTATCAGGTAGGAAAAGCAGAGATGTCCCTAGTCTGCCAGCACCTCTAAGGTCTCCATTCCTGGCACTGAGTGTCCTGGGCAGCGCCATGACTGCACAAGGCTGAGCTGCATGCAGGGACCCCCACCAGGAGAGGGCTGGACACTGGAATCAGCTACTGCACTTGGGCTTCTTCCCCTGGCCCAAACCTCACCATATCCCTCTGATGGGAAAAAAGCCCTTCCAAGGGTGGGGAAACCTGCCCAGCATACCCAGACCTCCTGCACACACAGGCCTTCACCCCTGGGAGCCAAGAGGGATCAGGATGGCTCATCCCAGCCACTGTGTCCTGGGACAGAGCATCCCTGACACACTGGATCTTGGCATCTGTGTAGCAACAGAAAGGACCAGAAAGTGCTGGGAGGTTGTTATGGAAACAGCCACAAATTGGATCAGTACTTGGCGCAAGGAGCGGTTTGTGTGACTGATGTGGGAGCAGGTGGGTGTGACAGCCGCAGCAGTGCAGGGGGCCCCGTGGTGGCACCCCAGTGCCCGTGCCATGCCCCTGTGCCAGGGCTGAGTAGCACAGCTCGGGGGGGGACCCGGGTGGTCATGGGGCTGTGGGCAGTGCAGGCTGGCTCCCACCCACCTCACCCAGCCTCCGCACTCCCCAGGAAGGCGAAGGACTGGAGCAAGCTGGGGGTGGTTTGCAGGAATTCCATAAAGAAAATACTTTCCGCCACTCCCCCAAGCCCCAACTGAGCCCAGACACATGGCACTCATGCAGCAACCCCTCTGCAAACAGCCCCACTTGCGGGTCGTGGGGTCAAGATTCAACAGTGGGACCTCTGTTCCGCACCCTGCCCCGGGGAGCCAGGCAAGTCCCCATCACTCTGAGACACTTGTCACCTGATGGGGGGCAGCCCCAGACCCCAGGTCCTTCTTGAGCCCCGTGGGCACATGCAGCCGTCTGCACTGTCCAGGGAGCCCAGACAGCTCCAGTGGCCCATCCAGGTTTCTGGGCTTACCATGCCGGGGCAGAAGGACAGGAGGGTGCGAGTGGCCGAGCGCACCCCGCATGCCCAGCCCCACTGTGGGCACTGAGTGGGGAAATGCCGGCTCTGTGGCACTGTCTGGCTCGAGCACAGGAGTGGCTTCACTGCCTGTTCCCAGAGCAGCCCCTCTCCTGGCAGAGAACCCAGCTATGAAGAAGCCATAAACACTCGCTAAGTGGCCGAGCTGGTTATTTTCTGTCCAAGAGACCATGTTAAAGCTCACAACCAGTGAGACAGATGAGCTCATTGGAGAAGAATGGCTCGGGGCTGGCCAGGCCAGGGCCAGGGAGCAGGGCCAGGGCTCTCAGCCCTGCACCAGCATCATGGCAAGTCGCTCCCAGGGCTGTGTTGGACCCCAAGGGGTCTGATGTCCCAGCAGAATGAGGATCCCCCGGCAGGGTCCCAGCTGAGCTGTGGGGCAGCGCTGGGACATCGAGCCCTGCAACCCCTTGGCTTGCCCCGCTGAAGGTGACGCCCAAGCTGCCCCTCAAGACCCGGTGCTGTCAGGGGATCTGCGTGCAGGGCTGGAAAACTGGGCTGGAGCTGCCGTGACACCTTTGTGCCACCTCGAGTCCCCTCCAGGCTCCGCATTCTTGGGATTCCTTTACTGCACCAACATATTGCCTTGCTCTGTGTCCCAGGAGCTGCACTGGGGCCTGACTGTCCTGCCCATGCCCAGGACGAGCACTGCCAGTGGTGCCCTCCGTGCTCCCGGTGTGCCCAGGGCTGGAGAACGTGGTCGCCTGGCTCTGGTATGTCCCCGGCAGTGTGAGAGCTTGGCATGAAGCCATTTGTGGGGCCAAGCCCAGGGGACACAGGGACCTCGCAGCCCTGATCACTCCACAACCTGCCCCCACGCCCCCAGCCATGCAGAGCTTCCTCTGAACGCCCCCCAAAACAGCTGTGCCAAAGAACAGCACGGAGCCAGGCTGCCACCCCCTGCCGTGGTGCCATCGCTAGTTCCTGTCGTTTATGAGCCACTCATGGGAGATGTGGGATGTGAGGGGTGGCACTGGCATCTCCCCCCCAAGACCACTGGATCCCTCAGCCCCTCTGCCCTCAGCAGTGCAGGGGCAGAACGAGCACCTTCCTCCCGATGGGGTCCCTGGGGATATTCTCTGGGAATGCTTCCTGCCCCAGCCCAAGTGAGTGGAGAGGGGAAGAGGAGGACACATCCAGTCCTCGGGCTGGGCACAGGCACTGCCAGGGGGTGGAGGGCACTGCACCCCTCCCCCTGTCCCCCGCTCCAGGGCTCTGCCTGCTGCCACCATCGATGTGTGCCACCTGTAAGCCCATGAGGGGTGATGGGCACCCAGCTGGCCCCATCCCACCGTCTCCATTGCATGCAGGCAGGAGCCAGGAGCTGAGCAGGCAGCTCTGCCAGCCGTGGGGCTGCCTGCTGCCTGCACCCACCTCCCGTCGTATGTCATGCACCCACCACTCCCTGCCAGGCCCTCCCGGAGCACAGCAATGAGTCCCACAGGCGGGAGAGGAAAAAAAACTTCTGCTTACCTAACTCTGCCTCCTCCTCCTCTTCTCCCCGCAGGGCGCGAGGCCACGGGGGAGGACAGCTGCCCTGCACCTCACCCGCTGCTCTGAGCCCCCATGGCTGCCCACGGGGCGGACTGGCGTCTGCCCCGGCCGGGAGTGGGAACGGCCACAGCGCCAACTCCGGCAATCGCTCGCTTGCGCTAACTCGATCCAGGTTTCTGGAGAAAGGCTGGATGGAAACGCTTCTCCCACCCCAGCCCAGGCCCTTCTTAAAGATATAGCTACACGTCCCTGCTGCGAGTGCCGGAGCCATGGAGATGGAGAGGCGACGGAGCATCCTGCCAGCTGGCGTCCTTCCAGCGGGTCCGGGAGCCGCGCAAGGGATGCGATTGGTGGGACCCCTGGGGAGGAGATGGCACCATCACCTGTGCTGTGGGCTGTGCCGGCCCATGTGCCTGCTGTGGGCAGTGTGAACTGCCCCTCCTGTAATTAACAGAGATCGGGCAGCCAGGTGAAGGGCTCCCCAGGCTGACAGCACCCCATGGCCCCCAGGGAGGCGGCTGTCCATCCCCCCATGCCCTTGGCCGGGGTCCCAGAGCGGCAGGAAGGGAGCTGGTCCCACACAGGCAGCCCCTTGCAGGTGGCCTCGACAGCCCACACGCTGCCTGACAGCCGGGACCACCCGGGAGGCTGCCGGCTGCAGCTGCGGGGAGGAGAACACCCGGGGGCCGGCCGGAACCTTGTCGCGATCTGGACAAGGGTGCACCCCCACGCTGGGTCTGCAAAGGGGGACCTGCTCCCCCTGCTTGAAGGACACAGCCACGTGAAAGCCCCCCAGATGGCAACGGTGGGATGGTGACAGACAAGCCCTGTCCCTGCAGCAGCCAGCTGAGATGGATGGGAAAGCACCGGAGAAGAATCCTGCCACAGGGGCAGATGGGTCTCAGGGCTGACCCCACAGCAGCAGAGACCCTCTGGTTGCATGGAACATGGAACAAGCACAAGACAACCCAGGAGCATCCCTCCAGGAGCTCTGACAGCACAGGCCCTGGCACCCTCAGCATGCCCAGGAGTCCCCACCTCTGCAACAGGCACGTGTGCACACTCAGACACACATGGATACAACAGCACATGTGTGTGAGTGGGGTTTGCCCTGCACTGGGGATATGGCATGCCCTGCTGTTCCCACCCTCTTGCCTAGCTGTGGGGACACTGAGTCAGGATCCAAGCTCACAGCAGGACCATGGTGCTCCATATGGATGCAGCCGGTGACTCGAGGTGCCAGCAAGGGAGGGAAATGGCTTCCCACAGCCACTGTCTGGGTAATGGGGGGGAATTACCTTGTTCCCTGACTGCTTTGATCTGCTGCCATTAATTAACTCAAGGAGTAAAGACCCTCTCCCACTCTCTGTAATGCCCACCATGCTCGGTTTCCCCATGCCATGCAGCTCCACATTGGCTCCTGGAGTTGTGACCAGCTGTCAGACACTGTGCCGTGCCAGGCTGGCATCTGCGTTGGGTCAGGCTCCAGAGGACTGGCAGGGGACTGTCACCCCGTGTGCTGGCAGGTACTCACCCGGAGCTACGCATTCACCGCTGCCCAGGGTGCCAGCCTGATCCCCCACCAGAGGCATCCCGGTGCCTGAGGCGAGCGGCTGGCCTCGCTGCCAGGCACGAGTGCAGGAGGAGGGTGGAGGAGCCTGCTGGCACGGGTGAAGAGAAGAAGAGCCGATTCTCCTGGCCAGCATCCTCGGCCCATTCGGCGCCATGCCAGCTCCGGCTCAATCCAGGCTTTGTGCCGGCAGCAGGCGGCTCCCGTGCACACACAGCGGCCAGCGTGTGGCCAGCCCTGTGCCAGTGCCCGCGGGGAAATGGGCATGGCCAGTGAGCATGGTGCTGGGCACCCGGCGAGCACAGACCACGCTGAGAGCTGGGTACCTGCCCCCAAGGGCCTGCTGGTTTCCTCCCCTGCCAGGGGTCACCTGCTCTCCAGCGCTCAGCTCCCCCGGCCATTGGTGCCTCGCTGCACGGATAACTTGCGCAGGTGCCACGGGGAGCCATCCTGCACCCCCACCTCTGCTTCTTCTGAGCACCACGGAGCTCCCTGCAGCTGGAGAACTGGCTGCCAAGGCACACTCCAGCTCTTGCTTCCACATGGAGGTGAACGCATCCCGCACGCTGCTTTAGGATGACGCAAGCTCCAAGGAGACACATAGTTGAAGCCAATCCATGTTCCTGGTCTGTAAGTGCTGCCATATTCCCAGCCAGTGTGATGCTGTAAGCGCTTCCTAAGAAGAGACAGGAACACTGGTGCTTGTGGAGTTTCTTCTAAGCTCACTCTGCAGGGACTGGTCCAAGCAGGAGCACCTGGGGTCCGTGAGGCTGTGAGGGGACAGCGGTGGCCATATTCCCTCGTGCTTCCATGTACTTCTTACTGGGTGATGGGGGTCTTGAGGACCTGAGCTCCCCAAGGGACCTACTGCCCCTAAGGGCCGCAGCCCAGCTCCTGAGCAAGGACCACCAGCTCAGCTCTCACATGAATCCTTCCAAAACGCCACCCAAGGCTGAAAACGCTTTCTTTAGTTTGTTTGTTTTAATCAGGATTTGGGTCCATTCAAGCAGGAATCCTGGTCCCAGCAAAACCCCAGGAGGGAGGGAGAGAGGTTGCAGCAATGAACTGGAGATGCCATCCTCAGCGTCAGCTCTCAGGATGTCCTACATGTCCCCCCGAGCGTGGTCAGGCTCTGCAGGGACCCCACACCCACGGGCAGGGGGGCTGGAGAGGAACTGCAATCACGGAGGGTGGCAAAGCCCAGCCAGGGCTGCCCCTTCCTTGCAGGAACATCAGCAGTGAAGGGAGCTACTGGCAGCAGGGTTGGGGTGTCCTGCCCCCCCGTGCTGCCTGTAGCACACATTTTCGGGGACTGGCTGTCAGCTCACTGCCGAGGACGGCTGTCGGCCAGAGCGGGGCCGGTGGGAGCCGTGCGTTATCCACCCATCCACCTCTCTCTGAGCCGCTCGGCAGACGGTTCCTGTTAAGGGGAGGGTGCGGTTCCGCTCCCCCTCCTCCGGCAGCCGAGCCAGCCATCCAGCTTTGGTCAGCATCCCGCTTCCCGCCCACGCCAGCAGCCTGGGGAGCTGTGCTCGCCCCTCCGATGCTGAAATCACCGCTGGCTCGGAGAAATGCAGGCAGAGAAAACGTCTTGGAGGTCTGGGAGGATTTTGGGAGCTGCTCTGCCCTGCAGAGGAGGCTGCAGTGGGTTGTGACTGCGATGAGCAGGGCTGGGCTCCCGGGAGGGGGTTGGGGGAGACCCCCATAAGCTACTTCAGCACCATTGTGGGGCTTCAGAACTGCTGTGGGGAGCACAAGTCTCACCCAACACTGGCCACAGCCCGTCCTGGTGAACAAGGAGGCTCCAAATGCCCCTTCCCAGTGGTGGTCATGGCCATAGCGAGCCAGGGCTGCATGGGAGGAGAGCATCAGAAAGGACTGAGGCTGCATCTCACTCCAAACTGACCTTCCTTGTCCCCTTGATTTGGGATATCTTCCCGTGGCTGTGCAATGAGAGCCCAGCACCATTCCTGGCACTTTGTTCTGACTTGAAGGGCATTCCCCCCCTGGACAGGTGCTGACAAGGGCAGCTGCAGAGTCAGAGAAGCAGGACTTGGCAGCCTGGCCCCCAAAAGAGAGCGCTGAGGCTCAGATAGGTTCACATGGGTGAGCCCTGGGACTGCAGTCATGGCTGCAACCCTTCTTCCTTGTCCTGGGGCACCAAAGGACAGACCAACCACTCCAGCCTGGCAGGAAACTCCAGCATGTTACCAAGGGTTTTTTTTAATTCCTTTCGTTCCTTTTTTTTCTTCCTTTTAATCCAGTGGCAGGATCTGGGGGAAAGTGTCTGTGGCAGCCCAGCAATGGGAGAGCTGAGCAGAGGGCGCAGGGGGCAGCAGCCCCGGCTGGCCGATGGCTTTGTCTGTCTTGACGGCTGATTTCAAGGAAGGCTGGGAGGTCAGAGGATGGGAACGCTGCACATTTCAGCAGGAGCAGTAAACAGCTGCTCCTGCCAGCACAGCCCGGGGTTCCTTCCAGAGAACCGTCCCGCAGCTCTTCAGGGACTGCTGCTTGAATAGCTCTCGGCGCCAGCCCCATCCTCTGCTTTGCTGAGATTTATTTCTGGAGCTGTAGGGTCCCAAGGGGGGAGGACTGAGCCATGTCTGTGTGTGTCACCCTCTGGGACATGGCTGTGCCAAGGGGAGTGGGACAGGGAGCCTGGTCCCTGCTCTGTCCTGGCTGCAGTGGACCTCACGCCTGGATGCGGCATCCTCGTGTCCCTGCACCAAGGGATGAGGGATTCTCCCAGCTCCCGGGGCTAGGCGTGCATCCTCCCCACTCCCACCACTGTTGGTGAATAAGAGCAGAGGAATCCAAAAGTCCTTGGCTGCTGTATCGCACTGGAAACAGCCACTCTGCCTTGTCGGACAAGTGTTTTCCCAGCCCTTTGCAGTGTGATTCCTTCATCTGGCAGCAAAACTGTTCCACTGGTATCTCCCCTTCCTGATGAGGAGGTTGAGGCAGTTCCCACCAGCTCACAGCCTCTGGCAAGACCAATGGACACGTCCTGCTGCACAACAGTGACCTGAACTCCCCAGCCAGGGTGAGGGGACCTGCAGCTTTCGGATGTGTTTAAATTTGTCTGTGAGGATACAAAGCCAGGCAAAGACTCCTGGTTCAGCTGAGGATGCCCAAACCTGGGAGCTGGAGCGACGCAAGGACCATCCTTGGGAAGGGTAAACCACCATGGGCAGGCTGTGACATGTCACCCAGACCCTACTGGCTGCTCAGAGGCACGACTGGTCCCACGTGATCTTCCCTTGCATCTCGCAAGGACAAGACGCTGGAGTTCCATTCTGGTTTAAGAGCAGAAATGTGATTTTTGCCTCTCTTGGATCCTCTTCAGGAAATGAAAACAAGGAGAAAAACCCCAAACCCAGTGAGGGGTGTTGTTAAGCACTTGCGCCTCGCTCCGAGACATTGCTGTGCTGCAGCTCGGTGGGACGTGCTCTCCCACAGCCCTGTGTGGCCGCAGCTTTCCTGCAGTGCCAGGGACTCACATGGAACTCACTGAGATGTGATCTGTCCCCCACCACAGGCTGATGCTGGAGCACTTAGAAAAAGAAACAGCCACTGAAATACCTGTTGGAATTCTGTTTTTGACTTAAGTAAAGAGTTCAGTCACACTGGAGGCTCCAGCATCCCACCAGCTGTGGAACAGTAGTGGTAGATGGATGTAGAGAAGGCAGGAGGGTGGGTGGGCTATGCTCCCCTTAGGGTTTGGAGTGAAATGGACCATCCAGTCCTCTGTGCCACCAAGCAGGGATGAAGGGGAGGCATGGTGGGCTCAGCTCTACTCACTTCACACTGCCCTAACTCTTCCCACAAGATAAGTCACAGCATTTTTATGATGTTACACACCTCTGACCCAGGCTCTGAACCAGCCCGGCACATCTGCATACGTGCATATTCATGACTCTAACGAGGAGCTGCAGCATGGGAGGACAATTTGCTGCTGCCTTATGCACACACCTGCAGCTACCTGTGGTGTTGCTCCACAAGAAACTCCAGGTACATGGAATTAGCTGAACACAAAACGTGGGGTTACACACTCCACCTGCCCACAGCAACAGCTGCAGCTGTCCCCCCATTGTCACTCACACCATCCCCACCATACTGTCCCTCCACTGTCTCCCTCATTGTCCCTCACACCATCTCTCCCATGCCATCCTCCTGCTGTCCCCACACACTGTGCCCCTGCCACCACGGTGGCACATGCACAACGCTCCTGTGGACTCCTGAAGCATTCCCAGCCTGCTGGCCAGACACAGGCAGCGAGGGACCATCTGGTCACCGGCATGGTCAGCTCCTCCTCCAGCAGACGCTGGTCCAGCACGTACAGTGATGATGCTGGCAGGTTTGGCACGGCACTGGTGCTGTGCACGGGTCAGCTTGGGTGAAACCTTGCTGTCCCCTCATTTGTCCTGGCTGATTCACAGGACAACGGGAGCCTCTTCTTACCCTAATGACGGACCCACAGCGTTTGCAGGAGCAGTGTGGCTCCCAGGCTGAGGCTGAGTGCTCTGCTCGCTCCCGGCATCCGGGACACATGCTGTGAGGGTCTGGCAGTCATTTCCCATGGCTCCAGGCAGACGGAGCAGCAAGGGAGCCCTTGCGACGGGGTTTGCCGAAAGGAGAGGCGCATGGTCTGCCAAGGGCCTGGGAAACGCACGGCACTTCGGGGGAACGTGCCGGAGCAGCACTGCCCTTCCCGCCCCGCAAAGCCTTTAAAATAAACTTCTATAAACAAATCCAAAATGAGCTTATTTTAAACTCTTCTGAAATGGGCTGCCTGCTCCTGACCCAGCACAGCAGCCTGTGCCAGACCAAAACGCTTGGGATGGGAAGTGGAATCAGTCCAAGGGAACCCAAACCTTGCTGGCTGCCAGGAGAGGGGATGAGCCGACAGGATGCCTGGGCGACAACCCAGCATTTACCCCGGACACACAACACCCTGAGCAAAAACTGCCCTGTGCTGGGCAGGACAGCCCCCTTGGTCCTCTGCCCCAGAATGGGGTGAAGCACCTAAGGCAGGGACATTGTAGGGTTGGCAAAAACCAGCTCTGGCAGCCCGGTGTCCCTGCTCTCCCCAAACAACCCCTGGTAACTGGGGACGCAGCATGAGATGCGCTTGGACAGCAGCCTGGAAAATGCCCACTGTAAGCAGGGAAATAGAGGCCGGGCAGAGGGAAAGGGTGTGGGGTTGTTCTGGCCTCAGCCCAACACCCCAGCCCAGCACAGTGCCCTGGCCACTGGCACCATGGGCCACCCCCACCCCGCTCCCCCAGAACCTCCCCGCTGATGGAGCAGGGATGATGGGCTCCGACAGAAGGAGCCGGTGAGGATCACCCGCCCGGGGAGACGACGTGGAGCGACCACGTCGGAGGAGCAGCAGCGCAGCCCTCCGGCACTGGGGCAGGGAGCGGCACCCCTGGGAGCGGGAAGCGGCCCTAACGGTGGCACTCCCCGGGCTGGGGCAGGCAGGACCCCCCTTCCCGCGGTGGGGGACCCGTTACCTGTGGCGGCGGAGCGGAGCGGGCGGCCCCGCAGCAGCGCCTGCAGGCGGGCGGCGCGGCGGTGCAGGTGGGCGGCGCGGCGGGCCAGCGCCCGCAGGTGGCCCTCGATGTCCCCCAGGAGGGCGACCGAGTGGCCGCAGAGCTCGGCCAGCTGCCGCAGCAGGGCGAGGGCCGCCAGGCTGCAGGTGTCCCGCAGCTCGGTCAGCGGCCCCGCCGGCCGGACCCGCACCGCCACGCACCGGCGGTAGAACGGCATGGGGCGGCTCGACTCGGGGCAGCTCGGCTCTGTTTTCCCCGGTCCGGTTGCCCCCTGGCCCTGCTCGGTTCAGCCCAGCCCGGCCCTGTTCCCCCCGTCCAGCCCCGCGGCTGCCAGGGCTCTGGTCCGGCCGCGGCGCAGGGGCTCGGGGCCGGTCGGTGGGAGGAGGAGGAGGAGGAGGAAGGGGAGGGAGGGGGCGGCCCCGCTCGGGGATGCTCGGGCCGGCAGCGGGGCACGGCAGCGCGTCCCGACGGCCGGGAGGGAAGACCGGGCCATGCGGGAGGAGCTGCGGGGCCGCAGCGGGCTGGCGGCACCCCTGGCGCTGGCGCTGCTCGGGCACCCTTTGGTGCCCGCTCTTCCCTCCCGGTACCCATTCTGGAGGGCACGGGCATCCCTCCCGGTGACAGCTCTTCTCTCCTGGTGCCATTCTCCAGGGCAGGGGTATCCCCCGGTACCAGCTGTTCCCCGCCCCGTTCCCATTCCCGAAGGCATGGCCCCCTCCGACGCTCTCTCCAGCTTAAGCCATCCCTCTCGTGCTGGGAACGGGGGGCTGCGGGGCCTCCCCCGGGACCTCCCCGGGCTCCGGGGCTCCGGTGCCCCTCGAGGCAGGCAGCTCCCAGCAGCCGCAGCAGGACAGGCCGTTAGTTCCGCATTTTTCCCGCTTTTCCCGTGGATGTTCCTGCCGCAGCAGCTGCTCCTCCACCCACGGCCCAGCGCACACTACAGCCAATATTTGGGTGTCCGCGGGGCAGCACCGGTTTACAGCGGGGATGTCCTGCCTGCTGGACCTGGCTGTGTGTGGGGAGTCCCAGCAGCACTGGGGGCAGCAGCAAAAGTTGAGAGAAGAGTGTCTGTGATGGGTGTAACCCCCAATCCACCTGGGTCAGCACCCCATCCCCAGCAGCTCCCCTTGCCTTGTACAGAGCAGGACTGAAATTCCTACTGGGAGTTTCCTGTGAAACGATTTCTCCCTCCATAGTGAACCTTGCTGGACTCCTGAACTATTCCTGCATTGCTTGGGCTCATGTAAATGTTTGTGCAACCAACCAGCTCCATGGGGCTGCTACCACTGAGAACTTCCTTCTCCCTCTCCCTTTTCCCTTTCCTATTTCAGCTTCATGAGGTGCCCTGAGCTCCTCTCTGTGCAGAGTGCTGAACAATGTCTCCTCCAGGACAGTCTTGGAGCTCTCCTGTGTTGTCATTCCCCGGGCTTATGGGACTGTGGTGGTCGGCATCTCCCTGAATGAAACCCAGGCAGCAGCAGGAGCTAAACAGCCTTGGTGTCTTGGCTCTGTTCCCAGCACAGATGGGGAAACTGAGGCACAGGGTCACACCCCACTGGGAGGTGAAGAGGGTGAAGTCAGTCCAATTCTCTTAGCTTGGCCAGCCCCAATCATGAGTCATCATCTGGGTAAGGAAAGCATCTAGAGCCCATCAGGGCTCTGTTTGCTCCCCATTCCCAGCTCACCCACCTTTCCCAGCACTGACCTCTCCTACTGCCACCCAAGAAGGAACCCAAGGACAATGTGCCTATTTCTATGGCTTTTCCAACACAGACCTGTGTGTTTCAAAATACAAGCACCAGGTTTACACCCTCGTCCCCATCAGCTGCAATGCCCACCTGGGCACTGTTCTGCTGGTCAGGGAGAAGGCAGGCAACCCTGACAAAATGAGAATTTATCCAGTTTTTGTCTGGTTTGAAGGTGGTTTCCTCTTGTTCTACCTCACGACACAGGTTTGTCATGGCGGCAGTGCCCAGGTCTTGAGGCTGTCTCAGCAAGCAGGAGTATTTTAAGCCAGGTAAGTGCCAAGGGCTTTTCCTTTTGCTTTCTTTTTGCCTTCAGCCTCATTTACAAGGCTTCTCAACAGCTGGAGAGGTGTGAACACATTGCCATCGAGTGCAAGCAGAGATCCTCAGATCATAACCTGACTCCAAGACCAAAGGGATTCATAAAGCCATCACACAGTTCAACAACCTCAATAAATCACAAAATCTGGTCGCTTAGCAACTTAAACTGGCCTTTTCTTTCCTAAATGGAGTGTGTTTTCCTGAAGTCTTCTGCAAAATATTTAGCATGAGAAAATGACAAGGACCCTTTCCATGTGAAGTAAGCTGCACCATGAAGTCATCACATTATTCTGATGACCAGGAGTGGGGCTGGTCAGGGTGTGAAGGCTGGAAATGAGGAGCCATAGCCCTGTGATGGCTCTAGAACTGTGGACAGGCCCCAGATCCTGGGGAGGCAGTGCCAGAGCAGTGTACCTCCATGAGGGTTTTGCTTCTCTGCAGGGCCAGATCCCCTGATGTAGGCAGAGCCAGGATCCAGGGACTGCTCTGGGATGCTGTAACGGATGTGCGAAACCCTGGCTCAAGGAGCAATGGACTTGGGATCCCGTGGGAAACAGCTCCATTGGCCACTGTCCGGGCAGGAGCGTAGCCAGTTCTGCAAACACTGATTGCAACCAGATGCTTCAGGAATTGCTTTCCCTGCTTCGACTCCACTCCGCCCCGCAGAGAGCATCCCTTCTGAGGGAGGGGACACGGCGTATCCAAAGGGAATACGTCACGTGGGTTTTATGGTTGGTGGGGCTTTGGGTGAGCCTTGCTTGGTGGAGAGGGGCGGGGCATGGTGGTGCCAGGACCCTGGAGGGGATCCTTACCTTCTCCCAAACTTATCCTCAGGACTCTAACTGCCTCTGTCTTGTGTCTTCTCACTGAACATCTGGTGATTGAGTGAGGATCATCAGCTCTCCACACAACTGCCTGTCCCATGTTGCATCCCCCGACACCAGGAAATCCAGAGCAGCATCACTGGCTGAACCGATGCCTGAGGGGTTCAGCATCCAACAGCCAAACTCGGCTTTTGCAGAACCTCTCTAAGATCTCCAGCTCCAGAGCAACACTTGTCTGTAGCCCACGGCCACAGACGTGAGCCAAGCTTGGCATCCGATGGGAGCTGCACTGCTCCGGCTGCCGCAGGACCCCTCACTGGGGCTCTCTCATGCTGCCCGGATGCTGGATCCCCCCTTGCCTGTGGCTCCCACTGGCCTCCCAGTGCCCGCTGGAGGGTGCTCTCTGCCAAGCTTTGCGCCGCGGATGCTTCCGAGCAGCCCCCGGTGAGAAAGCAGTAAAGGAGAGGTCGGAGCGGTTTTGGTGGGATGTGCGAGTCAAATCCCTTCCTCAGGGAGGGGGCGGCACTGGACCCCACCGGGCACCGTGCGGACCCCACTGCAGTCACACGACCCGGGACCAGCTCCTGCCCCGTTTGCCCCCTCCATCCAACCCCTCCCATCCTCCTTGAGTTGCCCTCCCAGGCTTTGCCGTGGGGCAGCAATTCTCTGGGGCTGTAGCTGAAGCTGCTCCAGGTGCCCGAGGTGCAGGTAAACACTTCCAGCTCACACTGCTTGGCTGTGCCACTCCACGTGGCCTCAGGGCACACTGCCTTGAAGCCTGTGTGGTTGTGCCTCCCAAGTCACCCCTTGTGGTCCCTCTGGAGTCCCTTTCCTGTTTCTGCACCCAAGCCCAACAATTTCTGCAGCCTCCCTGCTCTCCCTGTGTTTTCTCCAGTCATCCCATGCAAAGGTGCCAAGCAGATCCCAACAGAGACATGCAGACTGCCGGTGCTGTGGGTCCACCTGGACACGGTCCCATGGACCAGGACACTGAGGCAGGACAGGGAACAACAGCACCTGGGATCAGGCTTTTCTTCCACACAATCCCCTTTATTTCCTGAGCTGCATGCAAACTGTCCAGAACCTCATCCAAGGAGTGTGAAATATCCCCACCTAGGCTGATGGATCCAGCTCTCACCACCTCCCCAGTCCTTGTCCTCCTGCTAAAAATTAATTGGCACAGCTGACCCCAAAGGCATCTCCTACAACCAGGTCTGATCACTGATGCCATTTGCTACCAAAATGGGCTACAGCATTCCCTGTTCTTGGCTCATACATGGTCCTAATCATTACAGCAGCTCCTTTTCCCTCCAAATTCACTCCCTCCCAACTCCGACAGTCCTCTTTGTGCATTCTTCCAAGGCTGGGCTTTGCACTCCCGAAACGTGGGTGCTGAAGAATGTGTTTGTCAAAGTGGATGTTCAGCTGCAGACTGGAAGAGCTCTCTGGCTCAGGCTCCTTGGAGGTGCAATGGGTTTTCTGGGTTCAATTAACTTTCCTCTGTGTCATCTGTGAACTAGGCTCTGCTCTCCAGCTCTTCCTCCTTTCCAGATTGCTGCAGAAAACATTAACATGCACACTGATGAGATCCATGGTGGAATTGTTCATGAAAAATTGAATATCAAGTCCCTTAGTTTTCTGTCCAAGTAATTTTTTCTGTGTTGGCATCATTCCCCTGACTCTTATCTGTACGTAGTGCTACACCTTCCTCAGCCCTCTGGCTACCCAACCATCCATAACTCCCGCTGGGAGCAGGAGCAGTACCAGTACCAGGGATGTTTTGGAAAGACTGACACATTTTCCGTCACGGAATCCATGTCATCCCATCTGTGCTCCATTAGTCTATTTTTAATCACAGTTTAAAGCCATTTTCCAGGAACAAACACAAACTTGCTGGCCTGTAACTCCTTCAACCCCTGGTGACATTTTGGGTCCAGGTGTGTGAGTTGCTGCCAGGTAGAGCAGAGGCTGCAGTGAGGGGTTGCATGTTCATACAATCGTGGAATGGTTTGAGTTGGAAGGGACCTTAAAGCTCATCTAATTCAACCCCCCTGCCATGGTCAGGGACATCTTCCAATAGACTAGGTTACTCCAAGCCCTGTCCAACCTGGCCTTGCACTTAGCTGGATGGGGCAGGCACAGCTTCTCTGGGCAACCTGTGCCAGGGCCTCACCACCCTCAGAAAAAGGGAAGAATTTTTTAGAGTAGATCAGCAATTAATATCTCCCTTTTTTTCTAGTCACATTTTGACACCTGATGAGTCACTGTTGTGCTCGAATTGGTTTTCATTCCCTACAAGCCTCAGCTCCTGCAGCCCACACTCCAAACTTGCTGATGTCCCAGATACAGACCCCTGGCACCACGTCCCTCCTGGGGAAGGAGCATTAGGGTGAAGGGCTGCACTGTCCTGGATTTCATAGGTTTCATGTATTTCTGAGTTTACTCCCTCTAGGTTTCCTCGCAGACCAGGACAGCGCTTGCTGTGCTTGCTTTGCCGTGAGCCCCTGGGCCACCCCCGAGCCCTGTGCTGCAGGATGCCTCAAACAGGGGTGCGAGGGGGTCAGTGGTCAGTCTCTTGGCGGGTTCCCTCCCATGGAGGAGGCCACTCCCTCATACTCACATGTAAAGTGCCTCAGTACTGGGGACAAGCCCATGGGACCCCAGGGACTGAGCGTGGGAGGGGGCTCTGTGGCATCCACATCACCAGCCTCTATGCAGAGCACTAGGCAGTACCCAGGGTAGAAGGCAAAGCTGATGTTCTAAACTCCTCTCCTTGCTGTGGCCCGTCTTTCCAGGGAAAGAAAGCAATTTCCCTCTTTCCAAGGCTGTTAACAGCCCAGGCCCTGAGCTAGGGGGCTTCGTACAGCCCAGTGGCATCCACCTCATCCTGGTCCCAGCAGAATGGGATGCTCATGGGGTTTCTACAGGGGTTCAAGGAACTTCTTTCACCTTCCTTAACCAGGAGGCCTCAGATTGCCCTGAAGAATGAAAATCATCCTGTATGACCTCAAGCTGTGCCTCAGAAAAGTCCCACTATCCAGGTGATCCCTCACAGTGTGCAAATGCTAATTAAGAACTTCACAAAGCTCCACTCTGTTTCTCCCTCTGCACTTTGTTTTTCCCTCTTTGGGGCCTCAGAGCTCGTTACTGGATGTGCTGGCCGTGGGGAGCAAGTGTTTAAATAATCTGCTGCAAAATAATGATTACTGGACAAAACCCACAGGCAAAATTCCATCTGCAGGGCAGAGGACACAGTTCTTCTAATTGACACAACACAGGTATTTGTGTCAGGAAGGAAACAGCGCTTTGATGCTGTTTGAATGTATCTGGGATTGTTGAAAGATCCTAATGAAGAGTCACCCATGCAGAGGCTCTGTGGATGGATCCTGCTGTGTACTCAGAAGTACTCACCCCGTTCTGAAGCAGAAGCTCCAGACGTGTGGCAGCTCACAGAGATATTTTCATTTATTCTTGATTTAATCCTTAACATAATTTATTCTTACACATGGTATAAGATTTTTTTTTTTTCTGTGACAATAGATTTTTTTTTTTCAAGATTTCCACCTGCTTAAAATCCATGGGCTGTGGCAGGCAGGGGATTGGCAGTGGAGTGGGAAGACATGTATGCCAGGAGAACCAGAGCTGATCTGTACCTGTGACAGGGTAGAGCACACCAGTGTCAGATGGCCCTGAGACTGGCACAAGGGTAGGCTCAGCTCTGCTCTTGTCCCTGGCAGTGTCAGTGCTCTGCTGGTGCAGAGCTGGAGATGATGTGTCTGGACACTTCTGCTCCAAAGGCTGCCAATCTGCAAATCACACATGGCTGCAGAGCACAAGGGACCATTTCCATGGAGCTGTGCTCCCCACAGAGGAGACCCTCATGCAGGAGGGCCCATCCTTGCAGGAGGACACCAGGACGTGTCCTCACCACAGGATCACCATAGTCCTGGCTCGTGGGAGCCGACTGTGCTGACGCCCTTAGGCAATGCCAGGCAGAACTGGGGTACACGTGTTATATCTCCCCATTCCATCTGGGATTGTAGGGCCCCAGCCCACAGCTCCTTCTTCCCCGTCAGGATGTGGAGGGAGAGGAGTCTCACTCAGGCTGATTGATCACCGTCACTTGCAATTATGATAATAAATGTCTCCTGCTGCCTAATTTGCTCTCCTGGTTCTGCCAGCGTGTCCGCGCTCCTTGCACAGATTAAATGCATGATGAACACCGTCACTGCTGTCATTCACACCGTCGTGTCATTCACCAAGGGACTCTCAGTGGGTTAAATAAATGCTGGTGAGAACTTCTCCCTGCCAGGATGCCCTCTGCGTGCTCAGGAAACATATTCTCCTCTCTCTTTGCTGCCAGCTCCGCTCCGGAGGAGAGGGAACGCAGCAGCATGGGGCTCTTGAGTCTCATCCAGTGGCCAAGCCTGTGCTGGACCTTGCCTGGATCAACACCCCAGACCTCAGAACCATGGCAGAGGCCAAAGCTCATCTTTCTTCTCTCTTCCAGACCTCTTTGCTGTCCCTCTGGTTCCAAAATCTTCCTTTGTCATCCTCCTGAGAAGCACAGCCCAGAAGCACTTGGACAGGAGGTGCTTCTTTTTAACTTGTGAATAATTTCCGTCCTTGTACCCTCTCATTAGTATTGTTGCTGTGATTGTTCATCTTCCTATCTCATTGCTCTTTCCAATATATTGTTCTTATCTCAGCCTATGATCTTTGTCTTTTGTGCCTCCAGTTCTCCTCTCCATCCCACTGCAGTGGGGAGTGAGAGAGCAGTGTGTGTTTTGGAAAGTCTCTGTAGGGGCACTAAACTGAGGAGTACCATTCCTAAACCACAACATCCTCCAAGTGGGAAAACATCCCACCAAGCCCTGTGGAGCAAAGGCCACATGGAACAGGAGGAGCCCAGGAAGATAAGGGGCCCTGTGGCTCATTCCAGACAGGCAGGACCTGTGTCTGTCTGTCCCGGCTGGACTCACACCAGTGCAGGCAACAGTCACCTGATGGAGTTGGGGGGGGTCCAGAGCAAAGCCTCTCTCTGCCAAAATGTGACTTTACATTTTGGACTTTACATTGAGTCTTTTCCTAATCCAAAATTTTAATGTATGATGTGGCTGTCAGGGGCTGAGCTGCAGCCATGTGCAGTGCAGCAATATATCCAATTAAATATGGGCTGCTTTTACACGCAACATATATTTTAAAGACACATTTAATCACCAACATAATTTTTTCCCTGGCTTTAAATAAATATTTATTGGGCCCGGGGGGTGGCTACCTGGAAATAAATAGTGTTACTTTTTGATATCACAATGCATATTTCTGGAACGGAAATTAGTTATTTAATTCTCACGTGCATGTGTCCAGCACCAACACAGACCCTGGAAGGGAGCATTCGATGCTGAGTCCACTGCTGGGTTGTTCTGCAGAGCTCCTCTGTATGGATGTTCCTGTTGTCTCCATCCTGGTGTCCTTGGCACTGTCACCTCCGTCCTGGCAGGGCAGCTGGGTGCAATAGGGACAGCTTTCAGGGTCCTCCTGTGGGTGTCACTGTGCAATCACTCTAGAATTGCTGAGCATTGCTGTCTGGGAGGGGATTTGGCCCAAAAGAGGGAAGGAAAATATTGCTCATGGCCTGACACGCCGCCAGCGCTGCTGATGGCCAAGCACTCTGCATTTGGGTACTGGTCCCCCTTGGCCTGTTCTTCTCCAGCTGCTCACCCCCTCCTGCTGAAACCCCAGACTCCACCCTCCTTCTCCCTTCCTGCCTCTGGCTCAGGCTCCCACTGCTCCTGGGCAGCTGGCGGGGCTCTGAAGGGCTGCGGTAACTCCTGAAAGTCCCGGAGCTGGTGGGAAGGAGACCCGGAGGAGAGGACCCACCGTGGGGGCAGGGCAGGGGCAGGTTTATTTATGATCCCCTTTCATCCCTACTCTGACGCACTCAGCTGTTCTGAGCCTCCCACACCTTCAAAAGCCACTTGTTCCAGTTTCTTTTCGGGTAAAACTTCACTTTTGGATTAAAAAGCTGGTTTTGGAGGAAGAAGTCTTCCAGCAAATCCACCTTAAACCTCTTGCTGCTCAGGGCCCTTCTTCCTACCTCAGACACAACTGCCAGACCCCCAGATGCAGGGGGAAAAAGCAGCCTCTGCCCACCTACTGCCCACATACCCCCTGAAGCCCCTCCCCACAGTGGGGTGAGAAGGGGCAGAAAATGCTCCCAGTGAGCCCCGGGATGGCGCAGCAGCTCCAGAGGGAATGGAGCAGATGAGGCTGGAGAGGGAGGAAAGCAATGGCAGGGAATGGATGGAGATGTGATTTCTTTTGTCAGGAAACTGATATATCAGTGGGTCTGGCACTCCTTTGGCATCTCATCCCATTTAGACACCCAGGTCAGAGGCGAGGAGTTCAGGGAAGTGGGGGCTCTGCAGTGTGACTGAAGCCGGAATCCAGAAAACACCTAAAAATAACAACTGGATGATCCCTGACCCCATTAGTCATCTCCCTCCCCAGAAATACAGATCAGACCAGACTGGAGTCCAGCTGAAGGCCTACCTTTTCCCAGAGGGACCTTTAGTGAGGAGTCAGATGTATCCACAGCAGCCCACCAGTGTCATTTCATCACTGGTGGTGAAGGTGGGGTGGGACGGGGGGTGGGACGTGGGATGGAAATGTCTCTATTTTCTTTTAACAAGGAGATCCACCAAAGACAAAAGCTGATGTCTTTGATTTCTCCTTTTGCCTTGCAGCAGTTATGTCGCTTATGTCCCAGCATTTTTGGTCATTTTAAACTCAACATTCCTGGTAAAGACAAACCAGAAAAGGCACTTGATGGTTTAACTTGTGACGGTTTAATTCCCAGTCCCCTGTTAGCATCAGCTGGTCTTGGTTTCAGAATTAGCAATGGTAATTGATACCTGAGCACGGGATAACTGCTCCTGGGCTGTGCTCCTGTCAGCCCCAGTGACAGCTCTGTCAGTCACCAGGTGATTTATGCAGGTTCAGGGCCTCACAAGGATTGTGTCGGTGCTCCTGCCTGCAAACTGCTTTTATTTTCTCCTCACTGCCTCTCGTGCTCACTCACAGGTTGATGCTTGTCATGATCATTTATTTGTATGGGTGTAGGATGGGATGAGCATCACGTTCCTTACCTAGACGGACACAGACTCCAGGGAGTGTGCACACACATCTGGAGCTGCGTGCCAGTCCATATCCTGAAGCTCCTGCACACAGGAGTAGGTTTATTATTTCTTAATCCGTCCTCTTGCCCCTTGACAGATTGGGTAGATGCCCTGGGTGGGTTGTAGTACCCAAAAGTGGTTGGATTTGCTGTTCTGTCAGGGGGCTGCCAAAGCGCAGTGGGGCTGATGGTTGGGCTGGCCAGTGAGCCATGATCCAGCACAGCACCAGAGAGAGGGGCATGGAGAGCTGCCAGGATCAGGACAGTGCTGAGAAGGAGGATGGTGGAATGCAGGGAATGCTGGGCGGCTGGAGGAGGACCAGGGAACCACCAACAGGAGATAGTTCACTGCTTCTCCTGGGCTCTCAGATGGGTGAAGAAGGTCAGAGGCAATGCCATGGCTGGGGGAGGACAGGCCACATCAGGCCTGTGGGTGCCCATTAGGAGACACCTTGACAAGTGAGGGTTAGGGCTGCAGGCCTGCCATACTGTGAGAGCTGCTGCATCCCTGCACGTGGGCAGTCACCCCAGAGGAGTGCTTCTGCCACTCAGGAGTGAGATTTCCACAGCCACATCTCTGCTCAGTGCCCCGAAGTAGCTACAGAGCGCACAATGTGTTATGAAGAGGATGAAGACCCAACAGCAAAAAGTCATAGCAGTCCCCATACTACACACTCCTTGGATCCTGGTGGGAGTGACACATTCTGCATGTTCTTAAAGCCCATATAATTCTAACACCCTGCCATGGGCAGGAACACCTTCTGCTAGATCAGGCTGCTCCAAGCCCCATCCAACCTGGCCTTGGACACTTTCAGGGATGGGACAGCCACAGTTTCTCTGTTCCCGTGGTGCATCTGGCACACTTTCCCTCCAGCTGCAGGTGTGCCAGTTGCAGGGCTGAAGCCCTGGGCCACATCCAGGGTGGGTTGGCAGCCTCTTGGAAAGCCTCAGGGGCTGTGGGCTCTCCACCTGGGTGGTATCCACCTGCAGGGCTGGGCAGAGAGTGGTCATTGTCCTGCACAGGTGCCCTTGCTTAGATGACATGTGGTTAGATAGGAGGCTGGTGAACACCTCAGCCCAGGGACTCTGCCCTGTCTGCCCTCAAGGACCTGGCTGGCACGACTCCAGGACCCTTCAGCAGCCAGCCCCGGGGGTGTCTGGCAATGCCTGTGGTGTGCCTGATGCTGCCAGAATTGCTCCTTCACCATCTTCTTGTGGGCTGGAATGAGGTGCTGTCTGCTGGGGAGGGTGGGGAGCTGTATGTCTTTGCCTGGACGTGCGCAGCGCTGCCCTGAGGGGTGGGGTGCAGGAGCAGCTGTTCCCCACGGGGAAGGCTCACATCCCAACTCCAGTCCTGTGCTGGAATCACCTCGCTGCCTGAGGCTGGCCACCTGCGGCCACAGTGGGTCCCAGCTCCAGCCGGGACACGCAGAGGCAGACGCTGCGCTGAGGACCCCCAGAATGGCTCAGCAAGCAGCAGGGAGACACAGGAAAGCACTCACCAGTGTTAGCACATGGCCAAAACCCAAAGAAAAGGCCTTTTGTCCTCCTCCTCATTAGTGTGTGTGTCTCTCCATGCAGGGGAAGTAATTATCCATTTCTTCATGCTGTTGTGGAGTCTCCTCTTTCCGTCAGTTCGTGCCCGAACACCTTGTCTGCAGAGTCAATTGACTCGCACAATAGATGCTTCTCTCTCCCTATTCCCTGAAAGGGCTCTGTGTTCCTTGTGTTCCATGTGTTTGGTCTTTTTCTGCCTCTGGTTTTTTTTTTTTTTTTCCCCTGGTGCCCACTTAATTAACTAAATAGGGGCAATTTTGCCTTTAGGGAGGGGTTAATCCCCCAAGTGGGAACAGCAGCTCTGGCTCTCCAGGTTATGCCTGTGCTCCCGTGCAGGTCTACTCATCAGTGTTGAGCAGGATGGACTTGTGGGAACTCATGACCCCCAACTCTAGAAAAAGAAGACTCAAGGTTATGTTCTCTCCCACCAGCAACTACCCAGGAGAGTCTGAATTTCTGTGGCCCAAAGAGTGGGAGGTGATTTCCTGGGGCAGCATCTCATGGTGGCTGAGGAAGGAAGAGCTCTGGCTGTGCCAAGTTTTAGTTCAGGAGGTGAATTGTATGCCCAACTCCTGGGCAGTGTGTGAACAGCCGTGCAACCCTGGCCTGCATGGTATGGGATGTCCCTGAGTGGTATGGGATGCCCTCTGTAGTATGGGATATCCCTGAGTGGGACAGGATACCCTGTGTATTATGGGATGTCCCTGAGTGGGATGGGATGCTGTTTTGACAGCCCCATGTTGGTCTCCCATTTTGGCCTTGAGCTCTTAAAACCCACCTCCTGCCTCCTGGCAATGACAAATTGGGAAGATGTTGCTGAATTAAGACTATTGATGTCACCTCCTGAACGATGGGCTGGTAATAAAATCACTTGATAGCGTTTCTGCTCTTACTATAATTAATTACCTGCCATTTTTATGTCTGCTAATGATTTGTTTGTGATGCTTGTCGTCACTGTAATGGGGGATCAGCGAGTGATGGACCTCCCTTCTTTATACGTATAATTAAAAAGGCAGCAATTAAGGCATTTATGCAGAACTAACACCCAGGATCCAAACCTCGGGTGAGGTGTGTGATCCACACCATTCATTAAATGCCACAGTCACAGTTACAGGCTCCTGCCTGGTTTACATCAGGTTGCTGGAGTGGGGTGTGATATCCAGGCATATTGCTGGGGAAGCAACAAGTGGGAGCTGCCACAGTAGACACACAATGATTCTGCAGAGGACGAGGAAGTCTGTGGGCAGCGAGCATTGTGTCCTCCTCACAGTTCCCAGCACTTCGGTCAGTGAGGGCTCCTAAAGCTCCTGGAGGTGATGGCTTTGTCCAGGTACTGCACATGGGTGTGCCAGGTCCTTTGAGCATCCACCGTGGAGGCTCGCTGCTCTTCCTGTGGGAGAGGAAAACACAGAGGGGTTGGGGTTTTGTGGTGGCACAGGCTGCTGTGGGAAGAGTGAAGGGCCTGTGTGCCAAGGCCCAGGTTCTGACACTGGCAAGTCTGCTCCTGATACCCCAGGGTAACTCCCTCCTGACACCAGACAAGGAGCCTGTTTGTCTTTGGGATGGCATCAGAATATCACGGAATCACAAAACCATTTAGGTTGGAAAACACCTCCAGGATCATCGATTCCAACCATTAACCCAGAACTGCCAGCTCCACCACTAAACTATCTCAGCACATTAAGAGTGGCCCTGTTAGAGGAGACAAGGACCTCAACCCCCAGCTAGTTCCTAGTTCCTTTTAGATCCCACTGCTTCAAGATGTCTTGACCGCTTAGGTTTAGAAACTGCAGCCTCAGAGCAAGAAAACCCTGAGCTGGGTTTTTGCTGATGTGCTACCCCTCAGCAGCCCCTCAGCTCCTTGGTGTCCGCCAGCTCATGCGGGTGTTTGAGATGTTTCACAGTCTCCATGTCCGTGGGGGACATTTAAATTCAGCCGGTTTTCTGGGAGAACATCCCCAGCTCCGAGAGGGAAGGTTATTTCCAGCTGACTGCCTGTCACCAGCCATTTGGGGCTGAGCTCAGAGAGGCTTTGGCAGGAGATGTGTCACTCGTGGGTCTTGTTGCTCCAGACATCATTGGATGCTCTGACCACACAGTGTCTGGCAGGTACAGCCAAGCCTCCCCCTTCTGGCTTCTCCTCCAGCCACCCAACCTGCTGCTCTGTGGAGCTCTTAAATGTCACTGTTGATTTTATACTCCCTTTTTGTGGGTGGTTCATTTTGTGTTGAGGTTGGTTCCCTGTACCCCTGGGTATGTAGGCAGCATCTCTCAGTCCTTGCCCAGCTGGTCCTGGCCCTCCGGCAGCACATCCCATGTTGTTCCTTGTTTGCTGTCCCAGCAGTTTTGGGGCCGCAGTTTTGTCCTGGCTGCTTGGGATGCCTGTGGAGGCAGCAGTGCTATGGATCCGTGGGGCCTGTCTCCAACCCCCCTCACATTTTTGCTCCCCTTGCACAGAGCCCACACTACCTTTGACAAATCCGTGGGGGTTGTAATCTCTTGGTTTCTTCTGTCCAAAGGGATTGTTTTTAAACTGGTGTTTTCACAGCCAAGATGTGGAGATGAGGTTTGTTTGGGACATTACTTTGGGAGGAGCTCTGGCATCGAGATCAGCAGGGATCTGTGACTTATTCTGGGCACAAGCTTACATCTGTGAGTTAGAACCCACTGAAAGTCTCATCTATCTCTAATTCCAACAGAAGATGTAGCCTGTGCCCTCACACTCCCTCTGTGCCGGGAAAACCTGGAAGCAGCAGCACTTGTCACGCAGCCTTCACAGTGCTGGTTTGCCACTCCTGTCAGTTCACTTCAGATTTATGTTATTTGCAACTGCAATTGTCCCAAATTTATAAGAAGTGGTGCCTGGGCATTGCAGGCAGGGCCAGGGTAGTGAGGGAGCTGGGTGCCCTTCACCCTGCCAGGGACAATGCGCCATCGGAGCAGACGGACAGAGAGCAGGGGACGCACCGTGGGGGTCATGTACTACCCTGCATTTTGATCTAACACTTCTGCAGAGAGGGAACATGATTCCCCGTGTCTGATTAGTATTAAATATTTCCCAACCCACAAGGTCCTGGTGTGCAGCAGCATATGGCAGAGCTGCCTCGGCGTTGGCCACCGCGAGGAGGGGATTCATTAGTAAGACATTTTTATGTATGAAAAGAAAACATTACAATCCCCGCGGCTGGCAGCAGGCTGGTGTTTTGCAGTTCTGGAAGGAATGGAAGGATCTGCTTGTTGGCACACTGCCCCAAAATGTTTACCAGCAAACATTTGTCCTTGTTTTCTTAAATAAAAATATTGCATATTGCATGTTGGAGTAACAGCCTGCTGGAAACGGGCCCTTTGGACAGGAATGGGCAGTGGAATCTCTGGCTGCAGAGATGCACTTCTCTACCTTTAAACACAAATATACACATTTTTTGGGGGAGAGTCGAGCTTGGAAGAGGAGAGGGAGGATGGAGGAAGTTGGTAGCAGAGCCATTAGGAGCGCTGGGAAGCGAAAATGGAGATGCAGGTATATAGTGGCATCAGGAGCAGCACTAGGGAGGGGATGGGGAAGCAAGTGGAGTTACATCTGATGCCAAGCTTGGGCTGAACCCAGAGGTACTGCAAACTGTACCAAGATCACATCTGTGGTCAGACACACTGTTGATCAGAAGGAGCCTTCACTCCACTAATGGGAAAGTGGCACCAAGGGACACAGGCATTTCTCTTCCAGAGGGTGAATGGTGCATGAAGGTGTACAAAACCAAAGGACAAAACACAATGGGCAGTGATGCCATCTGGGCACTGAGAGTTAGCAAATAGAATATCTCCACAATAAATGTTGCCTCCTGAAATATGTAAGAGACTGCTGCCCTGGGCTGCAGGGCCTGTGAGAACAGCAGCGTACGCTCCCCCAGAATGGAGACCCTGAGTTCACCCAGCCCACTTGTAGTGCAACACAGAAAACCTTCTTCTGAACCCTTCCCAAATTACATAATCTGCTTTAAAATGCTGATGTCTCATTGTGGGTCAGAAAAAGTGGTGATTCCCGTCAGGTGTGTCAGCACTGGACCACACACACTAACCCTTGAGGTGGATGGAGCAGGTGAGCCCTCCATGCTCCCCACAGAAACCTACACAGGAGAGGGCCCAAGGAAGATGCACATTAGCCATAGCCCTGGTGGAAGGTTCCAGCACTGGAGTGTGGCCAGAAATCCTGGAGGCGCCACCAGCTTTTGTTCCCAGCTCATTGCCACTGAGCATCCTCTGCCTGCGCCAACGCCACTGCAGGCACGTCCCTTCCCTCTGCAGCCCGGGAACGTGAAGGTCCATGTGCTAGGATTTCTCTTCCCTTGCTTCCCCTTTGTTGAATAAGCGGTGGCAAATTGGGTCATGTGGAGCTAAACTGAGCATTAACTGTTCTCCCTTCAGAGCTGAGGCTGCAGCCTCTCCGGGGAAATCAAAACTGTTTCAAAATATGACCGGGATCAGATCACTTCCCCTCCAGTGCTGCAGAACTCTGGGCTTTCCAGAGAGGACTCTGGGAGAAAGCTCCTGGTGAAGAACAGGGCTTTGGGGAGGTGTGAGGATGAAAATGGGCTGGGAAGGGGCTGGAGTGTCCAACCTGCCCTGGCAGTTTGCACTCTGCTACCCCTCTCCCGCATCTCACGGTGTTGCTGTGCCTGTTGTTGGCTCCCTGCAGGCCTGCATTGCTCCTCATGCGGAGTCAGCAGCTCGGGGTGGTATCCCTTCAATATCTCTCACAACTCGACTCTCTCACTGCTGCTGCAGGGATCTGGGAAAGCTGCTGAGATGCTGGAGTGAGAACTCCAGAGACTCTCCCTGTCCTGTGGAACTTTGTATGGATTTGACCTGTGCTGGAGCCTCCATCCCTGCCCACTTCACTGCCCACAGCTCAGCTTCCTCATACAGGGATCCCGCCTGCGCTGCCGGCAGCAGGAGCAGCATGGGGCTCCCTGAGTCCTGGGGTACTGACCCTCCCACTGGGCACTCCTGCCCCAAGGGAAGAGGGGTGACCAGAGCTGCCTCACTGCCTTTGGATCAGTTATTTCCTCCAGATTAGAAAGCTTCAGAGGCAGCTGGATGGTGCACCATGGCACATGGAGTAGTGAGGGACATTCCTCCTCTCTCTGAAGGCATCTGGACCACAGCTGGTGCCTCCTGTAGGAACCCAGCCTACCTGGCCAAGCCCAGGGACTATGGGATCTCCAAGACTGTGGTATTTCCTAGGCACCACTCAGTCAGTGATGCCGAAAAGGTGCAGGATCCTTCCTGGGATCCCATGGCTGCTGTGGGACAAGGTGAGAAGTCCTGAATGGTGCCTGCAGGAATTATGGGGTAAAACCTGGAACAAGCTGAATGCAGGGGATGACTCCAGCAGTGAAGTTGGGCTGGGTACAAAGGAGCCTCTGGCTACACATACCAAAGTCACTCTGTGGGCTCTTTCCTCCCTCCCACTCTTTTCCCAAGCTGCCCTCTCCACAGGGCTTGTCCTCACATGCAGGTTCCATGGATATATTCCAGGTAAGTTAATGAGACCTGAGAGGTGCTCGTGGCTGCTCCAGTATCAGTGAAACCGTGCTCTCCAGTGCGTGAGGTGGTGATAAAATCACCAGGATCAGCTCACCCTGGTTCTGAGACCACCCAGACCCCCACCATGGGGTCCATCCATTGAGCCCACATCAGGGATGACAACAGCAAATCTCAAGGCACTTACAGGGCTGGGTGACTTCTCTGAGGGGGTTTGATCCTTTTCCAGGTAGGACCCACTGTCCCAGCAAAAACTTTATATCTTTCAAATGCTGTGTGTCCCTGTTCCCACCATGTGTCTCCTTTCCCACTGCACAACAGACCAAGCTAACCTGGCCCATCACACTGTGTCTTCCCAAGGTAGAACCTTCCAAAGGGGCCCAGAAATCATGGAATCACATGGTTTCGTTTGAAAGGAACCATCTAGTTCCATCCCCACTGCCATGGGCAGGGACACCTTCCACAGACCAGGTTGCTCCAAGTCCCATCCAACCTGGCCTTGGACACTTCCAGGGATGGGGAAATCCTGCATAACTGCCTCCACTCCAGGTACCCTCCTGTGCTGGTGCCCAGGCAATGGTGGCTCTTGGCTCTGGGCAGTGCTCGCTCCTTCCTGACAGGTGATTTACTGCCCCGGTGTTTGTTGCCCAGGGAAATTATCCAGATTAATCACAACCACTACAACAAAGTTGCATAATAAAAGCCTAAATGAAATAAAAGTCGGTCAAGTGATTCATTGATGGAAATGCCTCCCTTGCTCTCAGTGAAAATGCGTGCTGTAATCTGTCACGTTATTACCTTCAGTTTCCAGCCTTTAATCTAAAAAACACTGTTACGGTTTAGAGATATCTTGCAGGTTGGGAGAGCTGGGAAAGGGATAATTCCTGCCAGAGAAATGGAGGGCTGGAGCACCCCTGCTCTGGAGACAGGCTGGGCGAGCTGGGGTTGTTTAGTTTGGAGAGGAGAAGGCTCTGGGGAGACCTGAGAGCCTCTTCCAGTGCCTAAAGGGACTCCAAGAGAGACGGAGAGGGGCTTTGGACAAGGGCCTGGAGTCACAGGAGAAAGAGGAATGGTTTCCCACTGACAGAGGGCAGGGTTAGACGCAATGTTAGGAAGAAATTCTTCCCTGTGTGGGTGAGTCCCCTCCCTCAGCCCCCAGAGCCACAGTGCTGAAAGCAGGATCCCATCCTGCAGCTGCACCCGGGGCTGGCACAGGAAGGGGAGATGACAGCACAATGGACCAAGAAGCTTTGATATGCAGGGTGAGAGCTGCACTTGGGTCCTTCCAAGGGTGGCAGAGCAGAAGGCTGGATTCATGGAATGCAGCCTCTGGAAGCATCTGCCTGATGTAGGCTTTACCTGCTTCCTGAGCTGTCCCTGCAGCTTGTTCGATGGGAATTAGGAAGTAGATGTAAGTGGGCTGGTAAGGCTTGGAAGGGACTTCGAAGATCATCTAGTTACAGTCCCCCTGCCATGGGCAGGGATGCTGAGATGCCTACTGGATTTTTCTGAGATATCCAGCAGCCTGTCCTAAGTACCCTGGGGATATTGCTGAACACACGCAGCCTTTGGAAAAACACCCACATTCCCTAAAACAGAGTTTCCCAGCCAAAGCTGAAATGTTCTTTAATTAGCCTCGGGTTTGGATAAGGCTGCTTTAAGCAGATCCTTCTTTTTGCTGAGTTATACAGGGCTCGGAATGAACAAGATTCCAAGTTTCTGCCAGGAATAAGTGTATGTTTGCACAGATGGGAAGGTTACCTGGCTCCCTCCATCTGCGACGGGTTATTTACCATTACCATGTTTGCACTGGAGTTGTGAAATGAAGGCATGTTTATTGAAAACCTTGGAGCAGCTGTTGTCTCGGCATCTCCCAGGAAACTGTCACTGCCGGCTTTTCTTCCTGTGGAAGTGACAGTGCAGATCAGTCTGGGGAATGAGTGTTGTGCCAAGGAGGGATTTGTGTTGTGCTGCCAGGGGAATAGCGAATTCCTGTTTGATGTATTAAGCAACGTGTAAAAATTTAATCAAAACTGCATTTATTATACATGATAGTGGGGAAAAAAAAAAGCAAGTAAGGGTTTCTTCTCCTCATTAACTGCCTTAAAAACAGCTCAAGAGGAGAGGAAAAGTGCCTTGGCTTAGCAGAAAGGCTTTAAAATAGAAGTGTTGCCATTAGCTTCGCTGAGGTGACCCAAAAACTATTTGGTGTGGGAGCACTTGAACTCTCCCTGGAAAAGTGCAGTGCCTGAGCCAGCAGTCAGGACCAGCCCAAGGTGTTGTGTTGTACTGGGATCTTCATCTCCTGGGGTCCCTCTTTCCCGTGGGCAGTCACCTGTCTGCGGGACCCCCGTGTGGCATTAGCCAGAGCTGGAGCAGTAGGGGCTCCTTCTGTCTCTGTGATTGTCTTCTTCCCTTGTGGATGCAGTGACGCAGCATGGGCATGGCCAATGGATGTGACTTTGCAGGTGGTTTCTGCTCTAGGAAAGGCAGAAAGTGTCCACAAGGCGCATCAGGTGTGGGCTGATCCTGCGTTCCAGGACAATGGGATTCGGGACGATGCTCCTTGGCTGGTGCCACAGAGAGCAGCACATGTCTCTGATGTGGGTGACACTCCAGCCCTGCCACCAGCTCCTGTGGGTCCTCTGATGGTACCCTTGCTGCTGCCAGGCCTGTGGCATGCCTCGAGGGGGTCAGCAGTAAAGCCTGTGCTGCAGTACAGAGATTCCACGTGATCCTTTCAGAGACTGGTTTGGACATGGAGATTCTACATGATACCATCATAGTTTGGTTTGGTTGTACAGCAGCAGGTCTGGGGCTGCCACAGGATGGGGAGTCCCCAGGACCCCTGCAGAGCCTGGCCAGGGGTGCACCCGGCTGGCAACCCACTACCATAGTCTCTCCTCCGTGTCTGGTGGGCACCACTTGTCCCCCTACAGGTGAGGAAGCTTCCACAGCCTTCCACTTTTTATTTCCATTTCACTTATTTTCCATTTTCCACGGCCTGTCACAGCCATGGCTCACTGCTCTGGGCACTCCTGCTCCCTGCAGGGGAGCTGGGTGGTTGGGGGGGGTGTATCAGGCTGATGGGTGATCTCAGATGGATGACTGGGGTCTGCTACTGCAACAGATGGAAGCTCCTGGCCCCCCTGGCTGGGATGGATGGACTTGGTTGCTCCTCTGTTCCATTTAAGCAGAGGTTTGGTAAAGAGTCTCTGAAACTGTGGTCAGTAGCTGTGAAAGCAACATGAACCCAGGAAGGTAAATAACTGTTATTTCCAAGGTTACACCCGTGTGGAGACACAACAGCATCCTTTATTGATGGAAGGGAAACCCAGCAATAAAGAGGCTACTGGACTGACTCAGAGCAGGAAGCATTGAAGTAGAATGAAGGGAAGGAGCTGAACCTGGTGGAGGAGTAAAAACTGGGTTAAACTGCAGGGTGAATGGAAATCTTGGTGTCCAGGTGCTCTGGGTTGGGTGTTCCTGCAAGAGCTCAGTGTCCTGGTGCTGGTGGGAGCACGGCCCAGCAGTGGCCATGTCCATGGGAGCCACAGATCTGAGAGGAGCAGGTTCCAAGGAGTGCTGTGAGAATTCGAGACTGGAGATATAGGAGAGGAGAGGTCACTGAAGAGCTCGTGCTGTGATTTGTTATTTGTTCACTTGAAGCATGATGATGTTGCCTAAAGAGCCTCTTGGAGCCGGAGGAGGGGGTAGGAGAATAAGGAATCTCTGGCAGAGGTGCTCACAGGCAAAGCCACCAGAAATGTCAGGAGTGGTTGTAAATCCCTTTTTTTTTCTACTCTGCTTCCAGAGTTTGTGGGAGGAGATGGGGCAGCTGTGATGCTGCTGTCCTGCATCCCAATAACCAGGGGTGACAGAGCCCTTTCATGCTATGGGAAAGTGTCCCCTCACCTTAAATAACCCCCTTTGCATTCCCTCCTCTGCCTCCTCTGTGGTTGCAGCCCTGGGGCAGGAAGAGAAAGGTTGGAGTTGTCAGTGCTGAGAAATCGGATATTGTTTGGGAAAAGGCAAGGAAGGTAAATAGAATTTTTTTTTTTTTCCCCCAGCAGTTAAAATGACATGGTAAAAAAAAGAAAAAAAGAAATGAAAGGAGAAAAAAGCTGGTGGGAGGAAAATGGATCTGGAAATCGGGTCTCTTGTAGTAAGGGACAAATTGTTTTCGGTGAGAAAATTATCGCAAAATACTGCATGAATAGGATCTTACCCTGTCAGACAGAAAATGCAGCTGAGGGAAAGGCCGGGCTGGTGACAGTGGTAATTGGTTCTGACTGTAATTTCAACAAGGCAAGAGCTGCTGGAGCAGGGCTTGGCAGAGACAGAATTCTCCTGCTTGTAAGAGGAGCTGGGTGGCACGCAGCTGGAAAACAACTTATTCCTTGCAAAATGGATTTTGAGTGAAGTGATTCGTAGATCCAAGGTAAACTGAAAAGTGTAGTTGTTTAGGGGAGAGTTGAAATGTTTATTTCAAAGATTTTTTTTTAAAAAGAAAACAAGCTTATTTCTCTTTCCAAATTAATGGTCTGAAATTTGATGTGGATTTGTTTTGGTTTTTTTTAGATTAAAATGAAACAACCCCCCTCAAAATGAAATAGCTCAGTAAGAAAATGGTAACATCTTCATTTTGGAGTAATCCACAGCTGTTTTACTTATTTCCTTGTTTTAATGTTGGGCTGAACAACAAATACTTTGCCCTGCTCTGCTGTGTGTATATGGGGGTGGAGGGGTCAGCTGGGGTTGCTGCAGAGTCTGGGAGCCCTTTTTGCACTGAGGGGAGAAAATGTTCTTGAAATGTTGAAAACACACATGTCAAGAACATGACAGCGTTATTTCTCCCTGGCAGCTGCAGGCACTGGCCAGATCATTGGGTTTTCATTGGAAAATCAATAATAATTGTGTCTACTGCAGATCCACAGGGATGAACTGGTCATTCAAGTCATCTCAATCTAAAACCCTGGAAGATTTGGGGAAAAGGGAAAACTCATGTAAGGCCAAAAAAAATGCTAAAACATGGCTATTTCTGCCAAGTTTTCCCTGGAGAGCTACACTGGGACCACCACGCTTGGTCTGGGTGTTCGGTCGGAATTCATCACTCCTGACTCTTTTGAGCCAAATCAGCTCATGGATGTGGGTGCACAGGGAGGTCATCTGTCCAGGGTGGAAAGAGCAACGCAGTGTCTATCTGTGGTCCTGTTTTGCTCCTTGTGCAGCCAACCACACCTCACAGAAATCTTGGATGTGGCACTTTAATCATTGCTGGAGCACGTGGGGGTGAGCCACGTCAGGATTCGTGTGCCTATGTGACAATATCTTCTTTAAAAATTGGCAAAACGTGCAGCTTAAATCATTGTGAGGGAGTCAGAGAATGTTCAGACCTTCACAGGAAATGTCACACGGCTCTTGGGCAGGCCCAGTGCTGGAGTTTGCCCTGGCCATGCAATGGTGCCTGCAAGGGGCGTGTTAGTGAGAATCTTAGGGGACCTATCCAGAACCCATCACTGGCCACAGACATCCAGGGTGAGAGCTGGGCATCAGAATGTATAGATTTGATGTTGTTTAATATGATCTGGAGTGTCTTCGCTGACATTCACTATCTTTCCGGGAGCCTTTGGATCTCCCATAGAGCCCATGGAAATGGAGAGATTATCCTAAGGCTTTCACAATAGCATGGGACACCTGCACCCAAGGTTTTCTTGGAGTTAAAGTGGCCTCTAGGGCCCCACAGGATTTATTTCTGGGTGCTGGCTCATTTAAGACTTACCACACAACCCGGTACTGGTGTTGAGTGGATGTGTTTCAGGAGTGGATTCAGCATCTGCTGCTGAACATTATTTTGCAGTCTCTCTGGTTTTCATCTTCCAGATGCCAGACATGTTCAGGGTCAGCTTAGGCTTTGCTCTGTGAGGCAGGTTTAATACCTGCATTTTTTCTGTATTTCATAAGGGGAAGGAGTTCAAGCATGAAGATTCTGCCCTTCAGGGGATATCCACCAACACAGCTTTTCCACTTGGCAATAATCCCAGCAACCAGTCCTGGCTTAACAGTATCACTTCCATTGCCCTGTCAGGCTCTCCATCATGGCACAAGCTGCTGAACACAGTGTTTCAGGTGATTTGCTAAGCTGCTGTCTCGCTGTGCACCATGGACGTGGAGTGCTGTCGGTCACGGTGCAATCCTTCAACATCCGGTGGATTGAAAAAGATCAAAGAATCACAGAACAGTTTAGGTTGGAAGGACCTTTAAAGGTCATCTCATCCAAGCCCCAAAGATACTGTGTCTGTGCTGGGAAATGTGTGATAAGACATTGCTGTTGGCCTCGAAGATGAAGGTAATGCTATAACTGCTGGTAAATCCAGGACATGACCAGGGCATTACTGTGCTGAGTGAGGAGCTGGTGGCACATGTGTGGGAAGGGGTCATGGATTTTGGAAAAGTGATGATCCTGTCTGCAATGAATAGGCATCACTACAAGGGCCATTGCTGGATCACACATCTGTGCCCAGGTGTTTCAAAAAATAACCAAAACCCAGTTAAAATTTGCAGGTCTGGGAGGGAACCATTCATTTACACACCAGAGGCACCTGCATATCCATGAAATGATCCCAAGCACAGGGCTGGGATGGAGTTATCAGGGAGCTGAAGCCTTCCCATTGGTAGTCATAGTGTTGTTTGTGCCTGACAGACTGGCTGCCCCTGAGGAATTACCTCATTAACCTCAGTGCCTCGTCTCTCCCGCTGCATTACTGTTCACTCTGTTTCACGGTGGATTTTGGCAAATGAGGAGAGGGGGAACACCCTCCCATGAGCTGTGCTGGTGACAGCTGGTGCTGCCATGATGTGGGGACACTCCTGGCACAGCTCCCAGCCGATCCCAGGACCCAGACAGACTCCATGCAGGGAGCCAGCCCTGCCCACTGCAGTGCTCTGCCAAGGGTCCTGTTGGAGGGTGGGACACAGGTCACCACCATCCTGCCCCACTCAGCACTGCCACCACACATATTAGAGCTGGACAGGAGGTGAGTGTTCCTTAATACTTGGGGATTTCTCATAGGAAGCATCTTTTTAAACTTGTGTCAGATGCATCAGGTCCTGATCTCTTTCCCAGGCAGTGCAGGGGCTTGTAGGCTCTCCTCCAGACCTTCCTGATCTGTCTCCCCTTGAAAGGAAACAATCAACCCTTTCAGACGCTCCACAACAGAATGTTTCTGAAATTTATCTTCATTGTTTTTTCCTCAGAGACCCTTTTTATTGGGGGTTGTCCCCTCTGGGTCACACACAGCATTTTTTTGAGCCTGACTTCTTGGTCAGGAAAAGGCTTTTCCTTTCCCGAGGATTCTGCTGGGTCTGAAGGGGTGAATTCCCTCTCCATCCAAAAGTGAAATGTGTGTCAGAGCCACAGACTAGGTGTGCTGGAGACCCCAGGGCTGGTTCACCGGGACTGGGAAGGATGCAGGAGAAGGGAAGCCTATCACCTCAGTGAAGCTCATCACCCCAGCCTGGCCCTTCCCAATGCCATGGCCACATCTCAGCCAGCTCTGTCTCTGGCAGACCCTCAGGGAGCCCTGGATTAAGCTTCTCCTTTTTCTTCTTTTTTTTTTTTTTTTAATTTAAAAATCCAGCTGCCTGCAGATACATGTGCAGCCTCGGTGACTCCTCGGCCTGAAAAGCTGCTGAGTGGATAAGTGGTTTGAAATGGTTGATGCAGAAACTGGGTCTTGGCATTTCCAGAAGGAGGAGTTCCCACGTCTTTTCATTTTACAAAGTGCTTGGAAATGAGTTAAAAGATCAGCTGAAATGGAAGCGAAATTGTTTGAAGTTCTCTAAATATGTGTATATGGATACACACACCAGGGAAAAAAGGAAGAAAGGGGGAATTCTGGTTTCAACTGTTTTTTTTTGCCTTAGGTATACTCATTTTATTTCAGCTTTTCATCTGGTTTTGTAATAATGCTCTTACTTTTTATTTTTAACTTTCTTGAAGATGTTTCTGGCATCAGGATACAGGTTTCTCTGCTCATCAGTAGCCTGGGGAGAAGGGAAGGAGACCGGAACAAAACCTTGAAGTGCCCTAAAGCTGACGATGACAGAAAGTACCAGTGCTAGGTGTTAGGGAAGAAAGGAAAACCTTTGTGCAACTTGAGTGTATCCACACTAGAGGGTTACACGGCATCCAAACTGCAGGGTTACATGGCAGAGATGTGTGTATGTGGCTCACGCAATTTCCAGTGGCAGGGAGGGGTTTTCCAGCACAGGGTTGAAGAATTCCCGCTCCGATGCGATTTCCTTCTTCCCTAATTCCTCGAGCCATTAATCTGAACAGACTTTTATCATCCCCTTGCTGCCCTCCTGTGCCTGCAGGATGATAAATGATCCACGGGTGACTCCAGGTTGTTGTGTTGTTATTTACTGCACAGTGTTGGCTCCTGGGTTGAGCTGAGCTCTCTGTGCTGCCTGCGACCACTGGGCCTGGGTGGGGCTGTTTTGGGGGGTGTTCCCTGTCTCAGGGCAGGGAACCACCACCCTGTGTTTGAGGACTGGAGGGGAACTTTATTATCTGGGCAGATAGCGGTTTCTGCTAAATTTTCAAGACTTTGGTCTATGTGAGCGTCTTTGGAAGTACCATTACAGTGTCCTGCAGCACTGGCAGATCTGGAACTAAGATCCCACTAAGCTTGGGTTGTTATATAGGGAAAAAAGCAGCCACTCCCGCTCATCCTTTCCACAGCTCCTCCATGTTACCAACACTCTGGTTTCTTTCCCTGTGCTGTGTACCATGTGGCTCATGACTCCCTGTGCTGGGAGATGCTGTGGGAATGCCCACAAGGATGTTGTGGGGTTACCTCCCCACCCTGTCACCATCACTTCCATGTCACGCTCTTGCTTGCTTAGGTTGAGCACTTTTGGTGATGGAGGGGATTTTAGTCCCATATTTTATGGTGAGCTAAAGGTGGGAATGTGCTCTTTCTTTTTTTTTATCCCCCCAAAAAACCCACTGTGGTGGTTTGTGTCTGTTTAAATCTCATTTCTTCCCCAGCAGCCAGCATGGCGTGCTGCTGAAACCTCATATTGGGTTTGGAAGTGGAAAGGATAAAGATATAATGGGGACATTTCCCTGGCTCCTCCGTTTGCAGTCCTGCTCTATTTAGTAGCCCAATGCTGTGCTGAGCTATTTTACCATTGTCTGTTTTCTTTTGCAGAATTTCATTTGCATTCCCTGCCCCTGGGTGCTGTGGGTGTACTGGACATCCCTTCAGCTCTCACTGCCTCTAAGAGCCCTCCTCTCCTCTCCCTCACTCCATGGGACAGGGCCAGGCTGTGCTCCTTCTCCCTGCTGTGAGGGACACAATGGCTGATCACATATTCCAAGCACCTCATTCCTCTTCAGGACTCATTTTCTAGCACGGGAATGTTCCCGCTCTGGAGTGGGTGCTGCATACCAAACATGCTGTGGTGCTTCCGACGTGTTCAGTTCAAGGGCATGTCTCTGACAGCCTCAGGTTTACTGTCTCAAAATCATCCCAAAGGTCCCGCTGATGACTTGGGAGGAACGAGGGATGTGCTTGGCGGCGTTATCGTGGATGTGAATCTTAATTGCAACCTGTGAGGTGGGTCTGAGCGAGGAGGAGGTAATGGGGCTCCTGAACACAGCCCTCGGTGTCTGCCATTAGTTTAGTCCTGCGTGTACACGGAGACTAAAAAGAGAACAGTCTAATTAAAACCAGTATAAATCTGGGCTTCCCAAAGTTGGACTGATTAATAATGTATCACTCTGCAGCAACACGGAGCTGTGAATTAGCCTGGCTGTGCCTGGCCCCGGCGTGCCGCGTGCCACGGCGAGGGCTGCCAGAGCGCCGGGCTGTGAATCACGTCTGCTCGAGGTCGTCTCCAGCAGACTAGAAAGGCTTAATTCCATGAGTTCAATAAATGATGTGTCTGTCTTAAACACAGCCAGTAATTCATGGCCTCTGTGTAACAGTAGCTCAAAGATCTTCATTGAAAGCTCTTTGGGAGGACGATGCTCTCATGTGCTGGGGATGGTTATGGAGTCTCTCATTTTCAAATTACTGGGTAGAACCGAGCCCTGTTTTAATCTGGCCATTAATTAGAGGGAGTATTTGTCACTCCGTGTCTCTCCAGTCGCTCTAATGTGAACAGGAGCAGTCATTTATGTGGCGCTGGTGGACAGACGCCCGCGGCACTTGGCTCTAATTGGGTCCCAGCCCTGGAGAGGATGGGACTGAGCGGAGCCAGAGCCTTCAGGCTGCCTCGCTCATCCCTCCGGTCATGATGAATTGATGGATTCACCGCCTGACCCACTGGCTGGGGTGATGCAATCCGCACTAATGAGAGCCTGGCGTCAATTAGCGCTGCTGGGAAGGAAGAGGAGTGGGTTGGGGGGTGATGTGCTGCCTCTGCCACTCTGGGAATTGGGCCTGGAGAGACCCTTGTGCCTACAGGGAGGTGGGAAATGGGCATGTCAGTGCCAGAGATGTGTCTGACACGTACCACATCTCTGCACTTCATCCTGTGCTTGGACCATGACAAGGGGCTGCTTGGTTCCATGTAGGAGCTGAGAGGGAAGGGAGATGGAAAGGGAGATGGAGGAGAGGGAGCACATGGCAACTCACAGGGAAAGGGTGCCTGAGCCGTGGACATCAGGGAGAGGGACTGGGAGCAGGAAGGAGAGAGAGGAATTTCAAGCAGGGAGTGGGTGAGGGTACAAGAGGCATTGGAGAAGAATCCACCCTATGAAGCAACAGGATTAAGGATGCTCTGAACACCAGAGGCACCATTTGCCTTTTCTCACCCTGTGTCCTGCCAGTGATTTGTCAGAGCAAGGGCTCCCTTGGTCCAGAGCCTGGGGTCCAAGCCCAGTTACCCTTCTCCAAAAGGAGACATCCGAGATGAGGCAGCCAAACCCACCCCATACATCCCCACCTCCGTCTCTGCTGGTGTTTTTGTCTGTGATTCCTGTGCCTCTTGCCCCATGCTGTGGTGAGCTCTGTTGAGCTGGCAGGATTTGCTTGGGATGGGGGAGGAAGGGGGACAGAGCTCTAAAAGACAACCACAAAAGGTAACTTTAGGTATTTTTCTTCCTCAGCCACAGTTTCAGAGCTGTGGCTATCAGTACCCACACCCTCCCTGCACAGGGAGGGGGCAGTGGGAGAGGAGGGCCTGTGTTATGGGAAATGGCTTCGGCAGCTGTGGTGGGGCAGATGCTTATTGAATCCGTTTTCAATGGTAGATATAAAAATGCCTTTCATCCTGACCAGACTGCTGTTGCCTTCCTCTCCTGCCACATGCTCCTGCTGCCACTCATCCAGCAAGGCACCTGCTGCTTGGAGAAGTGGTTCTTTGAAGAACCCAAATTTCCATGGGTGCCTTTGGTGAGAGGAGATGGAGGGTAATGGGGGCAGTTTTCTGGGATTTGGGGCTGCAGCTGCTGAAGGGAACGGTTTGGGCGAGGACCACATCACCATCAGCACCCCAGAAGGTGGCTGAGAGTGAAACAGGGTCATTGCTAGTGGAGGGGAGAGGACACTGCCTGGGCATGGGTTCTGTGGGTGTGGCACTTGGGGACATGGGTTAGTGCTGGGCTGGGCACTGCTGGGGGAATGGTTGGGCTCAGTGGTCCCGGAGAGCTTTTCCAACCTCAGCAGCTCCATGTTTCTATGTGCTGCAGGCTTGCAGTGGGAGAAGCAGGCTCAGAATTCAGGGTAATCTCCACGTGCTGAAGAAATAGCCCAAAATCAATGATAGAAAATTCAATAATAACAAGTGCAAAGCACTGCACTTCAGCAGGGGGAAAAAAAAAATGGTGCAAGGAGATGAAAGGAGGAATAATTAGCTCTGCAGCAGATTCCCTATTTAATTATTTATTTATTTGCTGCCAGTTTTTTATTAAAGCAGCTTCTCAGGGAAGCAGGTAGCAGGGCCAGAGGCAGGTTTGGATACATGGGGAGCCCAGGGGGGAAGCAGAGGGGCTGAAACAGCCCCTGGGTGTCCCCTCCTCCTTCTGCCAGAACCCCTTGACCCAGAACATGCGAAATGAACAATTCCACAGCCCGACTGCAACTACAGGCAGCCCTCACCCTCCAGTGCCAGCTTGACTGTTTGGGATAAAACCATCTCCAGGCTGAGAGGGATCCTGGCATCGTCTCAAATGGATCCCTGGCAAGGCAGAGCCAGCCTGGAGCTGCAGCACCTCATCATCCCTCAGCAGTGGAGTGACTGCAGGGCTGGGAGCTCCGGGCTGCAGGGACACGAGCACTGGAGTTAATGGATGGGGAGCGGGATTTGATGTGCTTTAGTGTCTGTTTGAAGAGTCAGGAAACACTTGGGGTTATTTATTTGAAAGTAACTGTGCAAAACCCAGAATTAATTCTTATTAAACATCCACAGTGACATTTCCTTAAGTGAAAATTAAACAGGGATTGAGGTGAAGCCTTCTAAGACTATTCCTGTTGTGACCAGGAATATTTTAAGGCACCAGAGTATGTTAAATTTGAAGAAATGAGCTGATCTGGATGCACTCTGGTTCTCTGTGTGGCTGCTCGGGCAAGAAGGGGGAGCTGGAAGTAGAACCACTGAATCAGGGAATCATTGAATGGTTTGGGTTGGAATGAACCTTAGAAATCATCCTGTTCCAATTCCCTGCCATGGGCAGGGACACCTTCCACTAGCCCAGCTTGCTCAGATCCCCATCCAGCCTGGCCTTGAACACTCCCAGGGATGGGGCAGCCGCAGCTTCTCCGGGCAACATGTGCCAGTGGGAAACCAATCTGAGCTGTCAGTGTGTTTGAGGAAGGAGAAGGGAGGGCTGGCGGAGAGAAGGCTGGGAAGAAGAGAGGACTGGCAAGGAGGGATGGAGTGTCAGGGAAAGGAGCTGAATGGGACACCTTGAAGCTCATCCCTCTCTGGGGATGAGCCCTGGTCACTGGAGGCAGCAAGGGCCGCCTGTGAAGCAGCAGTGAGACAGAGGGAACCATCCCACTGACCAGGAGAGTGACCTGCTAGAAGATAAAAACTTGGCTGGACATCAGCAGTTGGTTCTTGACCATCAGAGCTGGAGAGCTCCTGTGGGAGTAATGGGGACAGAAACCTGGGGCTTTTTTTGATTATTAGCTTCCTGACAGAGGCTCTGTGACACCATGGCAGAGCTGCAAGGAGATGACTGCTGCCCACCAGCTCCATTCAGCACAAGACTCCCAGCTTCCAGGTCTGGCCATCTCCTCATCCAGTGTGCTATTCAATTAATTAAATATTCTCTCCTCCAGATTGCTGGCTGAGGGTGACACACGCTTAATGAACAGCTGCAGGTCCCTAATCACACTGGCAATTAGGAATGTAATTAGAGCACTTGCAAATGGTTTTCATGCTGATAAAACATGACAGAACGGAGCGTTTTCACTCACTGTCAGCTGCCAGACAATCTGTTACCCATCTAATGGCAATTTAATTACAAATTCCTCCACTACCCTTGTTTCTGGTTGCTCGGCCGTGGCCTGATGGGCAGCTCTTGTGTTCCACTGTGGAGCCACCCGGCAGCACTGGGCTGGAGCTGGGCATGGAGAAGATGGATTTCAGGAAAGGAGGTCCAGGAAGTTGTTCCCTCCCACATGGCTGCTGCTGAGCCAGGTAGGAGCCCACCCAGAGGGGCAGGAACTTGTCACCTCTGATGCTTCTCAAGGGGCTGAACTCCAAAAATCCCACGGGAGCTGCCTTTGGAGGAGGACACAGCTGGTGGGGGTGTGAGCAAAGTGAGGGCAGGGTTGCAGCACGGAGTGACCCCCTGACACCTGAGATGATGCAGCTGAAAACGTGATGCTGAGGAACATCCCACTGGGAACTTTCAGAGATACCATTTAATGAACTTGTTTGTAGGCACATCGTGAGATCTGGCTCAAAAACGTTCCTAGGGGTGAAGGCTCCTAGTTTCTGCTTCATTTCAAAGAGTTTTCTGATGTCTTTGTGCCATATTGAGACTTGACCCTGAACCCCTGAACCTCTCATGCTGTGCCATGGCCCCAGCTGAGGGCTGGCCAGACCCTCCCCCCTCCTCCCTTTCCCCAACCCCCAGGGACTCAGTTTTTCCTGTGATCCCATTTTTAGATCCCAAACATCCTTTACTCTCCCGGGTTTTGCTCTGAAGTACCAACCTGCTTGCTGTGAGCTGGCACACCCACAGAACAGCCCTTTTCTTCCCAGCCCAACCCTGGCTGAGCTGAGCTGAGCTGGTGTTGGGAAGTCACAGAGCTCCCAGGCCACCACACAGTTCCCAGAGCTCTCCATCCCACTGGATGTGACAGCCCTGAGCTGTGCTCAGCCCTGGGACCACAGTGATAAACTGTGACCAGCTGACCCAGCCCCACTGGTATCTCGGCACCTTCTTCAGAAAAACCAGCACCTTTTTTTCCCTCAAAGCCTTTGTGGAAGCAGCAGATCCTGTTTAACTGGCAGCCAGTGAAAGAGAACACCAGGCCAAGTGAGGACAGGAGGGACTATTTTAAGGTCCTTCCTTTTGTATCTCCATCTGAGGGAATGGCTGAAGCTGTGTCAGGCGAGGTTTAGGTTGAATATTAGGAAAAGGTTCTTCCCCCAGAGGGTTGTTGGCCAGTGGTCATGGCCTCAAACCTGAGAGAGCTCAAGAAGTGTTTGGACAATGTTTTCAGGCACATGGTAGGATTCTTGGAGTGTCCTGTGCAGGACCAGGAGTTGGACTGGATAATCCTTATGGGCTACTTCCAGCTCAAGATATTAATGATTCTATGATTCTAAGGGGATTAAGGGGAAACCCAGGCTAAACACAGCAGTGGGACAGCCACAGATATGTGGGGAGGGCTGTGCAGAGAGCACAGTGTGGGGGCAGATCCCATGGAACCATATGTGGTAGGATTCATTTACATTACCTTCACCAACCAGGGGGCAAATCCCACCTGGATCAGGAGCCCTGAGGATGTGGGTGTCCCCTACAACTATGTAAGCAGCACCTGATATGCTCCTGTTGTCAGGGATAAAGGCTCCCATCCCATGAACCAGCCCCAAATTGCTCCAGTGCTGCCTCCCCTGGGCAGGTGAGGAATGCAGTGACACAGAGCAGTGTCACTTCTCGACCTGTCCACCTTCCCAGGCTGTGCAGGGCTGTGGCCATCTCCATGCTGACCATCTTGGACCTTTGTGGTAATGGCTGGGTTGGGAATAGCTGTGGCTGTGAGACGGGTTAGTGTGCGGGGGTGTGTGCAGGAGAAGGGGCTCAGGCTCCACTGTGGCACGAGGATGAAGGTGCTCAGAGGATGCTGCTATTTGTGCAGTCAGTGTAATAAAATAACACTGTAATTTTGTCATCAACAGCACTTCCCTCTGTCTTCCAGGTGCTGTGTGAATGTTAAGAGCGTGTTTAGTTCATTATCAGGTGGAGCAGGATTAAAAAGCCCATTTAATAAATGGAGGCACCACTTGCGAGAAGTTATTCACATCAGGGTGACACACTGGGAACAGAACAGAGGGATTTTAATGACAAATGAAGGCCAAGGGTCTGCCAAATGACAGCCCCATTTTGGTACATGAAAGCTCAGAGCCCAAGTACCAATTAAAACATCAAACCAGCTGAAGGTGGTGATAGTTCCTCGTGACCATCAGTAACCACTGCGGTCGAATTCATGGCTCTGCTGGGCCTTGGGGAAAATCTGCAGGTCATTTCCTCATTGTTCTCAAAACCTGCAGCTGCTGTGTAACTTCACAGAAGCATAGAACTGTGGAATGGTTTTGGTTGGAAGGGACCTTCAGGATCATCCAGTTCCAACCTCCAGTTCCACCCAGTTCCTCCTGCTTCGCTCTCAAACCACCTCACCCATTGCTGCTGCCCCAACAGCTCAGCACTGTTCCTGTCACACAGGTAATTACAGAAGGGCTGTCATGGCAGAGGCATCTCCAAGTGGGCAGCAGGATAATGATGGAGCCTCCACCACCAGGTTTCTGAGCGCAGAGCAAAGGCAGTGGCCGCATTGCTCAGATCCAAGCTCGATCCAAGCATCCAGCTGATCAAAGGCAGTGAGCTTAGCACAGCTGCTGTCAGCAAGGAGCTGTAATGAGGATTTTCACATGGAAGGCCTCTGCACAGAGAATCCTGGTGATGGATGTCAGCCTGCTCACCTGTGTAAATAAACAGGGGTAGATTAGAGCTAGGGAGACAGGAAAGCAAGAGCCATGTGGGGAGAAGACTCTTGGCTCAGAGCAGTGGGAAACAGAGGGAAGGACACATTTCATTTTTCACACTTGCTGACTAGAGGCATGGAGGGCTGTGTGTGCCTTGGGGACCATGCAGGCCCATGCCCTGTGCAGCCCTGGGTCTGCTGTCACATGTGGAATTACCCACAGGAACCTTCTCGTGCCCCCTGTCCTTGAGCAGGGCTGGGACCCCACTGTGCCCTGTGGCAAGTGGTGATGGGAGTCCTGATGCAGCTTTGGGGGTCCCAGGGTCCCCTCAACACCCACCTCCTTTCTTTCTGGCTGGTGTTTACTTTTAAGGCTCCTGGGAGTGCTCGGCTCCTCGCATCCTCCACTGACCCAGTTCTTGCTCGTTGCCATGGAGAACTGGACCTGATTCCATTAACAGTCCCTGTGTTGCTCCTGACCAGCTCTGGGGCAGGGAGGATGCTGTGGTGAGGCTGGATGAGAGGTGTTCCCAGGAGAGGGGCCAGGTGGGATTTGCAAGTCCCAGTGAAGGGTTAGAGTTCCTGGCTGCCTCCTTCAGGTGTGTCAGGATGGTTCCTGCAGCTCAGGACACATTCCTGCCACTCAGGATGGTCCCTGCAGCTCAGGATGGGTTCATGAAGTTCCTCCAGCAGCCATTTTTAGTCTGAGACATGAACACTGATGTCCTCAACCACCTTGCTGCCTGCATGCCTTAAAATCCACAAATTCTTCAGTAGAGGCTTCTGTTTTCATTCCAGGTGTTGTCCATCACAGCCAGACCAAGTATATTCCTACAAGATATATAACGATGCTTTGATGTGTCTAATGTTCAGGAACAGTCAGTTTTAAGGGCTGGTGCTTCAGATGAGTATTTAAAATCTCAATTAAAGTTCTATTAAGGATTAATTCAGGCCAGCTCACTCCATAACTCGTTTGCCCTGCATGGGCTGTGAGCAGCTCAGGGTGTAATTTTCTGTTCTGTCATTTTATTAAGCTGCTGGGGTTTTTTTTCAACCTGGAGTGAAATCACCAGTTAAAGGAATTTTCCTTCCTGGATGGAGGAGCTCCAGTGTGTGTTCCCAGCAAGGATTATCCCATCCCAGTGCAAGCCATTGCTGCCGCACACAGGGACAGATGAGGCATTTTTTGATGCCTCTTGCTATATAAACCCAGTAATTTCTCCCGTCTCTTCACCTTGCAGCTCCCCAGAGAAGGGGCGAAGCCCCAGGGCTCCCAGGCAGTGGATTTTTAAGCTTTGACAATTTTCTTTTATTTCCTATTTCCTGAAATCCAAAGGAAATGAAAGATAAAAAGCCAACACGAAACCCTCAGCCCCCCCCCACCACCACCACTTGTCATTAGCCCTCCCCATGCCATGCCACATGCTGTTTTTTCCCCCTCCTGGCTGACTTGAGGAATCCATTTCTGGTTTGATTTGTGGCATTTGTGACACTGAAGCCTCTCATGTTTAAAGCACATTCCTGGAAAGCAGCAGCAAAGCTCATTCCATCATCTCAGTACAGCCTTTCCCTTTCCATGAAGCAACCTGCCACATCAGCGATGGTTTAAAATTGGCTTTCACAACAGGTTTCCTAGAAACCTGAGGTTGATAGTGAAAGGCACCAGATAAAGCAGTAAGAGAGAGGGAAAAGCTCCTTCCCAGGTTCCCGCCTGCACCAGCTGCTTCAGGAAAACAGGTGACCAGGGATTACATCCTTTTAACAGAGTAAAGCTTCCCCTGCTCTCCAGGGACTGACAGAGACCTGGGCAAGACCCAGCGTTCGCAAGGGCTGGAGTAGCTGGTTGTGTATGGCACTGTCTGGAGGAGAGAGTGGGAGAAGGGGGAGTCCAGTGGTGGTGACGGGTCCCAGGAGGTTTTGGGCGTGGCCAGAGGACATGGAGGTGACACTCCCATGTTTCTGCCCCTGCACCAACACAATACAGGCTGAGCCTTTGCCATCTGCTCTCCACTTGCCCAGTACCCCCAGCCATGCCTGTACCCTCAGCCGGCACCGAGTGCTGCCCCAGTGCCCGGTGCTCCTCATCCCATTGGATGCCTTGGGCTGTGGTTTCTTCTGGAGATGGGTTTCAGGGTCGGGATAACAAAGCGCAGCTATGGGAAGACCGGAGGAAAACGCACCCCTCCCTCCCACGACTCATTTCCCCATTTAACACGGACAACGAAACAATCTCCCAAGTGACAGCGTGGAGCTTCCCCTCATTCCACTGAGGTGGAGGGATGAGGGATGGGAGGGTGTGATTCCCACCACCCCGGGACCCTGCTTTGCCAAGGTGTGCCTTTCCCAGCAACTCCCAGCCCCGCCAGCTCTCCAGGCACTGGGCTAACATCCATCCTGGTGATTCACAGCAACACCCACTCGCAGCCTGAATCCTGCCAGAAGCACGAGGGGAGCAGTCAGGCACATCCATGCACAGAGAATCCCTGTCCTTCTGCCACCACAGGGTCTTGTGAGAGCTGGGATGAGCGAAAGGGGATGGAGGATTTGGGAGCCCAAGGCTGGGCCTGAGAGAGGGCAATCCCTGTGTTCCTCCTTGCTGGCTGCCAGTCTCTGTGCACGGCAATGGCTCTGCAGAGAGTGGGGATGTCATGGCTAGTGGCCCCACCACCAGCTCAGCCCCAAACTCCTGGGAAGGACAGGTCAGGCTCCATCCCTGCCCTCCCACAGCTCCAAGTCACTAGGGGGTGAGTGGGACCTGGGCTCCAGCAGGACCTGACTGGCACTCGAAGATGTCCAGGCCATCCAGGACTGGGGAAAAGCAGGCTGAGGCAGTTGGTATCCTGATAAATTGGACAATGTGACATCCTCCAAGGGCTGGCAGCAGGGTGAACAATATTTCTGTGTACAGATGTTTTTGGATGGATGTTTTATCAGCCTGTGTTCCCAGCCACCCTGCAGGTTCTTCAGGCTGCGCTGAGCCCAGCACGAGGAAAGCTGCTGTTGGATGGTACCATATACCCCCTGCGCCCCTGTGGATGCATGGCCACATGTATGTTTTGGCAAGTTTGGAGAACACCCTGATGGCCAAAGAGAAGATCCCAGGGCTGTCCCTATCTCATGACCTCCCCACACACAGACATACCCAGTAAGATATATATATTATATTATATTTTTTATATATATATATATATACACATTAACAAAGAAGTTGCCAAAAAAAAAAACCAAGCAAAAAACAAACAACCCAACAAAAAGGGGAAAAAACCCAACAGAAATAACAACCCTCCCCCCAATTAAAACCGAAGCAGGAATGTTACACGTGAAAGGGGAGCCAGGAGCTCTCACATCCCAAATCTGTACAACTGTGCCACCAGGAGCAGAGGAGCCGGCAGCAGCACCCCGGACCACCCCCATGTCCTGCCCCTGAATCACGTCCTGAGCAGGGCCCTGGGATGGGGCTGCTGCTCCCCATCTCCCGGTGACACTTGGATAGGCTCTGCTTCCAGCACCAGGGGAGGACAATGTGGGTGACTGGGAAAGGCCCCCAGCCCTGGAGCTGCCTGCTGGGGGTGCAGGGCTCCTCCAGCTCCCCCCGCCGCCCTCCAGCCTGGCCGGGTCTGAGACGCCTGGGGGGGTCCCTGTAATTAGTGCAATTTCATCAGGTGCAAACGTCACGTTAAGGGCTCGTGGCCTCCGAGCTGAAGATGTGCTGAGTCCTCCATGAGCCCGTCCCAGTGGTGCCAGTGCCAGCAGGGAGCTCGACTGCCAGTGCCAACATCCATCTCCAGTGCTTGGCATCTGTCTGAGAGTGACACAGTATGACCAGCCCCAGATGGGACCAGAACATGGGGAAGGGACTTCCATGAGAGCTTCCCATGAAAAGCATCCAACTGAAAAGGGTGACAACCTCCCAGAATGAACCAGGGTTGTGTGCTGGGCTGTGGGGACAGCAGATGCACCCCTGCTGCAACTCCACTTGTGCCCTGGAGCTGGGAGAAACAAACAGACCTGCTCCATCTGCTCAGCAGGGAGGATGTATCCCCCATGCTGGCCCTGCCAGGCACCGTTGGAACGCAGCCTGGATCAGAGAGAAACCCCTCTTGGATCAGCAGGGCAGGCAGCAGATCCTTCCCCAAGGTGCCACCTGCCTCCCTTTCCCAAAAACTGCAGCCTGGAGACATGGAGGGATGCCGTGCTGCTCTCTAACCTCTCACTGCCCAGTTTATACACACAACCAGGGTTGCCCTGCCCCAGGTGCAGAATCCAGCACTTGCCCTTGTTAAACTTCATATGGTTGGTGACGGCCCATCTCTCTGATTTGTTGAGGTCTCTCTGCCCTCGAGGGAGTTGACAGCTCCTCCCAATTTAGTGTCATCAGCAAACTTACTTAGTATTGCTTTGAGTCCTGCATCCAAGTTGTTAATGAAGATGCTGAGGAGAGCATGGAGCCCCTGGGGCTCATTTCCATTGCCACAGAGTAAATAGGGTGTCTCTGTGCTCCCACCACCACCGAATCATGGAATAGTTTGGGCTGGAAGGGACCTTTAAAATTCACCCAGTCCAATCCCTTGGCATGGTGGAGAACAAACCAGGAGCCATGATCTGGGGTCATAAATTGAGATTTGGGTCATAAAACATAGAAACGATCTTTGGGCAGGACTCTACTGTGGACTCAGAGCAGGAAGATGAGTGTTTTTCTGGTGGGACACCAGACAGGGCACTAACGGAGCAGGGCACCACTGTCCACACCCCGCACTGGGAAGGAGCAGCTGCCAAACCCCCGTGCCAGGGGCTGAAGCTCCTCAGGGATGCAGGCCTCCCTGGCTACTGGAGAGCTCTCAAAGCAGGAGACGTGGTGGGGTGGGGATCTGTGGCTCTCCCCTGTGGGAGTGCAAACCTCAAAAATGCTTCAGGAACATGCCAGCTGCAGCATGGACAGGCAGTGGGACAGTCCTCAGTGCTGCCTCTGCTCTCAGAGACCATTTGCCACATAATCACCCCTGCCACCACATAACCAGCACCCACCACATAACCACCATTCATCCACCACGCCAGTGCTCACCAAGCCGAAGGGCTCCGTGCATTATTCACCCCACCAGGGAAGCTACTGAGCTTCAGCCACATGGAAAGATCTCCCTGGAATGCGCTGCTCGGTGGCTGCAGTTCCCCAGACCAGCTGCCAGTGGGCTTCCAGAACCCATCCCTTCTGTCCCAACCTGTGCCTCATGGGACACACGAGCTGTCCCCTGACCACCACGGCACCTCAGGTCACCCCAAACCCCACCCTAGCCTTTCCAGCCCCCCAAGACAGGTGACAATCCACTTGGGGAGGGACAGGAGCCACTGCCAAGGTGCTGCTCCAGCTGCTCTCACACACACTGGAGCTCACCATCAGCAGTTTATTTCCAGCTGCGGTTCGAGGTTCTTCCACTTTTCCCTTAAAACAAGATGGAATTGGTTGTGGATGGCACTCGATTGCTGGGGTGGCACGGCGGCTCTCTGGCACAGCTGCCAGCGGGCTCCCAGCAGGCAGCTCCGACCACCAGCACCCACCGGCACAGCCAGAGCTGCCACAGGGCACAGGCAGGCCTGGGCAGCCTAGTGACAGGCTTTCATTCCTGACACGTACGGGGACTCCTGGGGCCGGCAGTTACACTCCTGCTGCTCGGGGTAATCAATGAAATCCGGGGCAGGCAGCCCCGAGAGGATCATCAGGGATTTGTTCCAGATGGTGAAGGTGGGACACACTGGCAGGATGAAGGAGACTTCGAAGGTGTGGAGGTGGAGGGAGTTGGCCGGGTCGTAGAAGGAGAGCGCGTTGTTGTCATAGTCCAGGAGGACGCCGAGGCGCTTCATCTGCGGGTGCACCTCCACCAGCATCTCCTTGTTGTTGTGCCGCACCACAAAGTTGTTGTTGCAGCGGGAGAAAACCCAGGAAGAGGAGTTCTTCCCGATCCACTCATTCTTAGGGGCCGACTTGTAAGCCACGCCGATGGCGTACCTGCAGGAGAGGAGAAGCTTCGCTCAGCACCCTCCAGCCCCCAGCGCAGGAAGGAGCCCAGCTCTGACGGCTGTGGCACCCCGTGCTTTCACAGCCCACCCGTCTGTGGAAGAGGCACCCCGTGCTTTCACAGCCCACCCGTCTGTGGAAGAGGCACCCCGTGCTTTCACAGCCCACCTGTCTGTGGAAGCAGCACTCTGTGCTTCCAGACCCCACCTATCTGTGGAAGTGGCACAGCAACAGCTTCACATGCCCAAAAAGCATCTGGCAGAGGCTGGACTGGGAAAGCAACCCCTCCCAGAGGTGGTGCCTACCAGGTGGAGGATCCCACCACGACCTCCCAGTAGTGGCAGCCGCTGTCGATGAAGACGTTGCCGGCTGCCCCATAGCAGCCCGTTCCACTGAACCTCTCCGGCGTGTGGCTCTTCTTCAAGGAGCTCTCATCCTTCTCCATCTGCAGCCCATCGTTGGAGATCTTCAGCTTCTTGTGAGCCATCTTGGGGTCCAGCTTGAACGGCTGACCTGTGGGGAGGGGACACATGGATTAGGATTTGTGTTGTTAGCATCCTCGTGCAGGGAGAACATGGCAGGAAAGGTCTGTCATGGGTTCTCTGACCATCCTCCATGAGCCGCAGGTTCCCCCACCAGCTGAGAACTTTGGATTACAGATATCCAGTAGAGACAAAAGCAGCACCTTCACTCACCTTCCTAGGCCAAACAGAGGCAAAGGAGGTGAAACTCAAAAATGCAAAGAGAAATGAGCTGCAGAGAGTGAGCTTTCTGCTCCTGGGAGAGGATCCGGACTGGAGACCATCCAGGATAGGCAGCACTGTTAGGAAGGGCTGCATTGTCCTGGCAGGGATCCTCAAATGAGGGGCTGGGGATGTCCAGAGTTTCCTTTTTGGCCATTACCCCCTTCCAATGTTTATTCCCCCTTCAAATGTTTATTCTCCCTTCAAGTAGTTTTCTTTTGTCCTCCGCTAATAATGTAAAATGTGGCAGAGACAAGGGTGTCCCCTGCTAATGGGAATGGCACTGAAGATGCCATCAGGATGGATGCACTGCGAGCCAAACCTGCAGCCTGAATTCCTGAATGGATCTGCACACTATTAGCAGTAACAGGAGTGACATAAGCACAGGAAAGGGACAGACCAGAAAGTGCTGGGCTAAGTGCAGCCCTGTGGCACTGAGCCCACCCCTGAATCCCATCAGCTGTTGGCACAGACTGCTCCTCACAGTGCTCAGGCTGCGGTTACGTGTTACAGGGCACATAGCCGGGGTCTTCTCTGCTATGTGCCCGTACTTCTCTGCTACCAAACACAATCTCACTGCTCGGAGAGGACAGTCCAGGGTGTGGAAGCACATCCAAGGCACTGGGTCCAGTCCGTGTCCAGTAGAGCCGGATGGGAGGCGAGAGTGCCGGGCCGGCAATGCGTGCACAGCCTGGGCTTCCTTCACAGTTAACAGAACTGAAGTTGATGGATTCTACAGGTCCCTGATGTTGCCTTGAAACCCAGCTGTAACACTACCAGCACACAAAGCCAAACTGCTTCCCAAAGGACACGTGCTGGCTGTGCTGCTTGCGGGGATAACCCCATGCAGTCCCACGAGCACTTGCCCTCCCTCATGCCAATAAGCGCCATCGCTCTGGGCACCAGCTCCCCCACACATTCCACCATCAGGGTTTCTCCACAGGCTCCAGGTTTTGGTGCCATGCAGCCTTGCTGGGGCACGGGTGGGGGTCAGGAAAACACTTGTGTACACAGACATCCTCAGCATGGAGGGTCGGGGGGTTGGTGACTATTTTCATAGGGATTCACCTTCCTCAGGAGAAAACAAATGGCAGCTGAAGAAAACACCCCAAATCCTTCATGTTTTGGTACCTGAGGTGTCCCTGACCTGGCTCTGGGAACGAAGAGTTGTTTCCTCCTGCATGCTCCCACTTTTCACAATGGACATCAAGTCCCAGTGAGGAGAAACACCCACACCACTCACAACAGGGGCCCTGATCCAGGTCTGGGAACCCCGGCAAACAGCTGGGCAAGGCTGGGGACCCCGGGAACAGCCAGGTACCCCTGCAAACAGACAGGCAAGGAGAACCGCAGGACAGCTGTGAACCCCCGCAAACAGCTGCAACATCAATAACAACGAGGCTGGAGAGCTCTCAAGTGCAACTGCAGAACGAAGCTCCTCCGTGCCGTGCTCCGATACCTGATGGTAGCTCGTGTTGGTTTTCCTTGGAGTCCAATTTGCTGGATAATTGAGTTGAGAGGCCTGAAAGTAAAGCTGCAAATTGGGATTGACCTGCCCCCTCTTTCCTCTGGCTGCTCTGATCTTTCTGCCGTATCTTTTCCTGGCAGTAATGCAAAGAGACAAGTTCTGAGGAAGTGAGGTATAAAAATACTTGGCTCTGTCAGGAGAGAGACACTCACAGCCTTGTTTCTGAAGGCAGCCCCTCGTTAAGGTCAGTGTGAAGAACTGGAGCCCAGCCCTTGCAGAACAGCAGTTCCTGTGCACCCCACTCCTCCGGCTGTGAGGGGACAGGGATGGGGCAAAGCGGGGAGTGTGCACAGCTGAAAACGTGTGGAGAGAATGGAGGGATGGATATGCACTTCACTCCCTGTCCTGGCTGCAGGTGTCCACCACACTCTGCCCAGAAAGCAAACCAAGCTGCAGGAACACAGGGACACACAGCCAGCCCTTCCTGTATTCTGTCCCTCCTCTCTGCCCACAGTGGCAGTGTCCCTGCTCCCACCAGCCATTCAGGATGCCACCTGTGGGGCACAGGACACCTCACAGAGTGAGCCTGTCCACACCATCCCATCCTCCCTGCAGACATCAGCTCCAGGAAACAAAGCTGCAGCACTGTAATGCTGAGTCATCAAGTCAGAGGAAAGCCATAAATCTACCCAAATCTATGAATCCTCCCACAGATTCCCTGTGGGCAGCTTCTGTAGGAATCATCCTGCTCCTTAAAAACATCTGCACTAACACGATCCAGTCTCTAAAAGGGACTCTAGAGCCCACTGCTCAGGCATCAGACCCACGCCTGACATCTCGGATGAGATGTGGATGGAGCCATCCTGTACCACACTGAGGTCTTGCCAAGAGATGCAGAAATCAGGAAAAGAGAGAATTGCAATGGAGAATAAGATCAGGCTGCACTGGTCAAGGCAAAGACTGTAAACCCCACCTTCCCTGCACTTTATTTATTGCCAGAGCTGGGCCTGTCCCGGCATTCTGGCACTTTTATCCACTTTTGGACACTTGCTCCTAAATATGTCGTGCTCAGGTCCAGCCTCAGCAAAGGTCCCCCTGTCATTACACCAAACCTGTTCTCCCAAGCTCTTCTGTCCGGGAACAGATTTAGCGCCAGCACTGACAGCACCGACGCTGCAGAAATCAATGTGTTCTGACACTGACCTTCTGGCAATGGAGGGATCTCTCCAGACATCTCTTTTGGAACAGAACAGGCTGTGAAATATGCTAATGGGCTGTCTCTGTGTTGAGCTGCTGACTTTTCCACCAAGGTTACAGCAGTGGGAAAGCGTGGGTGTGATGTCGTCTGGATGTTGTACACAGCAAAAGGAGAAACCCTGGTCCCAAATACAGGCAAGGGGGAATGACCAGTGGGGGCACGCTGGGGATGCAGCACGAGGTGGTGGCACCATCAGACACCCCAGAAGAGCCCTTGTCCCCTGAAGCTGGCCACAGGAGAAAGTACACCAATTTATATTATGCCTATATATATGGCTAAATCAAACCTTCAGGAATTCAGAAGTTTCCACAAACACAGACGGCAAAGGAGTGCCAAACCGGCGGCGAGGAGGGATGTGTGCCCATCACATGTCTCTCCTGCCCAGAGTGGGAAGAGAAGGATCAGTCCTTGTGGAAGGGGCTTTGGCACACACAAACCCACACTCACACATAACCTGTGCAGTGCCTCAGGTGAGGCTGCTCAAGGTTTTGAACACGCGGGAAGCTGCTGCAGACACATCCCTGTAACAAGGGGAGCTCAAAACCAGATGAGGCTCTTATCAAACTGAGTCTGTCTCTAAGCAGAAGCCCTCCATGCTGTGCTGGCAGCTCTGGTGACTGACACTCAGCTGAAATCCCAGAGAGCAACCCCTGTCCACCGGGAGCTGCTGCCATGGCCAACCACTCTCGCTCCTGGCTTCCCAAGCCGCCTATTCCTCATTCCCAGAGCGAGCGCCTTTCAAAGCCAGGGAAGTGCTGAAAAACAGCAGCCACAGGAGGGATAAATTTTTAATAAACAGGCGGATTGGATTGGAGTTTGCTCCTCAGCAGCTCCCTCAGTCCCACTGCCTCAATGTCATTTTATTCAGTTTAACATCGTGCAAAGAAAAAGAGGAGGTGTAGGTGACAAATCATCACAAAAGCTTCGTCCAGGTAGAAGCCATTGTTGGGAGAAGGGACAAATGGGAAAAGGGAAGGGCTGTGCTCACCAGGGCTGTGCAGAGACATGGGAGCACCACAGAGATGTGAGCACAGATCAGGCAGTGAGCAGGAGCCTGAAGAGCCAACTTATTCCCTCCTCCACCACCACACATTGTCCCTCCTGTGGCATCCCCCCAGGCTACGGGTGCCAGTGGGAAAAGGTTTCCACCGCAAACCCAGGAGCTCTGTCTCTGCCAGAACCATTGGCCTCTGAGTTCAGCTTTCCCTAAACGCATTTAACCCTCCTTGGCATCCCTGGGGCATTGGAAAGTGCAACTTCTGCTTTGTGTGTGGCTGCAAAGTCCCATCCACCACCATGGAGACTCTTTTCAATGCCCTCATGGCTCCCTAAAATCCCAACCCTCTGCGAGCTCAGCCACACACAAGAACACAATTGCTCTGGGACTCTCTGCATTAGCCCCGAAAAGACGAGGGATGTAAAGCCACCAGAATTACGGACCTTTGTGGCCTCTTAAGACCCCAGGGATGGGTGCTGACAGGAGCACAGGGTACCACACGGGGCAGCAGGAGACCATCCCCGAGGCAGGGAAGGAGCAGAGGCACCGAGGGAGACGGGCACTTCAATAATTTAAATGCCCCGCGGTCTCCATCCTGTGCCAACCGCTGCAGGCTCACCGGGAGCGCTCAGCCATACCCCTGGAACCCCAGCACCCACGAAACTCTCCCCCCCACTCCTGCCACGGCCAGGTGAGTGCCCGGGCACCTACTGTTGGTCTTGAGGCGGGCGGGCTCGCTGTTCCGGCTGCCCGCCTGGTTGATGGCCTTCACCAGGAAGATGTAGCGGGTGCCGCTCTGGAGCCCGTGCACCGTGTAGTGGTTCTGCTTGATGTTCGGGACGATCATCCAGCTGTCCATGGAGTTGTAGAGACCTGCAGTGAGGGAGAGGAGGGGAGAGATTTATTACCAGGGAAGGGCAGAATACAAAGCCCCCATGCTGCTAAGGCAGAGCTCACGACCGCGTGGTCCCCCGGGAGGATTTACCGCCTGCCTGGGAGTTCAGAGTGCCTGCAGGGAAATTTCCAGAGATGATGAATCCCAGCAACTCAGAATCTCTTTTATTATCACATAGAGGCAGTGTTGGTGAGGCAGAGCCAGGGCTGCCGTGCTGGCATCTTGGGATGCTGCTGTGGAAAGTGATGGGGAAAAGGTTCAGAGAGAGGAGAATTCAACCAGTAGCACCTTCCAGCCGGGGCAGATGGCAGAGGTGGCTCTTGGTGGCAAGGAGGGGGTGATGCTCATGATGATCTCACTATCATCCTATCCTCACCCCACTATCATCCTCTCTCATGTCTCTGCTCTCACAGGACAGCCTCTTTCATGCTCCTGGTCCAATATGCAATTCCAGAAGTAGAAAGGGATGTATTTGCACTCAAATCAGTGTGTTTGCACCTGAATCCTGCTTGTGCCTGGTGCTCAGTGCTCCAGGGCAGGAAGTAATAATCCATGGCCAAGGGATGCTGATGCTTCAGCTCCCTGGGCAGACTAATCTGCAGAGCAGTTCAAAGAAAATGAGCTCTCAGTGAAGGGATCCAGATGCCTGGAAATCATTCAGGAGCCTGAACTCTTTCTGGAAATGGCAGTGAATGAAAAATCCGAGACTGTGGAGGTGCCAAGCCTGACTGCTGCAGCAGTTTGCAGAGTTGGAGCTTCAGGGCCTGGCATGTATGGAAATGGAGTGTTGCACCTTAGGTGGCGTGACACAATGCTCTAGGAAAGGGGAAAAGCCCTACACAGTGCCACTGGGGCTGTTCCTGCCACCAGCACGGCTGGCATAAGGATCACCTGCAGCCAGCCTGAGCACCTGAGCAGCCAGGGCTGGGGGACAGGGATCCTACAGGGGCTGGGGGGAACTGGAGGGCTGGGGCAGTGAGAGCCCAGGACCCACAACAGCAGCAGTGCTAAGCTTCCTGGGGCAGCTATTGCAGCACAGGGCCAGGGCTTTGAACGAAAAGAGGAACAAGGAGGAGGCTTGGAAGCAGTAGCTGGAGGCTTACTGGAACTGGTGAGAGGTGAGGAGTGGGTTGTGAATTCAGGGTGACTGGAGGGGGGGTTTCAGCATGTGCAGGGCTGGGAGGCAGGAGCTGGGAACGCCCCACACCTCCTCTGCAATGACTTCCATGGGGTGTTCATTTATCTCCAGTGGGTGGCTCAGCCACAGGACAAGGGCAGGTTGCAGTCCCTGTCATCCTGGATTTGGTTTAGAACACACATGGGAATGGCCGAGGGGCACAGAGCAATGTGATGTGAAGTAGAAAATAAAACAGATGTGATCCTGATTGCAGCCTACACACAGAGCTACTCCCGTCAGAGGACACAGCTTCCAGCCTGGCACTGGTCGCTGTCACCTCCCTGCAGGAAGGACCAGCTGGGGATCCTCCATAAGGAAGAACAAAGTCACTGAGAGATGACAGCGGGAAGGATTCGGCCTCCCAAGCAGGCTTATTTCCCAAAACAACCACAAAGAGCTTGGCCTTGAAGACTGAGGGCTCCTACCCTCGCCAAAGCATAAAAAAATCCTTTTTACTGCAGCATTCGTCATCCATAAAAACGTCCGGCTCTTGCTGAGCTCTTGGCTTTGATGGGAGTGTGAAGGGGATGGGTTCCACAGGCCAACTGTGTGCTCCTTGGAAAGGTATTTCCTCTCCTGGTCAGCCTCCCGGACTCCTGCTCAGTGTTCCAGTGTCTCTTCATGCACGAGTTCAGCCAGGGCTCACACGCTCCCATCGCCCGGACCCAGCTGTGCTATTCCAAGGGACAATACGTTATTAATTTTCTCCTTGGAGATTTAACTGATGTTTTCTTCGCTCTTCTAGCAAGAGCAACCAAAGCCGGCTAAGAAGGACACTCCTGACTTGTGCCCCTCAGGGCTCTCCTCCAGCCCTGCCCTTGCTGCTCCTCATCCCTGCAGTCGCCACAGCTCCCCCTTCCCAGTGCCTGAGCCAGACCCCCAGAGGTGGGCAGGTGACTCATTCCCAAGTCCCTCGATGGATGGGAGTCCAAGCCTTGTGTCCAAAGTAGTGTTTGGGGAGAGGTGGGAGCCAGATCCTTCCCCAGCATGGCCCCAGGGCAAGGGCACAAACTGCAGTGGGGGAACTTCCAGTTGGAAAAGAGCAAAATCCATCTAGCTGAGGGTGGGGAAGCACTGGGTGTTCCATCCCTAGACAGTTCTTGCTCCTCAAGGAGCAAGCCCTGAGCACCCTGTCAGCCCAGCTTGTGCAGAGATGACTCAGGGACCTTCTGGTGTCCCTCCCCACTGAAACCACTCAATGACACCAGCACTGTCCCTGTCTTGTCCTCGGCTAGAAGTGCAGTAGACATGGGGCTGGTGGTCATCCAAAAGCACAGCCAGAGAGGTGGCTGAGCTCTCCAGGCTTCCAGAGAAGGAAAAAAGTGCTGGAGATAACATGTTGTAGCTGGGAAGAAGGGGAGAGTCGAGCAGGGCAGATCTGGCTGCGGCAGCACCATTACCCTACAGCCTCTGACTGAGAGGAAACGCATCATCTTGTTTCCCAAAACAAGGGCAAAGGCTGGGCTGGGGCTGGGGAGGTGAGATACAGCTTGGAAAGCCACAAAGAACTTTCTCTGGCAGCTTCCTGCACATTCCAGAGTGCACTGAGCAGCCTTCCGGAGCCGTGACACCGTGCTCCCAGCACCAGCATCCTCCCAGCCAGTGGGACAGACTGGTGGCGACCCAAAATGCCTGAGGCACCTTGTCAGCACTTCCCCCAAGCCACAAGGGCTGCTAGGGAAAACCAGGAATAACACTTTCTCACAATCCACGGCACATCAGCAAGATCCCTCCTTGGTCCTCAAATCCCATTCCTGTCAGGCAAATTTGTGGCGGTGTGGAAAAACAATTAGGTATGGCAGTGATTTGCACGAAAAATGACCTGGAAACGTGCCTCAGTGTTGTTACAGAGGGTTTATAAAGCATGTTAATTATCAGCCAGCGCTGCCTTGCCCGTACAATCCCAGATGTACCGACCTGGGAGCTGTGAGATGGATGAGACCCTTCAGTGTTCCCTGTGCTTCAACGAGCCCGGGATGATGACACCAAATGCAGGGCAGAGCAGCTCAGGGACGGACCCCCAGCAGGGGGAGGTCTCCATCACTCTGATCGCAGCCCTTGGTGGATTCTTTGCTGCTGTTTCCTCCACGAATTCCCAGTCTTTAAACCACTGCCAACCTTTTCCTTATGGAATCACAGAATGGTTTGGGCTGGGAGAGACCTTAAAGATCATCTTGCTCCAACCCCCTGCCATGGGTGGCGAAGGGAAGGGACACCTTCCACTAGCCCAGGTTGCTCCAGTCACCCTCCAACCTGGCCTTGGACACTTCCAGGGATGGGGTAGCCCCAGCTTCCCTGGGCAACCCGGGATTCTTTCCCGAGGGGAACCGCAGCCCCTGCAGCATGTGGTGACTTACTGATGAAGTTGGCCTGGCCGGTGAAGATGGTGTACTGGAGCTCGTAGGAGCTGACGCTGAACTCGTCCTCCGAGATCCAGTGCACGGTGATGGTGTCGTGCGAGGCCGTGCAGAGCTCCTCGCGGACCGACGGTGGGTTCGGTGCTGCGGGACGGCACAGACCACAGATTTCAGTCAGTTTGGGCTTTCCTTCCTTAAAAACCCAGGGCTTTCCTGCTCCCCTAAGGATAGAGACGGGCTCATGGTGGGAGCAGAGTCTCTGGACACCAAGAAATCTCTCATTTTATCTGTCACTGTGTTTCAAACTAAATCAAACTTTTTAGTTTAACAAAGCATCCAGGGGTTTTGCCACTCCATTAGGTCTGACACCCCCACTCTGAAACAGGCTGAGAACCCACTTCCAAATCCACTTATTTCCCAGCACTGGCTGTGGAATAAGTATTTTATCCCATAACTGATCCAGACACATGTTAGTGTTAATCTTTCAGTGAAAGCTGATCTGCTTTGTGATAATAAAATCGGATTTGGGGGAGTGAGGATGTCCTTGCCTCCCTGGAGCTTTCATCCCCCCAGTGCTCCAGCACAGAACAGTCCAGCAGCTGTTGCTGCTCTCAGACCCCCAAGGGCAGTGTTCAGTCTGTGCTGCAGCACCGTGGGGCCCAGCAAGGTCCTGCCCATCAGGGTTCATAATTTAGGACCAAGACACCCATGAAAAGGGCAGAAAAAGGGAAATATTAAAGCACAGAATGCATTAGAAGTATAATAATTGGTTAATTCACTGTTCCCTCCCTGTAATCTTTATGGATCCTTATGTAATCCTTATCCCTCACGCATCTTTATGGGCATCAGACTCCTCCCCAGCTCACAGAGACCATAATTTTTGAGCTTTCTGGACTTTTGTACGGATCCTCCAGGAGCAGCAGAGTGAAATGGGAGGATGGGAGCCCGTCACTGTCTTGGGGACAGCACAGCCCCTGCTCTGCCACAGCTGACCTGGCCCTTGTTACTGGTTAAGCCTTAAAATACATCTGCCAGTCCTTAGGGGGGCATAGGGAAAGGCACTAAGGGGAAGATGTGGGGTACAGTGGCAGGGGCTGAGGGGAAGTCATGGGGTTGTGGGGAGGACATGGGGTGCAGCCGAGGGCAATGTGCCTGTGCACTCACCCGTTAGATAATCCAGCCCCTCCAGCAGCTTCTTCTCTCTGGAAAAATCTAAAGCAAAGTTTTCAAAGGCATCATTAAAATTGATATCTGGTATCAGAACTTGTGAGGATGCAGTTGCCATGGCGACCCTGGAAGGAAAGAAGGGACCGTCAGTACGCACCAGGGTGCACGTGTTTCCCGACGTCTGGCGCGGCGGGGGGGGCACAGGGGTGCAGGCAGCCTTGCTGTGATGTTCCTGCTGTCAGGAAACCAGCTTGCACCTAAAAACCACTGCCTGGGGGGGCAGCCTAGCCTGGGGACATGTCCCCTTGGAGGTCTCAGCTTTGACTGGCCCCAGGCTCCTTGTGGATTGGCATTCCCCACTTTCCCACCCCAGTATTCCCCAGCGTTGTTATGACCAGCCATGCAACACCTGTCCTGTGAGGGATGGGAACCTGACCTCGGGATTTCTTTGAGGGCAGCATGGTGGGAGGCTGCAGGGGAGCCTGGGAATCTCTGGGGAAGGAACCTGGGGGGGACAAAGTCATCTCTGGACAGGAACCTGCGGCCAGGGGACAACTCCAGCATCAGTGTGCTGAGTCCAGCCCACCTCTCAGCCACGTTCCTGGCGGTCTGCAGGAACCGTGCGTGGTCGTTCTCCTTCAGGATGTGCTCGGCCTGGTTGATGAGGACCGTGGAGCGCTCAAGGCACTGCCGGCAGTTGGCAACCTGCTGAGCCAGCTTCCGCAGCTTCATCACCTGCCGGAGGAGCAGAGGGAGCTCAGCAGCTTGAAAAGCACAGGGGGAGCCCCATCCTGAGCCAGGGCCTGCTCACGGGTGCAAGAGGCATTGAAATGGCACGGGAGTGTCCCAGTGGCTCCGGGGAGCTGCCTTTCAAGCTTTTGCAACTCCTGTGTTTTTGTCTGGGGCTCCTGGAAAAGCTGCTTCCCCTTCCAACCCAGAAATTGCTGCTCAGGTGTTGGAACCAAGGGGATACCCTGCCCAGCCCTGCCACAGACAGCACGGGGAGGGTACAGAGGTATCTGCAATGCTGCACACCTGCACCTTTCCACACCCAGCCTCTTTTCACTGGCACAGATGCTTATTCCAGTTCCCAGGTAACTTTGGAAGCCAAACCCAGTACGGCCAGTCCCTACACCCCTCTCCCACTGGTGCAGTGCTGGGTTGGCAGCTCTTCAGTGCGGCTTCTGTGGAGGGTTTGGGCACTAATCTGTGCCATTCACCTCTGCCCAGGTGCCAACTGCAGGAAAACAACAGTTTGGAGCTCCCAGCTCCTCCCAAGCATGGCTTGAACTGGACAGCACAGCCTGAAGCCATCAGGGAAGAGAGTGGGAAGTGCAAGCAGACAGACAGATGGACCGGCAGACGGCACCGTTACATAAAATATGTTCCCTGGAGTGCTTGGGGTAGAAGCAGGATTTCAAAGCTCCCACTGAAGCCAGGGTGTCCCACAGACATGCCAGTGGCTCTCCTGAGTATGCCTGCAGCAGAACCTGCTCCCAAACTATACCTGGGAAACATCTGTACTTGGGGCTTGGCTGTGGGCACTGCGGTGGGACCCCAGTGCACACCCAAACTCTGAGAACAACAAAGGGCTCATGGAGGCTCCTGTGGGCACTGCCCAGAGCTACAGCCCAGCCCTCCAGCCTCTCCCTGTCACACGTGTGGAGTGCAGGAGGTGCTGTGGCTGGAGAAGGGGACACACGGAGGTAGGGCCACACTTCTGTGGGACAAGCATCCTTGTCCTGACTCCCGGAGGTAAGCACAACACAGCACAGCAGGAGTGAGGTGGAGAAGTGGGCATGACCTGTGGGAGAGATCAAGACCACCAAAGACCCCTGAAGCCTCTTACCTGTTTCCGGAAAGGTCTGGAGAAATGGACTGCACATAAGAAGTGACTTGCACAGAAAGGGAGAAACTTCTCTCCAGGGCAGGGAAAACTTATCTGTGAAAAGGTCCCCACACGAAGCCCAGGCAGTGCCCCCAGGACCCTGTACACCCTTGTTGCTGGAACCAGGACTGGTGATCTCTCTTTCTTCCTCTCTGTCCCTGTTTAATCCATCTCCCTCTCTGTCTTTCTGTTCACCCTACCCCTTTATCCAAAACCCAGTGCTGTGTGCTTATACTGGGAGATGACAGACATTAATTTATATCAATTTCCATGCCAAGTAAATTACTTGTAATTTACTAACAAAACTCTGTAAGCTTTTGCTGACCCTCTGACTCCTGCCATTCCTTTTGACTACGAGCATCTATGAATCTCGAGAGTTGCCTTCCCTTTTGGGGTGGGACATCACACAAAGAAACCACTGCAAAACACCTGGAACTGCTGGATGAAGGCTCCAAACATCCCTACAAAGAAAAGGGTGAGAAGCAGCTCCCCCCTCAGCTGTGCTGCAATGCAGACTGTGCAGCCTCTGCTCTCTTTGCAGCGCTGGGCTCCAGTTCTTCAGTATTAATTCCATATCACTCTATTAGGACCATGGGAGTTAAAAGCCCTGAGGAAGCTGTCTAGAGTGATCCAAGCCTCTGCAGCAACTTGTCACGCTAACCCACACACCGTTCCTCCTCCAGCCACATCCAGCACATGCCTTGTCTTTGGCAGAGGAGCCGTGGGGCAGCAGCAGTGAGGGACACACAGATTTGGGGTGGCAGGGAGGGCAGCAGCAGTGAGGGACACGCAGATTTTGGACAGCAAGGAGATGAACCTGTGTGCACTGATGGCTGCCCAAAGCAAATCCTTCATGGGTGCAGCCCCTCTGCCCGTGGCTGGGATGTCCCAGCACCACCAGCTGCTGAAGTGCTGTGCCCAGAGAGGAAGGGAGACTCCATAGGGCAGGTGGGGACCTCTGGACCAGGGGCACGAGCCAGCCCCCCTCACCTTTGTCTCCTTGATCTTGACAGCGATGACCTGCTTGCGCTGGCGGATGATCTCCATCAGCTCATCACACTCCTCCATCAGCTTGGCCTCGTGCATGGCTGTGTTCACCTGGCCAGGAACAGCAACACGTGGGTGTTAAAAGGGACACACAACATACAGGTGTTGGGGGGGACACACAACACACCCTCACGGCTGTGTTCACTGCGGTGCACACATGGAGTGTGTGGGGGTGCAGGCAGGGCTTCCAGCCCTCTGCCTCCAGGGAATACTATCCCTGGGGTGGTGGACAGGACAAAACAAGACAGGACAGGGGAGGATGCACTTTATGGAAGAGGAATTGAGCCCTATCAATTAAAGCACACTAAAGGACAGAAATCGGTTTTCCTCATTTCATACTCCCAAATCCCTGTTGAAACACAGAGCAGTCCAAAGGCAGCCCTGAGTGAACCACATTTTTGCTACAGGATCTTTTTTTAAACCTGGCCAGCAGATTATGCAACACTGGAGTGGGAGACAGCTGATGGTCTGCAAAGAGAGCTCCACGGAGGAAAAACAGCGTAAAATCTTCCCAATCTGCTGCACGTAGCAGGAGGGGGGGGATCAGCTCCAGGGTTTGGAGCCTGCAGCGAGCTGCTGTGGCAGTGCTGCCGTGCAGCCTGGCTGTGGAGAGCTGGCAGCACCCAGGTCCCTCGAGGCTGTGTGCCCAAAGGGATGGCCATCACTCCAACTTCCCACTCCCACTCCCACTCAGCTTCTGGTTCACATGAAGGTAAGGGAAGATGAAGCAAGGCCTGTACACGACAAAGGGAGGGAAGGAGATGCTGGGCCAAAGCACAGGAGGGGACGTTGGAGCACCTCAGGTTGGCCTTAGGTCCATCCCCCTCACCAGGTGCTGTGCAACGGTGGTCTCAGGGCTCAGGCCTGGAGCACTCCCCTTCCAGGATGGCTACAGGACAACATAAATCTGTACCCATCCATAACAAAAATCTGAAAACCTGCCCAGGGCAAGAAATCTGCTCTCAGCCGTGCTCATGCTCTGGGAGGTTGAAGGCAGGTGAAGTCGCAGAGGCCACACAGTCCCTTTCCCAGTTGCCTTCTGCCCAAAAAGGGACATTTTCAGGGCTGGAGTTCTCCCAGAGGGACAGCAGAGCATGGTGGGGGTACTGCAGACCAGCACTGCTCTGCTGGCAAATCCCTGGCTCAAGTGCATCTGGACACTGGCCAAACCACTCTGGAGGGATGAATCAGTTCCCAGGTAAATGCTGGACTTGGGGTGAAGACTTGGCAAGTGCTATGGGAATAGGAACACTAGGCATGGGGGTGTAAGAAGGGAGAGAAAAAATACTTCATTCTTCTCAACCCTGAGGGGGAATGTGCTAGGGACAACACAGCCCCGGAATAAACTCAGCCCTGGAAAGAGCTCATCCTGCAGCTCGTGGGGATGAGGAATAGCATCTCAGCCCACAGGATGATTCAGGCACAGGCAAACTCCTCCTTCACACCTCGGCAGCTCGGGGATGGAGGAGAGAACTCCATCCCACCTCCAAAACCCTCGAGAGTTTTTCGGCTGTGTAGCAGCCGTGCTCTGTAGACACCACGAGCTCACACTGAGGTCAGCCCTGCGGCTGCCGTGGCACAGAAGCCACCACCCCATGGTGCATGTGCAGCATCTCCTGCTGCCTCCACAACATTAGGGTGGTACCACCTCTATTTTACAAACTCAGCTTCTCCTCGGGATTGTTACCTGCTCTCCTTGGTCCAAATTTCCATCACTGCCACGGGATTTGGCCCTTCCACCCTCTCTCAGTGCAGCCCCCCAGGCACCAGAGTCACTTTGACAGGCAGCACAGGCTCAGTGGCTCGGGGACACCTGCAGTGCCCTTGTGAACCCCTGTCTGTCGGGGTGTTGGTGCCACCATTCCCTGGCCATGCCATGGGACTTACACTGAACGCGGCTGACGGGCAGAGTATGTCGGGATCGCATGTGCCACGTCTGCAAATAGCTCGAAAGCAAAATTCCCTGGAATTAGACTGACAGGGAAAACAGGGAGGCAGAGATATTTTCTGTTTCACACTTTACTGTGCTCTCTGAGAAGATGCCTCCAAGGGCCCGGCTGTGCATTCAGCACGGCTGAGAAATGTTGTTTGAACTGTTATTTTAAGCAGAGCGTCTGACAAAGCTGAAAACTCCCAAACTCTGTTGAAAATGACAGCTTAGAGGTCTGAGACTCCCTGGATCAGACAGAAATACCAAATGGATTTCAATTCGTCCTAGGTCAGGTCATTAAGATACTGGAGCTGGATTCAAAGGAGGAGGTTTGGAAGGACATCCAGCCACATCCCTGCTCCATCCCCAGTGGGTTCTCAGAACTAAAGTGTGGCCCATCAGAGCAGCAAGGGCTGGTGACTGTCACCAGAGCTCTGCAAGGATGTCCTGGCTCCTTCTCTCCCTGCCAGCCAGCCATTTGCTGTCTGTTTTCCCAGACTCACTCCAAGCCCTCTGAGCCCTGGGGAAGAGGGAGCCCAGGAGACATAGCTCCAACAAAGCCATTCCCACTGCAAAGTAACGCATGGGCAGAGACAAACAGGACAATGTGAGTGACACGGAGCATCAGTGCGGAAGGCCAGCAGTGCTGCAGAGTCAAGTGGGATTTTTCTGCTCCTTATTTTGGCTGGAAGTTCAGAGCATCTCATCCCCCTCCTCCTCCTCCTCCTCGCACACTGTGACAGTGGCTGCCAGCTGCTGGCAGCACACTCGGCCTTGCTGGCACTAACAGAAAGGGCTTCTACTCTCATTTCCTCTCGCCAGATCATCAGGACACTTATTGAGGGAGCAAAGAACAAAGCGCTGACACTGCCTGTAGGAACCACGGGGGTTTGGAAGCACCTTCCCGGCCCCAGAGCCCCAGCTGCTCTGAGATGCAAGTGGTGAAGGACAAGCTGCAGCTCCATGGACAAATCCATCCCAGCTGCTTCGCTGTGGGCAAGCAGTTCCAGCCAGCACATGCAGCACCCCTTGTCCTGCTGTAGCATGCCCACATCCATCCGCATCCCTGCATCCTGCCGCAGCATCCCAACATCCCACCAAAGCATCCTTGCATCCTGTCATACCATCCGACTGCAGCATCCCCACATCCCACTGCAGCATCCCTGCATACTGCCACAGCATCCCTGCATACCACTGCAGCATCCCTGCATCCTGCTGCAGCATTCCTGCATCCCACCACAGCATTCCAACATGCTGCTGCAGCATCCTCACATCCTGCTGCAGCATCCCTACATCCCGCCAGAGCATCCCTGCATCCTGCTAACTTCTGGGCTCACGGGGTGGGTAAGGGGAGGTGCGGGGAAGGCTGGGGTGCCCAAGGCTGAAGCAAACAGCTGTTGTGTTCACTCAGGCACTGGCAAATTCCCCCTGAATCCACAGCAGCAATCCCAGCAGCAGCCTAGGATTTTATACTATGGGAAGGCGGTGGTTCAAGGAACAGCTGCATGCTTAGTGCCACCCAGTTGATGAGCCCTGTTGGCAGGATTAGTGTCACCCAGGCTGCTGCTGAGCCCTGTTTCCATGCTTGGTGTCACTCAGTTCATGAGCCTGGTTACAGGCTCGGTGTCACCCAGCTGAGCGCAGCTTTCAGGCCCGGTGTCACCAGGCTGAGCCTTGTTTCCATGCTTGGTTTCACCCAGGCTTCCACCAAAAATACCTGCTGCCTCCAGTACAGGGAAGCTGGCAGGTCCTCCTGCCTGGAACCAGCCCAGCAGGCCATGTCTCTTCCCAGTGGCTCCCAGTCATGCCATACTCCTTCAGACCCTACAGACCCTGGGAACCATCCCCGCATCTTCAATTGCTTGTGACTAAACTCCCTCAAGCAATTCAGCTCCCCCAAGACCTCAGCAATGCTTCCCCCCACACTCATCTCTGTTCCCAGGGTAGTCCCCAGGAAAGGACTCTGGGGTGATCCATGCATCCCATCCCTAGAGTAGCGAGATGCCCTGGACACCTCCCTCAGCCCCCTGTTGGCCCTCACCCACCTCCACTTGCTGGCAGATCTGTATCAGCTTGGCCATCTGGTTTTCCAGTTCGCTGTTGCGCTTAACCAGGTTGGTGAGATTCGTCTCCAGGGTTTGCTGCAGGTCCAGAAATGGGAGAAAGAAGAAAAACACAGAGATCAGTAAAGCTGGAGTGTCCCCAGTCCCCTGCCAGCAACCGAGACCCTCTACCACCCAGCACACTGCCTGAGGGAGCAACACTGGAATAACTTTGGGAAAAGGCTCTGGGGTTCCTCGGCAACCCTCTCTGTTGGGTTGGGCCATGGGGGAGGCACCGAGCCCAGCTCTGTGGTGTCACCAGCTGGCGGGGACAGTGTGGGGTGTCTGCTCTTTGAAGAGAAGATTTTGGCTGTTTTCGTCATCAGTTTTGTCCTGCACAGGGTGAGGGAGACAAATCAAGAGCCTGATGAGCCACGGGAGAGGGACATCTCATCTGCCAACCACCTCAGCCAGAGCAGTGTGGGCACAGGCCAGGAGAGTCCAGCTGCCTGCACTGTCCTCTCAGTCCCCAGCCATGCTTCCCTTTGCTTGCTGGAGCAGATCTCAGCCAGTGGATCCTGGCCAGTGGATCACAACAAGGGGATCTCAGCCAGTGGACCATGGTAAGCAGATCTTGGCCAGCAGATCTTGGTCAGCTGATCCCCGCCAGTGGATCTCATCCAGTGGATCTGGGTCAGCAGATTGTGGGCAGTGGATCACAGCCAGCAGATCACAACCCCAGCAGCACAGGGATCCCTGGGGCCTGCTTTGGTGCCCGCAGGCTGCAATACTTCCAGGAGCAGAAGGGGATCCAGTGGAGCGCTGAGAAAAAGTCCATTGGAGGGGATATTGATATCCGTGGCCATGTGGGGGACGCACAGTTTGTGGGTGTCAATTCCACGGACACGGCACTGCCGGTTCCACGTGCTCCGCTAACAGGAATGTTTCATAACAGAGCACTCGGTACCTGTTGCAGCGCTTGCTGGGAAATGATATCCCATTAATATTTTAAACTCCAGGGCTGGAAGAAGATCCCTGAGGTGGTTCATTCATCCTCGGGTAGGAACTGCAGTCCAAGGCTTTGATCCAACTCCAGCAGACCCATAAACACGGCCCCCCCTCCGCACACATGGGTAATTGGGGGCTACTGAGCCAGGAGAACTTGAATCACAGGCACGGAGCACAGGCAGAGCACTCATTCCTGAAAAACCACTGGCTCCTAAAATACTCCGAGCTCGTTTGCAACCCTGCAAATTGCCAGCCAAGGGCGGGTGAGGCAGAACACAGGAACAGGCTGGAGAAATGGAATAAAACCCAGGGAGCCTTCGTTATGCAGGAAGGATTCGCAGAGCAGGGCTGTATGGATAATGGAAAAACCAGCTGCTCCCACCCTCCCCTCCTCACACCCCAGTATCATAGCATCATTTCACTACAGCACTGAACATTTCACTTGCTAATTACTTCCCTCATCACCACCTTGGCTGTGCTGAGGTCCCAGCTTTGAACTCGCACCAACCTGTTTTAATGTTTCAGGGTGTGATAGAAGGGGGCGGGGGGAGCTGGGGATACAGCTTTGAAGCACACGAGCCCAAACCCCATTTGCAGCTTTCTGAGTTTTCTAGGGGATGGCATCACTCCTCCCCATCCATAAACACACACAAATCCTGCACCTAAGCACCGATCCCTTCATCACACGTCCGCTGTGGTGATGCTGAACCAGTCAGCAATGGTTGCATAGCTCTTCGCTGCTCCTCCAGCCCCTCACTGCTCCCCCACAGCCCCTCGCTGCTCCCCAGCCCTTCTCTGCACCCACAGACACTCACTGCCAACCCTTCTATATCCTAGGAAAACACAGATGGAATGTTTCCATCTGTTTGATGTGCTGAAACAAATAAAATGGGCTTGAAGCCTGGATCACACCAGCTGGTTATTTTGTAGGTGTATATAAATTACAGCAATTACAGGGGTTGGGCTTTAATTGCTTTATAAAACACTCATCGTTTCCCCAAACCTCCACCTTCTGGCCTGAAATAGGTGATTTCTCCACAGCTGGGGAGAGAAGTGAGAAAAACTGACAAAAAGGGAACACCACCATGCCCTTGAGCAGGAGTCACTGGTGATCCATGGGGCCAAGGGGCCAAGTCACCCAGGGACGATGGGACCAGAGATGGGATTGCCCGGACACAGGCACTGCAGGACAGAGGCTGAACCTCCCCCATCCCGAGTGCCAGGGATCCATGGGATCAAACCCTCCTGGAGCTCCAAGAGAGCAGTTCAGCACCCACACTCCTTTACCTGCCGGTGACCAGATGCACAGTAAATCCATTCACACCCAGCCAGAGGGGAGGAATCACACAGCACGCACCTGCGAGAACCGATGCTCCTATCTGTTCAGTAATGGGCATGATGGGCGACAACTCCATTTTCCTTTTTATCCAAATACCAAACAAGCAGTTGGACTAAACATGGATTTCTCTGTTTGAAGAAGGCGCTAAGGTTGGGGGCTCAAGACAGCTTCAGGAACTATAAATAAGTGGTGTTCTCCTGGTCCCTGTGCTTCGGCAAACATGATCTTGCTTGCACCTGGCCAGAGATGCACTCCATGGCTGGTCACCAGCCCATCCACCAGTATGGACGCTGATCAGCACTGGGAAACGCTATCAGCCTTGTGGCTTTAACCATCTGGGAGACAGAGCAGAGCAGGTTCTGAGCCCCAAGAAGGTGTGCAGGGGCAGGGTCCCTACATGTCACACAGACCCATTGTGTGAGGGTAGCTGAGTCCCCACGGGTTCAGGCCGCGCAAGTCTCAGGTCTCCTCCAGCAGCAGGAATGCCTGGGTGCAGGATGGGTGGACCTGGAGCAACCTGGAGCTAGGGAAGCCCTAGGGATGGGAGCAGAGAGGCTGTGGGTGGCTGCTGGTCAGTGCTGCTGTCCCTCAGCACTGCTCTGAGAGGGGAAGGGCTCAGCCTCACATGGCAGCATGGAGGATTTGCTTTGGCTACACCTTATCACAGACAGATTTCCACATGTATCGTCATGGAAAGACAGCCAGAACTGGAGAGTATTACTTCCAGGATTTTTCTCATTGCTCCTGTTCATCTATAATCACTTCCAGTAATGGAGACAGATTTTTTCCCTGATCCCCCTGCACACCATAAACACATGTGCATCCCCAAACCCATGTGCAGGCACACTCGCACCAAGTCAAACCCCCTCCAGAATGCTCACCACGTGCCAAAGTGGCAGGAACACTGGTCCGTGGATGCCACCACCATTCACCAGCCTCACCTGGATGGGGCAGGCTGAGATTGCTGCCAGGCTGAGGATGCACAGTTAAGCCCTTCAGGCTGAGGATGTGCTGCCAGGTCCTGGCACAGGGCAGGATTGCTGCTGGGTGTCCTCTGACCCACTTGGAACTGCACAGGGAAGCCAAATGTCACCAGGACATTGCCCAAGGCATCTGGAGTCTGCCACAGAGATCCTGAGGGAGCTGCTCATATTTCAAAACCACAAAGTTATTGGTTGCATCCTGCAGCTGCAGTGACACTGGAGCCCCGGGAACCTCCGCCCATGTCCCCGTTCCTGGCCAAAATGCTGCTTTGCACAGTGCTCCTGCCCCAGGCACTTGATGGCTCTGTGGGGATGAGGGCACCGACGTGGTTCATTTCAGGAATGCTGGGGTGGCTTTCCTGGGAAGCAGCGGCTGGACAGGGTGAGATGCAGGTAGCTCCCACCAGGGTCAGTCCAGCCCCATCTGCTCTGAGGGGATTTTGGAGAAGGACAGTGATGGTGGGGTTTGTACAGCATCATCCCACCCCACTGACAGCTGCCTCCACGCTAACAAACCACAGAATCACAGAATGCTTTGGGTTTGAAGGGACTTAAAGCTCATCTCATCCAATCCCTGCCACGGACAGGGACACCTTCCACTAGACCAGGTTGCTCCAAGCCCCGTCCAATCTGGCCTGGAACACTTCCAGGGAAACCCTGGGCAGCAAAGCACAGACCAGGCTCCTCTCCATGGTGGCACTGCACAGATGAGGCTCCTCTCAGTGGCCACAGCAGGTCCAGAGCCTGGTACTACTCCTGCACCAGCAGATGTTCCCACTCCCACATCCCCCTCCCACAGGCTGGACAGAGGGCTGAGCGTGGCACTACCCACCACCAACCCTGGCAGGGGCACATCCCTCTGAGGTGATTCAAACTGAAAGGGGGGAAATTTAGGTTAGATTAGAAATTTAGGTTAATATGGAAGAAATTCTTGGCTGTGAGGGTGGGGAGGCCCTGGAACAGGTTGCCCAGAGAAGCTGTGGCTGCCCCATCCCTGGAAGGGTTCAAGGTCAGGCTGGACAGGGCCTGGAGCAACATGGTCCAGTAGAAGGTGTCCCTGCCCATGGCAGGGGGTTGGAACAACATGAGCTTTAAGGTCCCTTCCAACCCAAACCATTCTGTGATTCCACAATTCTATGTTTAGAATCAATTCCCAGCACCAAGAAAAAAAAAACCTCGGGGAAAAATATGCAAAGCCAGTCAGCTGCTGGGCTTTGCTAAGGAGAATGTCCCCAGACAATGGGACAAGTGACAGAGAGACAGGACTGAGCTGCCATGTGTGACAGTAATGTATTTTAAGTCGCTTTGGAGCAAAACAGGCTGAGTAAGAGCTGAAATCTCTGCCACTGTTCGGGGTTGCTATCACCCCACTGGCAGAGCTGACCTAGAAACTGAGCAGCTCACAGTGGCAATGGACTGGTGGTGACTGCAATGGTGCTGAAGAGTCCAGAGCCAGAGCCTGAGCCAGGCAAAAGGGTGCTGGCAGTGACCCCTTGGCATGGAGGGGATGAGATGCCAGGGGATGCATTTGACCAACACACAAGGACGTACCTGAGGGTGCAGCAACATCCCCCTGTGTCTCCCACTCAGTCAGAGCAGTTGAGAGCTGCTCCAAATCCATTCATTAGGTTTAATCCCTGATGATGTGTCAGGTTTAAAGCCTGACTGGCTCTTTCTATGCTCACCTTCGCTTGGGAAACAATTCTGGAGGGAAGTTCCCCAGAGGGAGTGGGGTTTGGGATGTAGGTGACAATGGGGGCAGGTGTGCCACAGCCAGGGCTCCCCACCACATCCACCACGAGCCCTGTGCTGGGAGTCATCTGTGCTACCCTGGCACACGGTGCTATAGCAATGTCCCCAGGGCCCAGCCTGGGATCCTGGGCATCCCCAGCCCGTCTCCTTCACCCCACACATAGCAAGCACAGGGTTGTCTCTGCCTGGCAAGATCTGGGGCTGGATCCTGCTCTCAGTGCAGCAAATCCACCGTTTCAGCGGCCATGCTTCAATTTGCAATGAGATGAGAGAAAAGAAGGAACCGTCAGGAACCCGGAGGAGCAGCTGTGCTGGGCTGAGCAGGGACTGGGGGGCAGAGGCAGGCGGGTGGGATCCGTGCTCCTCCACGCAGCATTCCAGTGCGGGCTGCATCAGCACTTACTGTGTCTAGTGTCTCCTTGGGAATTTAAATTGAGGAGACAAAAATAAAAGCAGAAAACCCCGAGTAAACAGGGTGAGCTGACTGTGTGATTTGCAGCCCTTGCATGTGCCTCTGCCTAATCAGCACATCCTGGATTTGTGTCTTGTCGGCTCTTCTGGAGCATCTTCTCTTGGGCTGAGCCGACCAGCACTGCCTGAACCCTCACGGTTTTGGGGAGCAAACCCCTTGTCTGTCCCACCACTTGAGCTAAGAGCACAGCCCTGGTCTGTCATGCAGCCCCCTCGTGCCAGCTGGGTGTCACTCACACCCCCACCCCTGTGGGACATCATGTTCCCAGCAGCTCCAGCACTTAATTACTGGATGATTCCAAAACCAGCCTAACGAGCAGAGGAAACTGGGCAGAAATCTGCTGAGCCTGTACCAGAGCAGGTGTACCCCCGCAGTGGGCTGCAGGGACCTGGGGACAGTGACCCCAAAGTGTACCTGCTGCAGACTCTGCTCCTGCTTTCCCAGCCTGCTGCCCCTAACCCCTGTCCTGCCATGGAGGGGGAGTCAAGGGCAGACCCCAGTGTGGCCCACACATCACAGGTCACACCTCGTACCTTCACCACGAGCCATCACACGCTCTGAGTTCCTCAGTGACACAAGCCATTGACTGGATGTGACATGAGGGGACCCCGGTATGTACAGAGTCACTCAAGCCACAGGGCAACTGCAGAGCAGCAGCAGCAAGTTGCTTTGTTAGGGCAGGAGATCTGATGCCAAAGAGTCACAGAACTAATAACAAAGATGGGATGGCAGGAGCCAGTCCTTCCTTGGGATACACCAAGGGACCAGAGGAAGCAAGAGAAGTGTCTGTCCCTAGTCCAGGGTATTAACGGCACCTCAGTGGTGAGGGGCTGCTGGGCTGGGGAGTGGGAAAGCTACCCTTACAGCAATGAGAATGGTTTGTTTATCCTCCTCAGGAAATTTCTCTCCTCCTGCCACTTGGACAGCCTCTGGATTTTTGGCAGGATGGGAGGGAGTATGGGAACTGTACTGGCACCGCTCACAAGAACAGTTACACAGAGGTGGTTCATCACTGAGGAATCACCGTGCAGCAGCTCTGCCAGGATCCTGCTTCTCCCATTGCTGGGGACAGTTCTTGTCCACCAAGGAGGACAGCATGAGGGTCCAGCTGCACAGACATGTCTGTCTGAAGCTCAGCACATTCCTGGAGCTCAGCACATGGCCAGAGCTCTGCACTGTCACACTGCCACCAGGTCCAGGACCATCCCCAGCATCACTCATCCCTCTGGACAGGGCACATGGCCAGAGCTCCGCATGGCCATGCTGCTACCAGGTTTGGGATCGTCCCCAGCACCGCCCTGTCCCCGTGGCACAACCACGCACACAACACAGACACAACTGGAGCACATCCTCAACCACAGGGGAGACCTCAGCTTCTCCTGACACAAACACAGAGCTCCTGCTTTCCTCAGGTACATCTCAACTAAAGAAACAACAGAAATGGCTGCAGATAAAACTTGCTGCCTGTTGATGGGAGCAACCCAGGATCCCACTCACCTCCTCCTGATGCCTCACTTTTCAGCCTCCGGTCCGCAGGAATGTGACCAAACGCTCCTGCTCCTACAGACAATCTGAGGATCAGGGTGGGGAGCACTGCTAATTCGCCTGTAAATCAAAGCTGTCCTGCACAGTTCCAAGACGGAAAAAATCACATGAACTGGTTTAATGTTGCCATTTCTCCAAAGCTGCTGATTAGTTGCAGACTCAGTCTGAGCATTGTTTTGGCAAGGTTTGCGTCTGGCTGCCTGGTGCAGCTCCAGGGTGCACGTTCCCTGTTTGCTCCTGTCCCTGCACTACTTAACAGCAACTAGGGCTTTGCTCCCGAAAACATCCCTTCAGGCAAAACCCTGTAAGAGCCCAAACACCTGCAAGTCCTTGGCATGGGCCGTCCTCCTCACCGCAGGGAGAAGAGGAATGGCTGGCAGTGGCGGAGAACCTCTGCTGCTGGAGCTCGGCCACGCAAGTCTGTCTCCCACGGAACGAGCTGTTCCCTGGCAAGCCACGCTGGGCTGTTTTCCCTGATAAGATGAGGAAAAGGACAGGAACAAGGGAGTTGACACCCTCCCTGTTACAGGGTGACCAGACCTTCTCCCACATCACTACAAGTGTGCAGGTCTGTCAGTAAGTCAGCATGAGGGAGAAGCCCGTCAATGCACAGAACATTCCTGAAGCTCCCGGGCTTGTCCTGGGATCTGGAGGGGAAAACCAGGAGTGCCCAAAGGAAAGCTCAGCTTCCACATTTCCACCAAATACACATACAGGAGAGGCTGGTTCCCTTAATTCCTGTGAAAGGGCACACCACAGCAGCTTTTTGCATGGTTTCTCTCCTGCCTCCTTCATCATCAACCAAGACATCTTGGCATAGATCTTGACACCCACTTCCAGGACATGGAGAGACAGGACACACGGCAGCTCACCCTCTGGACCCCAACTCCTCCAGCTGTCAGAAGCACATGTGAGGCACATGGCTGTGGGAGCACCACAGCACCCCCTACCCAGCCCCACGGGTGGGATAACTCCTGCGAGCCAGCCACGTGGCAGCGAGTCTCACAGGATATCCAACAGCCTGAGAAGGACATTTTTATGCCACCTACTTCCATAGCCAGCCCTGCACTACCTGCTGCCTCAGTGGGTACAGTGAGCAGAGGGTGCCAGCAGCATTCAGCTACCCAAGGCAGCTGTTTGCATCTGGGCTGGTCGCCCCATTCCCCCAACACTCACCAGATTCAGCAAATCCCAGAATGGTCTGGGTTGGGAGGGACCTTAAAGCTCATCCAGTTCCACCCCTTGCCATGGGGGTGTCCATTAGATGAGGTTGCTGCAAACTGGCCTTGAACACTTCCAGGGATGGGGCAGCCACAGCTTCTCTGGGCATCAAAGTGGTTCACCATGGCAGAAAATGCGTATGGCTGATTTAGGCCCTTCAGTCATTACATCCTTTAATCTTTCCAAAGCAATTCTTCTCCTCTTGGATATTATCCTGGTTTTCTGTAACATCACAGCAGTGTGGAAAATTGTTTAAATATTTTATTAAATTCGTCCTGACTGTGACAAGCCAGTTTTCATTCCTGAAGTCATCTAAGCATGATCTGCTTGTCTGAGCTGTCCTAGTTAAACACTCCGAGATTTTACTCCCCAGTTCAGGCCATGTGTTTTTCAGCTTAAAAGAATGTGATTTTCAGACATCTTATTAAATGTGCTACATTTGGTATTAAAAATTCCCTAACTATGGTGAGGCCTGAGGTTATTTGCAGATTTTCTATTTTTATTTATTCCTGGAAGGAATGGAAGGAGTGGAAGGAAAAGATTTCTACTGCTCCAAGCAACGCCTTTTTCCAGGAATTTTCCTCTGGTGAGTAATTCCCAGTTCCTTCCAAACCAGGAGGTCTAGAGGGGTAATTTCCTGATGGGGTGGAAAGGTTGGGGAAAAACCTCCCCACCTTCATAACTCTGAGCTCACCATGGGATGGGTGATGCTGAGTGAAAGGACACAGTGCTGGCAGCAGCCCCAGAGCCTCCTGGCAGCCCTGGTCCCCCCATGCTGGCCCCAAAAATCCCCAGGGCTCATCTTGAGAGAAACCCTGGAAGCAGCTCTGCTGTCCTCATGGGAGCTGAGCATTGCTGGCATCCCTGCTTCCCTCAGAAATCCTTTCTATTGGAAAAGCAAGTGATAATAATGATCCTGTTTTATTCTGCCACAGTGATGAAACCATAAAAACTGAGGACAGAGAACAATAAAAAAAAAAAAAGAAGGCACCACAGATGTCCACCTGCTTCTTCAGTCTCAGCCTTCCAGCCTTCTGTCCTCTTGGGTTTCCATCTCTCCTGTGCTACAAAAGGGACTCAGTTACCGCCCTTTGGGGTCATTGTGGCCTCTCTGATGATGCTCCAAACCCACTCTGCATGGGAGAATTGCTCTGTGGAGGCTGCAAGGGAACAAGCTCCTTCTACCTCTTGGGGATCCTGCTGCAGCTCCTGTGTCAGAGTTGGAGGATCTGAGTGCTGGCAGCAGTGCAGATTCTTCCCGAGATCCTCAGTGTCCTAAAGACACCCAGGTGAACGAATCCCCACTGCACACCCTGCAAGACCCTCGTGGGTAGATGGCTCACATGGTTCCACGCCCGGAGAGCTCCCCCACCAACCCCAACAGGAAAGAGACCCAGCTGAGTCCCAGGGCAAGGTCAGGCAGGAGTCACCCACAGCCCCGCGAAGGCAGAGATTCCAAAGGAGGAGCACAACCCACGGCCTCAAATGCAGAGTAACAATCTCGGACACGGGGAAGAATTAGAAACAGAACACACTAAGCACCTGGAGGAGCTGTGGGAAGGCAGAGGGATAACCAGAGGACAAAACAACAACAACACAGCTCGAGGAGAGATCAGACCATGAGGAAACATCCTGAGAGCCCCTCTGTTTCACAGCTGAGGATGGACCATCAGGCATGAGGCAGCACCCCGGCTTTGAAGCCTAAGTGAACAAAATCCTTTCTAAGTATAAAAGACAGAGAATGCTTCGTTCCATAAATATGTATATCGTTGTGAAAGAGCTGACTAGTGGAAGGAAGATGCATCTTTTGAAGGAGTTCTGTGAATACACAGTAGGCAACGAACACCATAAAAGTTATCCTCAAAAGAGGGAAAGGGAAAAGGAAGGGGAAGGGAAGGGGATGACACCAACTCCAGTAAACACAAGTCTCCACGGGCTCACTAATGACACTAGAATCCTGTTAACTGCTCTTGCTCCAGGTAACTGTCTGGCTGTGAAGAGCCCTTTGGAATACTCCTATGGGTGTGTGAGAATCTCAGGCAGAGATGGGATTTCCAGGGAAAAAAGCCTGACACATACTGATATTTCACAACCAGGAAAGTTTCATTAGGCAAAACCTCATGATGCGTGATGCGTCCCCAGGAGCCATAGGACCATCCTGTGAGCACCAGGGACACCTGGCTCAGGGCATGGCTTGGGTTCCAAGGGCCCAGCAGCCTTTCCAAGCAGCGATACCCTCACAGGAGCACCAACACCCGTCTGAGGCTGCCAAAGGAAATCTAGGATGTCCCACGTCGTTTACGCAAATTCCCGTTTGCACTTTTTAAACAACCAAGTGTCTGTGGCAGAAATGAAGAGGTGGAATTCAAAGGGAACACACTGAACAGGGAGTTTAGTGCTAGAGAGAAACTCATGGAAGATTCATACATTCCCAAGGAACATCTGGTTCCATTCAACAGCGAAAATGCTGCTTTGTGACTTTCACCAGATAACAGGTTTATCAAAGATTCACTAATCACTTCATCCAATTCCTATCTCACCTCCCAAACCAAATTAGCAAAATTCAAGCAAAAAGTAAGGAAGAATCCCAGGGAAGGTACCTGTTCCTCCCTCCCTTGCCTGGGCTGTATGTCAAGATTGAGATCTGGTTGCTCCCAAACTGAATGGGAAACACATAAAGTGGCTGCAAAGCAGAATTCATGCCTGAACACCAGGGGGAAATGGTTTGAATTACAAACACAAAATCATCTAGAGAGTGAAGCTAAAGCTCCTGCATTTCAAATCATCACAGGAAATGTATGGAATTCTGCAAAGATCAGCCAGACCCGGCACCAGAGGTCAGGAACAAGTGATGGGGTGATACCAAGCCAAGGGGAGCCTGACTCGTGCTGTGAGCAGGACACAGCGTTCAGTTTTACTGAGCCAAAACACTGCATATATATATAAGATATAATATATATACTACTAAAATATTAATTGTCAATAAATGCATAAATTGTACCTGCAAATGGCTCGGCCTCCAGCCCACTTGTTTACCCCAGCCTGGGGTTTGTTTGATGTCTCATCCTCCTCAATGCTTCTACTGCCTCCATCACCACCTCACTGCTACCTGCCACAGCACTGGCACCCACCTCCTGTCTCCATGGATTATTTCTGCCAGTTCCTCCATCTGGGAGCTGCAAACAGGCAGAGCTTGAAATCAGACAATTTGTGCTGGAAGGGCTTAGAGTCGGAGGCAGACGAGGAGTGAGGGCTGAGGAGGAGGAGGAGATTGCACTGGGTGACAATGACCAGGGATGGAGAGAGACTGGCTGACGGGAAGAGCTCAGTGAAAAACCCAAAGGGAAGAAAACCTCCCTGCCTGCACCCATCCCCAGGACTGTGACACCCATCTCAGGCTGTGACACCCATGGCCAGACTGTGACACCCATCTTTGGGGCTGTGACACCCATTTCTTCGGCTGCAACACCCATCTCCAGGTCTGTGATACCCATCCCACCTCTGTCGTGCATCCCACCAGCAGGAATTGGGGCTCAGCATCTCTGTGTTCAGCAGTATCAAAACCACCTGCCCAAGGGAGCCCCGCTCTGAGCTCCCTCCCAGCAGGGCACAGGGCAGGTGAGTCATTGCCAACACTCCTGAAATATTCACTCCCACTGCCCCCTCTTTTTCATACCCTTCCACCCTCACACCCCCCATCAGGGGCTCGTGCTGCAGAGGGGGAACCAAGCTGCCTGCCAACGACTGATAATGGAATACAGAGCCCGCACTCCGGCGCCTTCCCTCTCCTGGCTTACCCTGAAAACTCAGCTTCCAGCTCCGAGGATCAAACAAGCAGATCAAACACTCCAGCAGCTGGGTTTTAATTCCCTGTTGGTCCAACTCCTGTGCACACTCAGGAGCCTTTTTTTCCTTTCCCCATCTCTGCAGAAGCAGCTGGAGGAGCTGGAGCAGTGGGACAGTGCACTGAGGCAGGAACAGCAGGTGGGAGAATGTCAGAAATCACACACATCTCTTTACCTGTCCCCTATTGAAGGATTTCTCTCAGTTTAAAACCTTTTCCAGAAGCTGGATGGGAGGGCAGCATGGACTAGCTGGCCCCAGGGTACACGGTACACTGGAGTAAGCAGGACCCTCACCAGAATCGGTCACTTGTATCCACCTTCCCTGTTCCCCCAAGGACACAACGGGCAGCAGGAGGTGGGTGGATGGTCTTTTCCCAGAGCCTGGCTGTCTCTCCTGGGCCAGCTGCTTGTGGGAGAGCATGAGAGCCTTCTTAGTGGGCAATGCTGCAGGATAAAAGATGGAAAAGCTACCTTAAAGCCAACTTCCCTACACTTCTGCTACTTTTTTCCTCAAATTTTAAATATTTAAGCTCTTGGCAGACGAAGAGGCAGAAGACCAGAGAAGCTCCTGCAGATGCCAGAGCAAAGATCTACTTGCCTTATTTTTGGGGGCATGATCTTCCAAGGGTTCCCTTCCTTCTGAGGGAGAGCCTGACAGACAGGAGACCCTTAAAATGGGGAAGATTTCCCAGAGAAACATCCCTAGGAAAGCTGCACCACTTGGTGGCATCAGTCTCAAAAGCCTGGGCACGTGGGGACATTTTGCTAATGAGGATCACAGCGATTAGGAACATCAAATTATCTCCCGAAGCACACAACAAACAATGCTAATGGTCGGATAATGTCAGGCGGAATCACACTGGATTGGAACAGCGCTGATAGCACATGTTAAGCAGACATATAATTAGCACTGTGGCGCCTCAATAATATTAATAAAAGGCTGCTAATTAGGCTGATATAAATAGCGAGATTAATTGTCACAAATCGTCAGGGTTTGAAAGGCAGCCCCAAACCTCCCACTTTTTGTCAGCGCTTGGGCACCAGGGGCATAAGAGACAGCACCCAGCACCGATGGCACCCAGCAGCTCCTGGTGGCACCCAGCAGCACCCGACCCTGATGCAGGGAGCTGTTGCGGGGCAGGCAGCAGCAGCAGCAGGAAGGTACAGCCCAGCGCTGAGTGATACGACGTCCTCCTGATCTAGAAGATGCCTGAACACCCCAAGGACAGCTGGGATGATCCTGGAGTGTGTCCCTTCACAGCCCTGGCAGCCTTGTTTCCTCTGGACTGACAACAGAACAGCCTGTCTGCAGGAAATAACAGCTACTTTCCCTTAATACCCTGAAGACAGATGAGAGCAGTGTTGGAAGCCATTGAGGAAAATGTTCTTCCACTGGGGCTTTGCTATGTTCCTGCTCATGGGAGCAAGAAGTGCCTCCAAGGCTGGTTCAGAAACAAACATCCCAGTGCTGGCAAAGGCAGGACAGGGATGAATGGGGACAGTTAAGCCCAATGTGCCCCCTGGGAGACCTCCTCTCTCCTGGCACAGGGCTGCTGCACTCAGCGAGAGGCTGGCGGGGAGCAGCACCAGGGACGGGCTGGAGGGTGACACCACAACCACGGTCTCCCCTCCTCACCTCTCCTGGCAGAAGAACAAGTTTGGATGGAAAAACTAGGAGGAGCTGGGCACAAGAGGTGGGTCCTTTCCAACTCGGATATTCTGTGATCCTGTGAAGTGTAAAGCCCATGGAGGCTGCTGCCGCCTGAATAACCTCCTCCCAAACTCCTACTTCCTGCGGGATGTGCCTGCGCTGAACCAACTTTTCCACCTTCCCAGCACCAGCGTGTGAGAGCCGCCAGGGGCACATTCACCTCCCCACTCGGCCGGGCCATCCCACACTTCTCGGGGAACTTGCCCTGAGTTCCTCCCTGTCTGGCTCTGAGCCACACCGAGGGGAGAGGTAGATGCTTGGCTGGGCGAGCTCCGAGGGTGCTCCGGGCTCCCTGCCCCAGCACCTGGCTGCGGGGGCAGCAGGCAAGATCATGGGAACGCCGAGAGCCAAGCGCAGGGCACGCTCCCGCCCAGCCGGCCCAGCCATGCCCGTGCTGGCAGGTCACGGCGCGAAGGAGGACGCAAACCCTTGGGTTTCTCTTGGAAGCAGAATCAATGAGCCAACAACTGCCTGGGACGGGGCTTATTTTGGCTGATTTGTTGCTTATGTAAAGCCACGGTGAGACTGTTCAAACCAGCGCTGGAGATGTTGAGATAGACGCACATGGTACAAACTCAGCCTCAGGGTGAATGCACTGACGCTGGAGAAGGCTTTAACTCCTTGTGCAGACACAGGCAGAGAGTCCCATTCCTTCTGCTTTTTTTCCCTTCGCTGTTCTGCTGCTGGAAAAGCAAACAAAATGCCTAAACAGTCCAAAAAGTCACCAAAGTCATCCCCAGGCAATGGCACAAACAGCATTTTTTGAGTTTCTACTGTGGCCAGAGCCTTGGCGCTGCCTGGGACCCCCTCTGCCCCTGCAACATGTGGGGTGCTACAGGGGACTTTCCAGAGATGCAGAAGGGACAACGCACTTCCAGAGCCCTTGTATCCCAGAGTCCCACCAGACCAACTGGCACTGTGGCCACTGCAGAAATCCTGGGCAAGCAAAGCCCACACACTTCCCTTGGCACACCCAAGGCATCACTAGTGACTCCAGTGGGTTGAGCCCCACAGTAGCACAGGGGTCTGAGCCCGCAGCTTCCAACAGCACATCCCAGCATGCTCCCAGGCTGCACCAGGAGAGTGCCAGCTTATCCAGCAGATCTCAGGCACCGGCCCCATGGATTACACAAGCTCCAGCGTCTTACGGGAACAGGCACAAGAGAAAATGCCTGAACAGGTTTTCCCTCCTGGAGCAAACATCCCTGCCCGCTGCGGCTGCCCCGGGGCCGGAGACACAGTGGGGCACTGGCAGGTGCCCCAAAGTGCCTGAAGCCAGTGGGTTTGGGCAGTGAAGAGGGAGTCCATGTGCCCAGCCAGGCCTTCAGTCAGCCCTGCTGCCCTCCTCATCGCCCCAAACCCATGACTCCGTGCCAGCAGGAGTGTGGAGCATCCCGGGCGCTCCATACCCCATGCTGTGCCACTGGACGGGCACTGCCCAAACCTCCCTGCAGACCACCTTGAGGAGCAAGGCCAGGAATCAACCCAAGGCAGACTTTTCCAAAAGTTACAACATCTGGGAAGCGTGGAGGGGAGGGACCGCTGGAGCCTTCACACCGAGCGCAGGGTAAGCACTCACGCCAAAACCTGCTCCAGCTGCTTCAAACTTGGCTAAAGCTGCACCCAGTGAAGTGCAAAGCTCCCATCAGCCCTTTTTCTCTCCTTGTGAAAAAACTCATCTGTTCCTGGTACAAGGAAAAATTCTCTTTTCTCCTCTGCACTAGGAAGGAAAGCCTTAAATTTCTGGTTATTTCCCCAGAAAACTCAAAGGCTCAGTGGGGGCTCAGTCAGGGTTGAAGTATGGGGGAAGGGGGAGCTGTTCTGGAAAAAAACCCAAATGTACCAAAGCAACAAGGTGCTGCGAGGCCTTGGAGCATTCCCAGGGACTTCTTGAGAGCCGCCCCAGAGCCCTCACCCCAAATACAGCAGCCCCACCCTGTGCCACTCCAGCGCTACCCCAGTGCCACTGCCATCCTCCCCAGCCCCTCTCAGCTTGCTCTTTTCTCCTTCTCAAAAAAAACCCAAACAACCCCAGGAATCCAAAAGCCCACATGGAGTCACACAGAAGTGTTTAGGTTGGAAAAGCTCTCTATGACCATGGAGTCCAGCCATTTCCCCAAGCACTGCCAAGGCCACTAAGCCACAGCCCCAAGTGCCACATCCACACATCTCTTAAATCTCCACAGGGATGGGTACTTCACCACTGCCCCAGGCAAAGCCCTTTTACACTGGAAAATGTCACCCTGAAGAGCTGGGATTTGGTGAAGTTACTGGTGACACCATGGACTAAAGGGACGTGGCACAGCTGGCCTGACGGCACTCATTGCTGCAGCCCCGGGGCAGTAATGGGGAGAGTCCCTGCAGGGAGCAGACTCTCTGCATTGTCACCAGTGGGAAAAGCCCCTGGATAAGGCAGCATGGCCTGCTCTGCTCTTCCATTCACCTCCATCCCTGATCCAACACCTGCACACCTTCCATGCCTTATATCCCAGTCAGGCACGATGCTCTCCAGCACCTGCTCCAGAGGGTTTCCCTTCAATCCAGGCTCACCTTCATAAAGAATTATTTTTAAAATGGCCTCTGAGTGCTCAGCAAAGCTCTGCCATCAGCACAGCCCTCACCTGCACACCTGTCAAAGCCCCTTGCAGGCAGAAGCCTCTTCGCTGCCTGTCGCAGTCCCACAGTGCCGGGCTAGGTGAGCTCATCGCTTCCTTCTGAGCTCACACCCCAAACCCAGCTGGTTACTTCCAAAGTACTTGGAAGCAGAAAGGAAACGGATCTGCTCAATGGCACAACTGGTAAAGGGGAGCCTGAAGCACCATGGGCCACCCACAGATCCTCGGGGTGGCTGCCGAGGGGGCAGTGTCGGTACCACTCCCTCCTTACACGTGCAGACCTTCTCCCCATGCACAAGGCTTCCCAGCATGGACAGACAGCATCCAGCTGCTTCCCTGAATGACACCAGGGCCAAGCTGGAGTGGGTGTCACTGGGGTGCAGCAGCAAGGTGAGGGCTCTCGAGGGCTGAGCAGCAGCCCCCAGGCAGACCCTGCCCCACAGCCCCCTGCCCAGCATCTTGCCTGTCCAGTGCAGGCATCACTTCCATCCTGGTGAGTCAGAGCCCGAGGGAGTCAGAAGGCTGGCTGGAAAATCCCAAGAGTTCCAGAAAGTAAACAAACACCTCGTGGGTTTCACTTTGTCTGCCTCCTGCTTTTTTTTTTTTTTTTTTTTTCCATGCCTTTGGAGTGGATTGGAGTCAGTGTTTGAGCTTCTCTCCAAAGTCTCAGCATAACACACATACCAGCTCTGGGGTGCTTGATTTGACGTGACAGCTGAAGCTCTCACATCCCCTCTCCTCCCAGAGTAGGGGCTTCCTAACCCTCCCTGATAATTGGGATGGCACTTAAACCAGTGGCACCCTTCACCCCAGCTGCAGTCCCACTGGGACCTGGCTTGGTGGGCAGCTGATCAGCATCACCAGCACAGGGAGTGACTCTAGGCACTTCCACATAGCATCATGGATCCTGGGGTTCTGGGACAACTCCCAAAGCCAGTGGGCAGGGAGAGAGCATCTGAGAAGCCTGAAGGGTCCTGCAGCACCTCCCAGAGAAGTTCAGCAACACCTCAGGAGGACTATGCACATGGAAGGAACAACAGGAGTTCCCACATCCAGGAAAATCACAGCTGCACCTCTTCACACCCTTTGCCACTGCAATAGGAGCTTGGCTGCAACAGCCAAGGCACCCAGGAGATTTTCTGCAGTAGATCCTGAGTTCTTATAATGTAAGGCTGGCACAGGAGTCCTGCTCCCTGCCCCTTCCTTTGCCCACTCCTGATCACTCCCAGCCCCTTCCCTGCCTGTTCCCTCAGCCCACTCTCAGCCCCTTCCCTCTGCTTACTCCTGGCCCCTTTCTTGCCTGCTTCCTGCCCTCTCCCAGCCCAATCCCCCTGTAGACTCCTGGCCCCTTCCCTGCCCACTCCCCCGGCCCGCTCCTGGCCCCATCCCGCTCCAGCAGCCCCTTTCCTGCACATCCACCCATGGGTCAAAAAACTCTTTCAACACTGAGTAGTGTCAAGGCACAAGAATTACCTTCCCACACTGATCGTCCTGGCAGACCCCCACCCCGAGGGTCACTCACTGAACCTTGATCTAATTTGCTTTTCTTCCCTTTATTCCCCCCCTCAGTCCCCTCATCTTTCTTTAGAGCCAATCTTTGCCAACAGGAACTTTTTGTTCCCTCTGACGCCATGGATTTATGTGCTGGCAGGGCTGCTGTGAGCACACAGCTTCCGTGAGAGGCCTCAGCCTGGGCTCTGGAACAGCCCCATTAGCATTTCATTTCTATTTTGCGATTGCAGTGTTTTACAACAGTTAAAAGGCAGATTTTGAACACCAAATAACTCGCCGCCGATATTACCAGAGGTGTACGGGATGCCTTCACTTACCCAAGGTTACACAAAGCTCAGCCGTGGGCAACTTGAAAGATAAACTCCCTGGCTGGGCATGACTCGGATTTAAATTATTCCAAAGCCGTCATGTTTACTACTCTCTATTCTCCTTAATTTTCCTCGCTCTCCCTGTGCCTCAACCCAGCAGTGAATGGAGCTCAGTGCTGAGGCCGCCTCTCTGGAAGGACCCCCCAAGCACCCACAGTGTTCACAGTGTTCCACTCTGCTTGCACCAATTTTTGATGAAAGGGTGTGAAACCCCCCAGCCTGGCCTCTGCCACCCAACCTGGGGGCAGGTGAGGCTGGAGAACACCCCCTCCTACCTTCCTGATGCCAAGGAACAGGGGGAAGAGAAGGGGAAGGGTTTGGTTCTCACATCAGCTTTCTCACTCTTTCCCAAGGCTCCGATTCTGTATAAAAGGGGCTTTGTTTGTGGTGCTGTATTAGAATCATGGAATGGTTTGGGTTGGAGGGGACCTTAAAGACCACCCAGTTCCAATTCCCTGCCATGGGCAGGGACATCTTCCACTAGACCAGACTGCTCCAAGACCCATCCAATCTGGCCTTGAACACTTCCAGGGAACCACTCAGTTCCTTTGTGGAAACACTGTGAGCACGGTCGCAGCAGCAGAGCTGGTTCCAATGATAATTTACAAGTCAGTTTTTTCCAACAACGTGCTTGAAGGCAGCACTTTGCCAGGGGCTGCCACTACCCACAGGCTGGGGGAGCTCCAGGACTCATTCCAGGGATGAAAAACAGAAATGAGGGCTGCAAAGCAGTAAGAGATAGGAGGAAGGTGGCGGGAGCAGGCTCCAAGGTGTCAAAATGGGACATTTCATAGAATCCTGGAACTGTTAAGGTTGGAAAAGACCTTTAAGATGATCAAGTCCAACCATCAATCCAGCACCACCAAAACATGTCTCCAAGTGTCATATCCACACATCTTTGGAACACTTCCAGCAATGGTGACTACATCACTGCCCTGGGAAGCCTGTTCCAATGCTTTCTGTGACAAAATATTCCCTAATGTCCAACTTAAACCTCCCTTGGTGCAACTTGAGGCCATTTCCTCTCATCCTGTTGCTTGTTAAGTGGGAGAAGAGGTCTGAGCCTCCTTTTCTGAACAACCCCAGTTATTTGTACCTCTTGCTAAGACGGGTTTCAGTCGGAGCATCTCTGCCATCCCAGGAGGGATTTGGCGGAGGACAGGAATGCTCGCATGGAACATGAACCCTCCGCTGATGTGAGCGTGATGGTGCTGGGGGGACAGTTGGACTTGATTATCCTAAAGGTCTCCTCCAATCTTAACAAGTCTGTGATTCCATGATTCTAGCACTAATTCAGCATATTAAACCCCGTGCTCAGAGTTTTGACCCACCTAGTGCCCCCTCAGAGTGGAGCTACCACCCAGGAGTCGCTCATGTATCACATTAATTAATCCTGAGTGGAATACAAAATAACTCAGCATCAGCCTAAGGCACAACCCCCATCTGGCATGGCCTCCGACTAGAACTCAGAAACAAAACAAGAGAGAATCAAAGAAAAAAAAAAAAAGGGAAAAAAGAAAAAAAAGGAAGAGGAAAAAGGATAAAATGGATTAAACTCCAGAGTTCAGCCAGTGACATGTTTAATTGCTAATGTGGCTTTGGGATTATTCTTTTTTAAGACTTTTCTACCAGCCCAGCTGGTGTCATCCTCTAATACCCAGCAAGCAGCAAACAGATTGCAGGAGACGCGTTGAACTCTCACTGCGCTTTCTGCTAATAAATAAATAAATAAGTAAATAAAGACAGATCAAAGGAGTGAAAAAAACCGCTTCTGGTAGCTTTCCCCCCCCCTCTGTTTCCCAACTGGTCCCAAACATATTTCCTTCTGGGACTGACAAGGAACACTGTGAAATTCAAAATCACAGTTTTAAGAATCGAGTGGCATCAGACGAAATGGAAGGGCTGGGTTTGATACAAGGGATGATGCAGAAGAGGCTGAGTGAATGCTGTCCTGGGCAGAGACACAGGCTTCCCCAGGTAGGGGCACTGCATGGGGCAAAGGGGGTTCCTGCTGAGGATAGAGCCCTTGGCCCCAACCTGTCCCAGGGCTGTGCCACCCTCCTCCCAGTCCTAAACTCTAACATGGGTTTTTTCCCAGCGGGCACACCACCTCTGTGGGCTGGCTGGAAGGGAAACAAGGCATTTCCTTCCCATTTCACTGTGAAAACCACAAAAACAAGCTCATGACAATAATTTCTCTTCTTCCAGGGGGTAACAACCATGCTACACCTGAGGTAGGTTGTGGGGCTCAGAGATGGCGATGAGGTGAAGGAGGAACGAGGAAGCCCAAACAGCGGGTCCTGGCAGTGCTTGCCACTCCCAAAACCGCCGGCACAGCCCAGCAGAGCCATGGGGACATGTGCTGCTGGGAACACTGAGGGGTGGGCTTCCCCTAAGAGGGGGCAGACCCTCCATGGGCAGCGTGGGAGATGTGCCCAAGGAAAGCCACAACGCAGTGAAGACCAAGCAATAAATAACCAGCGCTTTGTCCCCAGCGGAAACATCAGCCAACAGACTGACAGCGGATTCCTCTCCAAGCAGCGCTCTGATCCCAAGCAACTGGCACTCCTTTGCATTAGCTAGCCCAGCACTGCACAGGAGCATGCTCTTATGGGAGGGGAGAGGGTGTTCCTATGCGAAAAGCTCCGACCCCTTGGATGCACAACCTGGCATATGGCAACTCACAGCTGGGGCTGGGCAAAGTGCTGCACAGTGGGAGCCTTCAGCCTGGCACACAACACCTGTAGCCCAGCTTTGCTGTCAAAATCCTAAATATTCACCCCTTCTTCTCACGACTTGTAAGATTAAAGCAAAACCCCAGCACTCTTCCAGCAATGATGGAATAGCACCAGCCCCCTCACTCCCCGTGGCACTGCGAAGGGACCTGCAGCAGCTGTGGATCTCCCCTGCCTCTGACGCAGTGCTCAGAGCTGGCATTCCAACAGCACAGAAAAAACCTGTGAGCATCCCAGGAGCAGTTTGTCACTGGGATGGCATCAAAGTGGGGAGTCACCAAGTGCCGCAGCAGCGTGATGCCAAGCGGGAGCCATGCTGTGGATACACAGATGCTGTGGGAGCAGGCAGAGCCCGACCTTGCCAGGCGAGCAGACGTGGCGTCCCATTTTGGAGGAAGCAGATGTGCTGCTCCACATCCCCTAGAGATGGACTGAGTTCCCAGGATTCACACTTCGTCTGTGTCCTGCCACTTTCAGAGCCTCCTGAGGTGGTGGGGGAGGCTGAAGACAGTGTGTGTTCCAAGCTCTTGGCTTTTGTCGGCAGATCGATGCTTCCCAAGGGGCTGGGGAAGAGCTTAGCCAAGCAGGAGGGCAAATCTGGCCCAAGCAAACTCCAGCTGATGCCAGCAGCATCCTGACCTGCATGGGAGGGGATAGGGCACTCACCCTTCCTTCTCCCAGCAGGGGCACCAGCCCTTCTGGAGACAGCGCAGGAAAAGTCATCACTACTCCAGGCATGTAAAACCCCACAGAAGGACCAAAGGGTCCCTGGAACACCTGCCAAGTGTGTGCTGACTTTTGAGAGCTGCTGGGGGGTGGCTGAGTGCCCACCCCATCCAACCCACACTGCCTCTCACTGGCTTCAGACACATGTGATTCAGCCTCCATTTATAGGCTGGACTTGAGACACAGGAGATGGAGTAAAAGATGCACTAAGAGAAGAAAGAAAGATTCTCCCTCTACTTAATGAATGATGAAGTACCTGAACTCAATTAACAGCTCTGGAAGAGCAGATGGAGCATGGCCAGGGGTGGGGACACATCCACCTCCACCCGTGTGGGGAACTCACCTGTGTTCTGGGGCAGGTGGAACACCTCCAGTATGGCCACTACTCTCCAGAGACAGCGAGGCAGAATGCGACCCCAAAGGTCTCTGCACCCAACGAGCAAATGAAGCCCCTCTTCTCCTTCCTTCATAATACTGTGCTCTCTTTGATCTGACAACAAATGACCCAAAGAGGTGGAAAGGATCTTGCCCTCAATCCTGCCTCCGGGGTGCCAACTCCTACATGCTTCACCTCTAGAAAGCTGAATGGCAAGACCTTAAAACAAGAGGCTGGCAGCAAATCATTAGCAGCACATAAAGTTTGGTTGGAAAACCGACAACTCCACTTGAAAACAAGGCAGAGAAAAATCAATAGCTCTTTCCTCCACCAACTGAGCTCTGAAACCTGGAGCTGGGTCTCAGCCATCCTCTGCCTCTCTGGGGCCAAGTGCACAGAGCACCGGTTTAATGATGGGAAACTGAGGCAGAGCAACCAAGAATCTGCCACAGGTGAGCAGGAGGTCAATTCTCATGAGCAGTTTGGGGGGCTGCAGCCCAAAGCAGAGCTGGAGGAGGACAGCCTGTCCAGTCACCATGAGAGGGACCACGTGTCCCAGGAGCTGGCTTATGGCAGTGACGAGGACAGCAGCCACACCTGCTATCTTAAGAAATCAATTTAATTGATCTTGGTAAAGATTAAACTCTTTCTCAGACAGAGCCAACAGAGACAGGACTCCCAGGAAAGAGAGAATATCTTGCAACTTTCACAGCGCATCTTGGTCTCACTGAGGGATGTCCCAGCAGCATCAGTAAAGCCTGGGAAGAGGCCATGGCCGAAGGTGCAAGTTTCAGCTGCCAAGTCAGTGGTGCTAAGGAGTCAGGGGAGATAAATCTCTTCCCTGGAAGCAGAGAGGATGCAGATCTCAGCAACTGCCACCTGCTGCTGCTGCACCCCTCTATCCAACCCTGCCACTGGAGGACAACACCCCACAGTCCCCGTGCCGGTATCCAGTGGCGTCTGGGAGGAGAATGCAATTAAAGCCACAATGTGTGTCCCACCTCCACCCCTCCAATGCACAAATAACCTGCTCTGTCCCCACCTGTCACATTCCAAACAAAACTAGTAAGTTCACGTTGCAAACAGCATTCCTAAAACACATTCCCCCTCACTCCCAGCTCCTTTCTGCGCAACACCCTCTCTAAGCATCCTTCCATTTTCCAGCCTGTTTGCCTTCCTGCTGGATCTGAGTGTCCGGAGTCTCTGCTAATAAAGGCATTGCTGTTGGAAGCCAGGTGTGGCTGAAGAGAAATTTGGACTCTCCTGGCTTTAACCTAGTGATTAGTCTCCTAAAACATCAGTGTTCCTGACCCTGCCACAGGCTCAGAGCTTCCCAAGACCCTCATGTAGCTTTAAGCCTGCAGATGCTGTCAGGGAATATCCAGCTTTCAACTTCTGCGCCCAATAAACACACAAACCTCCATCCAGCTAATAAAAATTGGTTCCATGCATGAGTTATCCAGGAAAAACACCATTTTAAGCAGTATGGAAGTACTCAGGGTGAGTTACTTTGAGATGAACCTCTACAAACACACTTCAGAAAGAGATTTGGGTTTTGTCAGGCACCACCCTGCAGCCCTATTACCCCTGAACTACTTGGAAACTTCTCCTCCTCCACAGTACTGGGAGACCTTCAGGCAGGACAGAGCTCCTTCCTTGGGAGGCCAAAAAGGGGGCTTGTTTTTTTGATGGTTTCTATTATAGGATGGATTTTTATGGATCACTTTGCCACAAGCACCAGACTCCACTCAGGACAGGGAGCTGCAGCAAGCACATCCATCAGGCTCTCTCGTCTCCCAACCTTTAGTTTCCAATCACCATCATCATAAAAATAAACAAACAAAGCCAAAGAGCTCATGCTGAAAGACAACCCATGCGTGTTTTCTTTTGGATGCCGGATGTCTGGTTCCCAAAAGCCCTTTGGAGAAACAAGGGAGGAATCTGGATTTATTGTTTTGGCACACCCCGCATGGCACACACCTTTTCGCACGCTATTTGCTGAGCTTATCCCATAAATCAGAGATGCCCATAAGAGCGCAAAGGGGTTCAACTGGCTCGCAGGGATTTGGCTGCAGGTCGGGATGATTTTAAACACTAAAATGCCCAAATCCCAGCTCCCGGTAAGCAAATGTGCTTGGAAAAGCTGGAGTGCTCAGATGGGGCCACACTCAGAGGAGACAGCAGAGTGCAGGGGATGCAGATTTATCCAATAGCTTTCTCTGGAGGAAAAAGTGTTTCCTGCTGGAAGCAGGTCTCTCCATCCTCAAGCACATTTGGTGAATCATCACATGAACAGGGATGACGGGGTTGGAGCCATGGGGAGGTCATGCTGGTGGTGGTGCTTGATATCCCCCCTAAGAACACTGCTGGGCATCAAAGCAAAACATGCTCCCAAACTAACCAAATAAAGGCAACAGGCAGGACCAGGAAATGCCTAATCCATTCCACACAGAGGGAGATGATTGGAAATATTCCTGCTCCTCACATCTGAGACTCTGTTTGCTCCAGGCAGCAGAGCCAAGGATGTTGATCTATGCCCCAAAATGGTCACCTGGCTCCCACAGACACTTTAAACACCTGAGGGCAGCCCTAATCCTGCTGTGCATGGCCAGAGCCCATTGCAGGGGACTGGCAGGTCAGGGGGACTGACTGCCTCGTTAGAGTGAACAGTCAGCAGGAATTCACACTCTGTGCCATTCCAGTGCTGCCACCCAGCCCAGCTGCACAGCCCATGGTGGCCCTTCCACCTCCCGACGCGATGCTCTACGTCACACATCAGAATTACAGGAGCTGTATGCACACACTGCACGTTGTACAGCAACAGTGCCATGACATCCTGCAAGGACAGCGCTCTCCAGCTGGTCCAGATGTGCCCTCCTACAGACCACCCAGCTTGGAAACAGTATCAGAGGTGCAAGAACTTGTTCATCGGGAAGCCAGCTCAGGAGATTTTGGGGACACACCTCTGCTTTCCTCACCACAGACCTACCTGTCTGTCGATAAAGATCAAACCCAGGTGGGCTGATCTGCCACCGCTCACAGAATCCTTTGGGATGCAAAAGACCTTTAAGGTCAAGTGAAAGGTCACAGCTCCCATGGGGAGCAGACTCTGCCAGCTCCATGGGACATGCCCAGCTCCACAGCGGCCCACAGGGACCTTTCAGCAAGGGGATGGTTTCCCTGGAGACCCTGAAAGCCCAAAGCAAGAGAGAGGACACCCCAGGGACCAGCCAGGAGCTGGGACACTCCCCATGTAAGGTAACCCCTCACTCCTCCTCTAGGTCCAGAGATCCACCTCCACACCCAACACAGGAGGATTTATCAGCAGATCTGCTGCTATTGCACACTGATGTCTATAAAAGGGCACATCAAACTACACCGATTGGATATTCCAAGTTGGGTTTTTTTTTTAAAAAAACACATCAGCTGTCAAGGTAAGATCACTTAATTACACTTGTCAGGTGTTTCAGTGACTAATGTGATAATAATAGCAATATTCAGCATCACAGAGCAGGGCTTTGCGCCTGCTGAGAAATTCATCTGACGCTCAATTGCACGTAGCCGACTCTCCAAATTACTAAAGCTACTGAACGTTGCTGGGGCCCATTTTCCACGGACACACGGGCCGGGAATGGCTGAAGAGAGCCTGAGGAGAGCCAGCGCCATCCCCAGCGCTCAGCCAGAGGCATCAGCTGAGCTCTGCTCATTCCCTCTCCTGAATATTCATCATGCCCAAACGCAATATATCCTGAATATTAAACAACAGCTACTCAGGGCAGGAATATCAATCCTTCAGCAAAGCTGCCAGTTGTTTCGGGAGCAGAGGGCTGTGGGTGCCAGGCGGGGGGAGAGGGATGGCACTTCTTCTCCTAGGGAGGTGAGTGCTGCGTGAGTGGGGCTGGTGGCCTCACAGCAGCTACCCTGCAATCCAGGAGCTGGAAGGGCACACAGCCCCGTGCTGGGGGCACACAGCCCCTGTGCCACGCAGGCAGGAGCACAGTGGGCAGCACAACCCCTCCTCTCAGCCCCACACCCCCGTGATGCTCCTGGGGCAGCAGGGCTGCCCAGCCTCCAAGTAGGGCTATGCCCTCTGAAAATGCTGGCTAAGCACTTTTCATAAGGAGAAAATGGTCTTTGTTTCCCTCAGATGAGGGTGTTCACAGGGTGGTACCTTCCAGCACAAGCATCCTGAGACCCCTCACCCCATCCCATCGAGCTCTGCCCACCACAGTCTGGCTTCAGGCAGGGCTTGTCACTGACACAGCTGGAGTGCCAGAAGTAAAGAGGGACAAATCCAAATAAAGTAAAAATGCAGTTGCCGTGAGCTTTCCAAAACGCAGCTGTTGGACAGAGGAGGATGGAGACTCGCACCCCTCTCAGCCCCTCAGTGCAAGAGGGTCACCTGCAAGGGAGGCATTTCTGCTCAATAACCTACAACTACAGGAGGGAGGAGCAGACAGGTAACCAGACCCTGCTGCAGAAACACAAGGACACGTTTTGGGATACAAGCATTGCAAGGGAAACACACCTACACGTTCGGGAATGGAAAGTTCAGAGTAACAGCTCTGAAATATAAGAAAAAAAGAAGAAGAGAAAAAAGGGCACAGGTGGCATGAGCTTGCTGGAAGCAGGAGCACTGCAGAGGAGCTGACGATAAATAGTCTTAAACAGCGTCCTGCCCTCGGGCAAAGTGTGGGTCTGCAAGGAGCAAACCAAGCTTACAGGAACAGCAGGAGCAGAAAATGTACCTGAGGACCCCAAGAAGCAGCTCCCCAGGGATGGACCACCAGGTACAGCTGAGCTGGTGAGAGCATCACCTCCCACACAGGGAACACACCACTACTGAGAATTCCCGTGGGACCTGGAGTCCCACTAATCCTTTTCATTATTATTTTTTGAATTTATTTTAAAGTGCAGAAATGAAAGAACTGAAGCTCAACTCACAACCTTCAAACAACCACATACCAGAAGCCTTGTAAAGAACACAGCTCACAGTGGCTTCAGGAAGCACAAATTCCCCTTCTGGGAAGGAAACAGGGTGCACAGGGGTATGTTCTCCCTCACAGAGTTTTTATTGCAGAAAAACCATGGAGAGAAGAAACAGGATCGAATGAAAATTCAGAAACTGCGAAAGACAGCACAGAATTGAGGCATCCAGAGAGATGTTACAAAGAAACTAACATGAAAGTGTCTATATTGTTAACAAGTGTGTTAACAGAGGGGAAAAAAACATAATCTGTGAAATCATGTGCCAAGGGATGAGTAGAGCAATGATTAAGGTTGATGGGAACGTCAATCAGCTTGAAAAACTCCGGGGCGATGGCAGAGGGACCAGCATGGACATGTCACAGCCCATGGACAGATCCCTTTCCAGAGGGTTAATGGCACCTTCCATGGCACCTTCCCAGAAGAAGTCAACCCTTCAAGCCCAATAGCCCTATCAGCCTCATCCACCCTTCAGATCTTGCACCCCACTATCTCCACACCCACAGAGCTGATAAGAACCACAAATTTTGGTTTATCAAGCCCGAAAAGGGTGGAATTTCACATACTTAACCATCACCTTCATCACTTCCTACTGCTTGAGGCTGATGCAAGGGGTGAACAGACTGATACCAGTCACTTCTGAAATTAGGATATTTAGGGGGGAGACTTTGATCAAAGAAGATGACAACTGTTATTTAAAAATAATCTCATCTGCCAACCATCTTTTTCCCTCCACAGACCTCGAAGTCCAGTCCTGGCTTGCCCAGGACACAAAAGCTGAAGATTAATCTTCCAGCCTCATCCCAAACATGGCATCACTGAGTGATTTTCACACAGCTTTATGCTTTCATTTTCCATCTCAAGCTGCTCTTGAGATAGCAACATTGAAATCATCTTGGATGTGAGTGTAGGTTTGGAAAAAAGCGAGAGATTAATCTAACCAATGCCGTTTTGCAGCTCTGCTATCTCAATCCCCATAACAGCTTTAGCTTAATAAGAAAAAAAATTCAAACCCTTCCCGAAAAGCAGACTTCTGAGAAGAAAAAAAAATTATCAAAGATCCTAGCCCTCAGTGCTGATTCCTGGCCCCCTTGACCTCCAAATGATCAATATTTAAGCAGGATGCATCAGGGATGAGGCAGGAGGATCTTCTGGGTGCTCAGCGGACACTGAACACTCACTGCTCTGGCACTGAGAGGGAAGCAACAAGGAGGAGAACCCCGTGCTGGGGACCCTGGTGCATGGCACCCGTCCCCCAGCTCAGGGAGGTCACAAGATGACAAACTTGCCCTGAGATAGGACTAAAAACACCCGGTGTTGTGGGGGAGCTTGAACCATGGCTGAGCCGCGGAGGACAAAGCCATGATGCCCAGATGGCTGGGGCTGCAGCACCCATGGAGACCACATATCCTCCTCCAGCATCCCCACAGCAGTGGGGGGGTTCCAGCCCCCACCACCAGCTGAGGAGCAAACCTCAGCTGGGCCTGCATCCCCTCCTCCAAGGGGTCTGGAAGTGAAGCAGCAAAAGCACGTCTGTCTGGTACGGCGCTCAGAGGCCGACAGCTCCGGCACCACTAAAGCTCTGTTCCTGCTGGGAACAGCCCCCATCTGCTGTGTGGGAGTCTCAGCAGTCACAACTGCAGCCCTCGTCCTCGGCTGACTCTTCTTGGTGTGGAGGAACACAGACACACACACTGAAATTCCTCTGAGCCCCATGGCAGTGCAGTAAATTATAAATCAAGCAGCAATCCGTGACTCACCCAGCGCTAGTGGGAACACGCTCGCAGCTCCCAGGTGAACAAGTCCCACGTGGCAGCATGACGGAGGGTTTTTCTCAATTTTCTACCCCACCACTCTCCTAAAAGCCTTGGAATCACTAACAGCTCTCTGCACAATTTGTCAGCTCGGGCAGGTTTAGTTAATCCTGGTCCCATTCTCACATCCCCATGGGAGGCAGCGTTGCTCCAACAGGTAACAGAGGATGTGATTTCCGCCTGGCTCATCGCTCTTTCTCCAGAAGGGGGGGGATGTAAGTGTTACAAGAAACAGCTTTTCTCTTTCTTTTGCATATTTCCAGCCTGTCAATCTACAGAAGCCTCAGCAACAGCAGAGGAAAAGCCTCCTCAGAGCTGGCCCTTTCTCTGGCTCCTCAAAGGGAGCAGAGCTCACAGAGAAGCCACAGACAGCAGACAATAATTAAGGCAAAATCCTTTCTTCCAACACTCCTTCCACCAAAAATCACGGATGGAAGAGCCAGCCATAGCTCTGCAGAGTCCCTTTCTTGCCGTATCCCTCTGTGTAACCCTGCGCTGGCCCCGGTACAGCAGCAGCACTGCGGCGCAGGCAGGACTCAGGCAGGCACTGAAGACAGGGTGGTAATTACGAGTTTCAAGCAATCTGAATTTATAATTGGCTGAGATTTCACTCAGTAGATAATGCACTGCCATCCTGGGCACTTGCTGTATCTAGGTCAGGCCATTAGTTTTGCTCTTAATCTACACACAGTTTTAATTTCATCTTTAATGTCGAATTCCAGCCAGCAAGCTGAGCCAGCGGATGACTTTGTCACTGATTGCATTCAACATCTCGACCCCTCCTGAACCCACAGAGAGGGAAAACAAGCACCAACATCCTGATGTACTTGGACCACTCCCAGCCAAGCTCATGCAGCCGGAGCTCTGGCGCTGCCTGTTGGACTGGGAAATCAGAGAATCACGGAATGGTTTCAGTTGGAAGGGACCTCAACGACCATCTATCCACTCCCCTGCCATGGGCAGGGACACCTTCCTCTAGACCAGGCTGCTCCAAGCCCTGCTCAACATGGCCTTGAACACTTCCAGGGATGGGCCAGCCACAGTTTTTCTGGGCAACCTGTGCCAGTGTTTTAGCACCCTCATCATAGAAAACTTTTGGGAAGCAGAAGCCATCGCCACCAAGGAGCCAGCCTGGTCCATGCTGGATGCTGCACCCACCACACAAGGTGCTGCATGGGACAGCAGGACAGGCAGTGCACAGCTGAGCAAGGACACACAGAGCAGAGCACACCCCAAGTCACACACCCAGGTGGCACCCCAGGACCTCCGAGAGCCTGCGATGGGGGGTTCAGGGCAGGAAGTGACCTCGAACATGCCATGTTAAAACTCAGGTCCACTTTCTGAGGGCTCCTTCATGCCCCTCACCTCATCCTCACATCACTCATGGGGTGCCACACCTGCCCTCACCTGCGAGATGCTACCACCAGTATTTCATCCCCCATTATCTCCGCGGCTCTCCAAGCAGGTCAGCACAGCAGTGGAAACAAGCAACTCCATTACAGATACTTTCCTACCCCAGGAGCTGTTGTTCCCTTTCCTCACTGTCTCTGGGGCTGATAACCCTTGATATGAACCTTCCCAGCGAAACAGAATGCTGCTGCAGCTATCCCAGGCATCCCAGCTTCAGAAAGCTCCTGGACACACTCCAGCGCTCCGACCTCTGCCCCATCCTGCCCCAGCATCCACAAGGCCCCTGCTTAAATCCAGAAAACTGCTCACACCGGCCAGAATCTTTACAGCATGAACAAGTGGGGTTCAGGATGCACAAAATAAACCCATCACACGTGTTAAAGGGATTAAAGATGGTTCCTACAACACGTGGAGGTGTATAATACAGTATAGAGGGATCACTGCAGAGCATCCACAGGGAAGTCAGGCTGCTGGCACACTCTGGAGACTTTGGATGACAAACCAGCTTGGAGGGAAGGAGAGCACTAGGATGAGGTTTCTGGTCTATACACAACAGTCCAGTTTCAGGGACTCAGCTCTTCTAAAGAAAGGAAAAAAATTCCCCACCAAAGATTTCTATGGAAAGCACGGCCCTTCTGACAACAGGAAGTTACTCACTTCAAAAACCCAATTTTCCATCAAAAAAAAATCCAAGTTGAAAGGCGTTTCCAGCTCACTCGAGCTGCAGGATCAAAGCCAGGGATTAAGTGCATCTGCTCACTGCTGGCTGCACGAGTGTGTCATGGAGCTCTGGGAGCAGACACGGAGCTCACCGACAGCATCCTGTGGAGGGGCAGAGCCCTGCTGTGGGCACGGGATACAGGGCAGGCCTGCAGGAGCAGCAGCATCCTACCAGCACGTTTTTAAGGGTTTCAACTATTTCAGGCACTTGCAAGGACTTTGAGCACTGCTAGGGAGCGTGTGGTGGTCAGAGCTGTGGACTGTGGCCGCGCGAGGAGATGGCACGAGATGATAAAACTGGTTCTGCTGGTGAAGCCCAGCACTGATGCCAAGCAATTCCTGCAGTGGAGGCAAAGCATTAGGAAAAGAGACACAGAAAACCAGCTCAAATAGTGCACAGCCAGAGGCAGGGATGTGCTAGAGGATGAGCCAGAGGAAGGGCACACGGGGGATCCCCCCCAGGCAGTTGTGGTCACCCTCGAACCTGCTCCCCCTCCACAGCCCTGCAGTGAGTGGGGAGCTGGGCAGGATGAACAGCACAGGAAGAATGTTTGCAGCAGAGGACAGCTTCCCTCCACAGCCAAAATCACTTCAGACTGTTATTTAAAAGGGGAAAAAAAATGGTGTTCTGGCAGCCTGTAAAGCTTCCTCAGATGGATTTGTGTGGCTGGCATGGAGCAGATCAGGGAGGAATATTCCAAGGTTTTAATTTCCCTGCCCAGGTTTTACTGCATGCAAACATACGTGGTCATTGCTTTCAAAGGTTTCCAATTTGCAAACGTCTCCTCATGGAAAAAGAATGTCCTGCACTGTGGATGGGACTGCTGGCACGGCTCCACACACCAAGGAAGCTTAGGTGAGGCATCATGTGATGGGAGGTGGGCACGTCAGGGGCTGCAGGCAAATCCCAGCCTTCCCTAGATCCCATTTGGCAGCACTGACCCAAAGCCAAACCTCGTGGCTGGAAAGAGGGAAGAAAGAAACAACATCCAGGACATCCCATCGCCCGTTCCTCATGCTGTCATGGGCGTTTAGTCACAGCACTGGGCACCTCGCAGCGGGTTTGGGAGAGTTTGGAGAGGAGCAGGTGGGAAACCAGCCCAGGAAACTGGACATATAGGAAGATTTCTTTCCAGGCATCTCAGTGTGTTTAAAAACAAGGAAGAAAAAAAATAATCTGGTCTGCACAAAAAACCCCTCAAGTCTTCTGCGTTTTTGCTGGAGCAACAGAAGTATTCCTTCTGCCCTCAAAATCCACGAGAGCAGAGAGAGCAGTTTTGTTCTGAACATGAACAGGACAAAGAGTCAAGAAAAGCACTTTTGGGTCAGAACAAGCATGGTACATGAAGGGAGAAAGGACTAAGGAAGCAGCAGCTGGGAAAGGCATGAGCAGGGTTCTAATGGGAACATGACTGCTGCCACAGCCTCACCAGCGTGACCTCGGATAGGACCTGTTGTAGTTTTTCATATTAAAAAAAAAAAAGGGGTTTAAAAGCTTTTTTTTTTTTTTTTTTTTTTTTAGGCTCATCCAGATTGCACAGGGGACAGAGAGAGATTTCAAACTTTATACAGGGCAAACATCATCCATGCAGGTTCACATCACTGCAACCACAGCCCCCGCATAAAAACCGAGCTTCAAAGTGCTCCGGAGGGACCCTGGGAAGTTTGTCAGCTCCCTCCTGAAGACCAGCAGAACAGTAACTCAGTTTGGATCAATATGTGCCACGAGTGAAGGGGCTGGAGATGCATCACCCACTTCTGCCACTGCAGCCTGGGGGGGATTAGGACAGAAAAGGTGGGCTGTCCTAGAGAAAAAGCTCCCTGCCACAGGAGCTCCCGCTGCTGGAAACGCTCCAGTGGAAGAGAGACCCCACAGTGGGACCATGGGGAGATCTTCAGAAGCCTTCAAATCCTTGTCAGCCTTCAGCCACCTTTTCCTCCCTAGGCAAGGTCCTTCTGGGAAACACAGAAGTGTTCAGGCCAGCCCCCCCAGGGAGAGCATCTGCAAGGAGCCAAAGTGCTGAGATGCCATAGGAGGGTGAAGGACAGAAGGGAAGTTTGAGGCACTTGGGAAGCTCCAACATTGCCTCACTGGATCATATAACAATCTGGATTGAGAGTGACATTCAGAGACCATCCAATCCAACCCCTGCCATAGACAGGGTCACCTTCCACTAGCCCAGGTTGCTCCAAGCCCCGTCCAACCTGGCCTTGGACACTTCCAGGGATGGGGCAGCCACAGCTTCTCTGGGCAACCTGTGCCAGGGCCTCCCCACCCTCACAGGGAAGGATTTCTCCCTAATCTCAGATCTAAACCTGCCCTCTGGCATTGTGAAGCCATTCCCCCCTTGTCACTCCATACCCTTGTCCAAAGTCCCCCTATAGCTCTCTTGAAGTCCCTTTAGGCACTGCAAGAGGCTCTAAGATCTCTCTGGAGCCTTCTCTTCTCCAAGCTGAACAATCCTACCTGTCTCAACCTTTCTTCCTAGCAGAGAGGTTCCAGCCTTTGGACCATTTCTGTGGCCTCCTACAAGCCTGTTCTAACAGGTCCGTGTGCTCCTTGTGCTGGGGGCCCCAAAGCTGGACCCAGTGCTCCAGGGGGTCTCACCAGAGCAAAAGGGGAGAACCCCCTCCCTCCACACTGCTGGGGATGCACCCAGGACACAGCTGGATTTCCAGGTTGCGAGGACACATTGCCAGCTCATGTCCAGTTCTTCACCCACCAGCATCCCCAAATCATTCTCCACAGGGCTGCTCCCAAACTATCCGTCCCCAAGGCTCAGAGCCTGAGCCTTTCCTCTCACAGTGGAGGAGCCCTGAGCAAGCTGGCTCAAGGGGGGCACAAAACCATTCCCGGAGCACTTCCCAGGGCTCAGTGGTCCTCAGGCAAAGGGAGAGCCTGCAGGGGACGATTTATGGACAGTGGGAGGCTTCCATGTGCTGCAGCCTGTGGACTGGGAGACTGTGGAACACCTTTCCCAAAGGAAATGGACACAGTTCAACCTGTCCTGCTCCCATCCTCCAAGAGGGCTGAGCAGGCACAGCCTGAGGGCTACGGCCTTAGGGGATGGTGCCGCAGGTCTCCCAGGACACTCTGCCATCTCAGCTCTCCCACAGGACAAGGCAAAGCAACACTGACACCTAGAAGTCCAATGGCATTTGGATCCAACACCCAGACTTGGCACACACACACACACATCAGCAGGAAAAAACAGAACAGCAAAGACTTCGCTCTAACGGCAAGACCAAGACCCAACTCAGCCTCCTGGTATCACCGTACCAGAGGAGCCCACCAGCTGAATCCCACAGATCCTTCAGGAGCTGTTTGGCTTAAATATGAGGTGCCTGAAACCAGCCCCTGCTCTGAGCACTGGAGACACAGCTCCCACGGATGACTGCACTGCCACAGCCACACCAGCTCCTCACCTTCAGCTTCTCGAAGCGATCGCTGAGCGATGCCACTTGGTGGTCCCGGTGGCGGCCCACCAGTTTACATAAGGCACAGATGAGCTGGTCATCAGCGACACAGTACATGTTCACCTTCTCGTTCTCGTGCTCCAGGCACGTGAGTCCACGGAAGTGCGCGTCGGGCACCGGCTCCACCAGCCGGTGGCTGGTGAAGGGCTTCTTGTTGGGGTGGGTGGCCCGCAGGCAGCGGTCACAGTAGGACACCTCGCAGGTGATGCAGGTCTTGACGGCGTCCCGGGGCGGATCCTGCTCGCAGAACTGGCAGGCGATCCTCTCGCTGGCCACGGACATGGTAGGGCTGTTGCGGTAGGTCCTGTCGCGGCGGCTCTCGCTGGGGGAGTTGGGGCCGCTCAGGGAGGCCTTCTGGAAGCGGTCGATGATGTTCTGCAGGGTCACATTTCTCTTGAGGCCCTCCAGGCCCCGGTGGTTGAGGGAGATGACATAGCGGCAGGTGGGGCACTGGAAGGCGGTGATGGGCTCAATGGACTCGCTGGAGGAGCAGCTGGACACCAGGATGCGGTGGGCACAGCTGAAGCAGAGGCTGTGGGCACAGGGCAGCAGGAGGGGGTCCTCAAATAACTCCAGGCAGATTGGGCAGGTCAATTCTGACTCCAGTGTTTCCATCTTTAGTTAACACAATCCTGATTCAGCATGAAAAACCAGGGAAGGTGGTTGGGAACCTGAGAGGGAGGAAAGCAGAGATATGAGACGGCAGCAACAGTGACTCTCGGGGGCAGCTCCTCTCCTCCAGCAGCAGGCACCCAGGCAGTCACCCCTGCAACACTCCAACACTCTATACATCCCACACTGTTACTATAGCCCAGCCAGTCCCTTGGAAGTGCACCACTGTGGCTCCCCCTGAGCCAAACCACTACCGTGGAGCAGTGGGACAAGATCCATACGGAGAGGATGGGAGACGTGCAGCAGCAGCTGCCCTGACACCTTCAAGCCCAGCCAGGGGAGGACCTGGACCACAAGGCTGGAGAAGAAACAAGGAGAAACCACACGATTTCATGTTTTTGTTGCTGAGCGCTGCTGAGGACTGGGGTGGGACAGTGCTGGCATTCCATGCAGAAGGGCTGCACTGTACTGCAGAATTAAGCCCCTGAACATCCCCTCCAGCAGCTCCAGGCCTGCCTGCTTCTAGTGAGGGGGAAAAGGTGAATCATGTCCTGGAAACTTTAAGCAGAGCATGTCGGGAGCTCTTAACACCCCATCCCGCTCCCTGCTTTTCCCGGTCGTTGCTTTTTGGAGCAGGGTGGGTAGGGTAGAGCAGTGAAATTATAGTCGGCAAACTTCCACCACTGGCTGTCCTCCACTGCACTCCACAACAGCCAGGGATGCCCAAATCAACTCCAGCTGGAGGCAAACAAGCTGTATTTTTAGCTCCCTTCCTCTGCATGAGCTGGAAAAGAGCTCCCAGCAGGGAACAACCTGCTGCTCCCAGCTCTGGTTTGCAGAGCACCAGGAGCTGCACCTCGAGCACTACCCTGCCCCTGCTGGTGTCCCAGCATGCTCCCAAATGCCTGTCACATAATGACATGGAGCTGGATCCAGTCTCTCCCTTCTTACCTGCCACCTAGTGCACATGTGGTGCCTCCTGGTCTTCTCAACCCACTGCGATGTCCCTTGTCACAGACATGGGGAAAGCCTCATTCTATCAAAGCCACAGGGACTCCTCACCCTGGCACTGCTGCAGGGACCAACCCTGTCAGAAGGAACACAGTGCCCAGCCCAGCCCTGTTTCCACCCCAGGACACTTTGGTGGGGTACATGGGCTCTGCTTGGGGAGAAGAGGAAAAGCTCTTCCCTGGGTGGGTGGGGAGGCCCTGGCACAGGTTGCCCAGAGAAGCTGTGGCTGCCCCATGCCAGGCTGGGTGGGACTTGGAGCAGTCCAGTGTCCAGTGTCCCCGGGAAGGTGTCCCCGTCCATGGCAGGGGGTGGAACTGGAGGAACTTTAAAGTCCTTCCAACACAATCTAATCTGGGATTCTGTGAAAAGGGGCTGGCTGGGGGGATGAACCAGCAGCAGGAGAGGGTTTGGCTGCTGAAAGCCCCAAGCTGCTGCCAAGACCTGCAAATGGCAAACTGCACAGGTGTAACCTTCGCACTCTCACCCCATCACACCCATCCCTTCCATCACTCCCATCCTCTCTCTTCCCAATTGCCTGAAATGGGATTTGCAAGTGGCTTGAGGAGACCTTGAGCTCCTCCCTGAACCAGCTCAAGGGGCTTATAAAATTAATCCACTGGGGATCTTGGTATATTTATGCTGCAGCAGCTTCTGCTGCCCAAACACAGCCTCACACACAAATGCATCCAACACTTTCTTTAAGGTTATTTTTCTTTTCCTCAAGAGAGACAGTGGAAAAGTAGCTGCGTCCAAACAAGGAGAGGAGCACAAGGGCTCCCCGACAGCTTCCTCTCTGCAGCTCCCAGAGTGTTTCTCAAGCCTCAGAGCCTGCCACGACCATGGGAAAGCGGCGGGGAGGAAACATTCCTGGACCTCTGCCTGGCTGCTCGCACTCTGCTGCAGTTACCCTGGATCTGCTGGGCTACCCCATGCCCCAGTCCTGGCAGGACAAGGAGGGGGTCCCAACATCCAGCCACGACTCTCCCATCGCCAGCCCTGCGGCACCTCCCGCGCTGCCCTTGGGCACTGGAGCTGTAACACCTCCCACACTGATCCCTCGCTGTGCCAGATGCTCTGGACACAGCGGCTGCCTCACCCTTAGAGCCCAACACCCCGCTCCACACATGACCCCAGCTCGGGGGGCACAGCCCCTCTCACCTCCCCACGTGATCCATGGATTCTCTCCGGCCAGCAAACACAAAGGGAAAAAAGAAAGAAGGACAACAACGGGATTTGGTTCAGAGCCTGACCAAGACTGGGAAAAGAATTTAAAAAACAGGATTGGTGTGAGAGGCTCCCAAATGCCTTGCCAGAGCCGCCTGTTGCTGGGCCAGTCCCACGGAGCAACATCTCATGCTCCCACAAGCTCCAGCATCCAGATTCGCATCCAGCTCTGCTGCCATCCGAGGGAAAACGATGCAAAAAGTTTAAACAGCCTTTGGCTTTGTTACCAAGCTTTTACATTAATCTTGTTTTCCTTGCTGGGACAACAGCTTTTACCTGTGACATATCCAAGAGGAGCCTCAGACCCCAGGCTGGGACAGGAGCAGGTACAGGTTCCCTCTCAGAAGTGCAGGAGCAGGCACAGGAGCCTGCCTGGAGGTGCAGGAGCCCCACTGGAGGTGCGGGAGCCCCCTCGGAGGAGGCACCTGCTCCGAGGTGCTGCACCTGGCAAAGCAGCCGCGCTGCCGTCAGAGCCTTTCATGCCTCTCACTTTGATGTTCTCTTTGATGTCCAGGATTGACGCAGCACAAGGAATAGCTGATTAGATTAAAATCTGCTTTCTTTAGAGTCATTAACTCCCTAAATATAAAAGTCATAAAATATTAACACTGTTTACAGACAGCCTCGTGTCACTTGGTGCCCCAAGGGTCAGCGGCCCTGGCCAAGCCGGGCTGTGATAACGACAAGCAGCAGCAGCAGGTTAACAACAGAGTAACATAAAACCAAACACTTTTTTTTGTGTTGATTTGAGCTTTGCTTAAAACCCAAGGGAAAGAGAGAAAATAATAATAACAAATAAAAATTATAATAAATAAATCAGTGACCAACAAGACAGAAGAGATGGGGGAGGGCAGAGAACCCCAGAGTGAGCAAAGCTGTGGGTGCTGCAGAGCCGGTGCAGAGCCAGTGCCAGGTCCTCTGGGATACAGTGACTGGTGCTTTTACTTCCAGCCCAGATGCATTCCAAAAGCCACATGCCAGCACAGAGCAGCAGGAGCTTAGTGAGCCTCGGGGGTTCCCAGGATACCTTTAGCAAGTTACACCAAAGGTTGCTGGATATAAAGGTTCCCCCTCCACTTCTCCCATATTGGTATTTTCACAAGATCAAAGCCAAACGTGCTTCATTACTTCCTGAAGCTCAGAGGCTCATCAGGAACGAGGCAGAGGTTTGGCACCAAGGGAAGAAGGGAGGAGAGACATGGAAGGAGGAGATGCTGCTCACATCACCTGATCCATACCTGGCGGCGACATCCCAGTGTACATCACCTGAGGCCATGGGCAGCTAGCCCAAAATTCACACTCTCCCCTCCAGCCACCTTCCAGCTCCTATTTTTACTCATGTTTTTTCACAAGTCCACCCAACATTGCCTGTGGTTTCCCCCAGCACCAATCCTGGGCAGAGCCCCATGCTGGGATAACCGGACCTGCTCTGACAAACGCTAACTCTGCAGGTCGGTATTTTCCACACCATGTGTGATTATTCATTTATTTTCTCTCTTTCCCCCCTTTTTTCCCCTCCCCCTTTTTTTTTCTTCCCTTCCCCCCCAAAAGCTGCAGCCTGGATTGCTCAGCCCCTTCCAAGAATGAGGCTTTAGAAGAGCTATGCTGCTCCACCCGTGCATTAACGAAAAAAATAATAAAATATGGCAACCCTTTCCTTAATTGGCTCAGCGACAGCAGGATACAAAATCTGGGCAGCAGTTGTCTCTGCGCTTTTTGTTGTCCTCGGGAAAATTAGCTCAAAATTGGATCACTGTTGAAGGGAGGATAGAACACCCTGTCCAGCAGCCACATCCCGTTCCCAAAGAGCCCAGGCTGCCCAGCACAGCTCCCATGGTAGCAGGGATCCACTCCCTCATTTGAGGTCCCCCCTCAGCTCCCCCAGCCCTGCCAGCATCAGGCTTCTCAACCAAATGCCCTGAATCTCCCCTTGGGATGGGCCTGTCTCAGGAGAAACAGGGTCTTGTGAGGGAACACAGCCCCCCCCCCACCACGCAATTAGCAACAGCTTCCGACCTAGCAAATGCACCCCAGGGAGAGGGGAGGCTGTCAGGCTCCTCCAGCCAATTCAGAGCGAGTGTTACCTAATTCTTCTGTGCTTGATTTGCATCAGCTGTGCATATTTAATGCCAAATTTTAAGCTCAGAGCCGCAGCCAGCACAGAGCATCCCTTGGCCCCTGCTCCTCCCTCCCAGCACACCTGAACACACTGAATAGAACTTGGCCTTTCCTCCCATTGCTCCTGCCTTCACACATTCCTTAATAACTCCACGAATTTGTCTGAGGCTTTCTGAAAATCCCAGCGATCCATCTCCCAGCTGCTCTCCCCAATCACCTTATTGACATACCAGAAAAAGAAGAACCCCCCCATCCCCATTAAACTGGATTTCCCGTATAAAAGCCAGTGTTGCTGTCCCTAATCCATCATATTGGAGCAGCATTTCCACACCAGCTTTAATTATTTTCTCAGCCAATTTGCTTGGTGCTAAAGCAAAGCTGCTCCATGATTCCCACTGCTCTCCCTGCACCTCTTAAATGAAGGACAGAGCTGAGAGGCTGCATTCACATGCAGCAGCTCCCTTTAATGAGAGATTTGCTGGCAGTTTGGCTGCTTCATCCTTAAACCCCTCCTGAAGAGCCACTGGAGTCCACCAAGCACTGGCCATTTTGCTCTTTAATTCCTCCATTTGCACAGCACCTGATTCCCTCTGGGAATTTCACCTTCATCACTGCCTTCACTGAGGGAATGAGACCACTTTGTTCCATCACAATATCCCCTTTCTCCTGAAGGTTTCCTGTCACGCTCCAGGGTTGGGAAGGGCCCCCAACATACTACTGGATGCCCTGATCACCTCTGCCCCCGCTGCTTGCACAACTAGTTTTGGATGGGGTTTTCCTCCCCCTCATCCCCCAAGGGGATTACTCCCAACGTGTGAACTCCACACAAGCCTCAGTTATCCACGTGGCTGCACAGACCCAAGCTGGGATGGTCCACTCCAGCACAAGCCCCCAGTCAGCAGTTCCCTCCCTGCAGCAGCAGCTCCCTACATCCCAGCTCCCATCCATCTCGGGGTGCCCCTCCAGCCTCTCTGATTTGGGGTGCTGCGTTTCCCACCCCTGCTTCGCTCCCTCTCCTTCCCGATAACACCTCTCTGTTCATGGAACAGCTCCAGAGCCCCCACCACCCATCCCCCCAGGGATTCTGGTTGTTTCCACACACACCAGCAGCCCTTGTCCCAGCACGTTCTCCCCAGCACCCCCAAATACTCTGTCCCCTTCTGCCAGCACTGCGGCCCAACACTTCCCACTGGTTTAAACGGCTGGTAATTCACTCACAACTGGCAGAAATCCATCATCCACTGGTTCTGGCAGTGCCACAAAACCTTCCCCTCTGCATCTGCTTCCGATGCAGAATGAAGAGCCCTGTTCCTGTGGGCTGGGATGTGGGGAGGGCTCTGGGCAATCAGAGTGGGTTTTTTTGGCCCAGTGTTAAACATCAGCCGCTGACATTACACTCGTCCATCCCAGTGGGACTCTAGCACAGGATGAGGCACAAAAGAGTTGTTGTTGTTTGAGTGGGTCATGACTGCACAAGGACACAAGCCATGCTCCCCGTTCTCCCGTGCTGGTGCCGGCCTTCCAACATGTTAACAGAATTTCATGGAGATCTTGACCAGGGAGCAGCACAAGCTCCAGGAGCTTGTCCTGGATTACCTGCACAGGACAAGGATGCTCCAGCCAAAGCCCATGAGGTCTCCACCTCATCCACCTCCATGATGTCAGAGAGGCAAGCACCAAACGAAGCTCCTCTGTTTGACCTCCAGGGACATCCTGGTACAAGGGAAGACTTTACCTCTTTCCTACAAGTGAGGTGACAGCTCCTGGTGTGCTCCCACAGGACCTCACCACAGCATGTGTTCACTAAAGGCTCCCCAGGGACCTGGAGCCCATGAGCTGCAAGGTGGATCAGGGAGGGATTCCCTGCAGTTTGCTCCCCAGCTCCCACAGCCATGCAGCAGGAATCACTCCATGCAGATTCCTCAGAAACTGCAGTGGTTTGAAGGCAGGCAGCAACAGTGCATGTTGCCCTCCAGGACGTTATGGGTCAATTCCCACTGGCACAGTGTGGAAACCTTCCCCAGTAATCTCCATTGGTGGCCTGGGGATCAACTGGACACAAAAGGGACAGGGCATCTCTCCAGCCCCTCTGAGTCAGCAGGTCCCTGGAGCACAGTGCAGTTGCTTCCAGTTCCTGGGGAACACCGCAGCTCCCCCAGGTCCCCTGCACTCCATAATCCATGAAAACTGGGGCTGCAGCAGCCAAGGCTCAGCCTCTGGCAGGTCACAGCCCATCACAGCCCTCCTCCCCATGCACTGCATATGTCCATCCATCCATCCCATTCCTCCTGCAATGCCAAAACACACAGCCCTTGCCTCTCTACCAGCAGCTGCCACCACAGCTCAAGGGCTGAAACCCCAGCTGAAGCTGGGGGGTCACAGCGATGCCAAGGGTGGGAGGGGTCACAGCAGAGCCCGAGCCAGGGACATATGCAGGTACGTGGCTTCGAGGGCTGCAGCAACGGCGGGGGGAGCAGCCCCATCTTCCCAAGACCGTCACAGATGTGAGTGAGCCCCTTCCAGCCTGGCCCTTGAGAAAAGCAGCTGGGGACTGGGCACACCACCAAACTGGCACGTCCAGTGCTCCTGTGGCCCTGGCAGCCCTGCCATCCCCCTGCCACCCCCCCCAGCAAATACTCCCTCCCCTCCTGCCACAGCACTCCACTGCTCCAGGTCTCGCCACCTCCCACTCTCCCTCTCTCCCTCCCCTCCCTTACCTCTCCTGCAGCTCTGTGCTCTCCTGCCACCCTCCTGTCCTGGCCTCTCCAGCCAATGCTGTACAGCAAGTGAGCGGACTGAGCACTCGTGTCAGCACCAGCAGCTCCCAAAAACAGCCCTGCTCCCAGCTGGCTCCTGCCAGACCACACATGGCAGCGGCCTTTTGATCTGAGCCTTTCTCCGGGCGCACCCTGTGGCTCCGCATCCTTCCCCTCTTCCTCAGCCACCGCCTGCAATGCAGCTCCAGTCTGGACTCGTCCCCACCACAGCCAGCAGCCCCTGGCCCAGCAAGAAGGAGGGAGGGCATGGCTGCAGCAGCAGCTGGTGCTCTGGAATAATAACCTTCAGGCTCCAGAGCAAGGCAAGGCTGTTATCCCCCAGACAGATGCTGCGGAGATCATCCAGCCCCGCACTGAGAACCCCCAGCCTCGTGCTGAGGATCGTTTTGTTAAGGAGGAGCATATTCCAAGGGCAAACCCCTCTGTCTCTCCAGAGGCTGGAGCAGCAGCAGCCTGCTCCAGCATTCACAGCCCCGGTGCTGTGTTAGGTACCAGAATCCTTCGGGGTCTGCACCCCTGCAAGCCACTGGGGTGGCTTCCCACTCCTGTGCTTTCTACAGGACACCAAGTCCCAACACAGGACACCGGTGCTACTCATCCACGGGGGAGCAGGGTTCAAAGAGGTGCAGAGACATGACCACAGCAAAGGCAAGGCTGGGCTCATGGCATAGCCCACCAAGGGAAAGAGCCAGGAGACACAGCCACACATCTGGGAAGGTACTGGTGCTGCTGCCATGCAAGCATGACACAGTGAGGAGCCAGTGCATCCCAGTAAGGAGCCAGCCCCTCACCACTGCTCCCCAGGCACCCTCGTGCTGTGCAAAAGTCAAAGTTCTACTGTAAGGGATGTTTTCTGGGGGACAGAATAATAACAGATCCTCAGCCAAAGAAGGGGGCTTGGCACAGTCCCATTCTGGCAAAGACACAGAGCTTGAGAGGGGCAGCCTGAGCCACCACTGTGCCCCCCAACCCGTGCTTTGCCCCTTTGCACCTCCTGACCGCTCCTGATCCTTTCCTTTCCACAGGGAAGGAAAAAAACTGAACGGGGCGTGGGAGCAAGAACGGCTCCAGAAGGGCTGGGAGCTGCTGTCTGAACCAAGGGCTCTGTCACGTCCCCACTGGCTCGGGGCTGCCGTGTGTCCTGACAGAGCTCCGAGGAGTGTGTGTGCCCCAGCCCTGCAGCCCACAGCAGCACACGCTGCCGCTGACACCGTTTCAGTCCCGTTTCGCTGCTCAGCGCTGCAGCGGGAAAAGAGGCAATTCCAACCTCCCGGCAGACCTCGGCCTCTGCTGCAGATGGAGGCTGTGACAGTCAGCCCAGAGCCTTGCTGCTGCCCCAACCCGGCGACAGCTCCAACCTCCCCACCCCGAAACGACAGATCAGCCCCGCTTCCGACAGATACCACAGAGTCGGGAAATCCAAGGGCCATTGTGCTGCTCTGTGCGAGGTTAAATATATCTGCACAGCTCCTTGGGCTGCATTCCTGGGAGGTGGAAAGGATAAACAAGGCTTCCTGCAGGAAGTGGAGACAATGGGGGGATAATTAGTTCTAGTCCCCAGTGCAGAAACAATGCAGGTAGCAGATATTTTGGACTTTCACACCCACCCCCTCGCCATGCTCAGAAAGAGGTGCCCTGACTGGTGCAACTTGACTCCCAGACTGGTGTAACTGGGCTCCCTGGTCAGATAAGAGACTAATGATACAAAAAGAGGGAAGCTGCCGCAGCCGAGGGATCAGCCTGGGGCTTCACTACTCCAGGCTTACCCTGGCAAGAGGCTGGCATACCGGGACACATTTCAGAGACACGTTTTTCCCAGAGCCAGCAGCTCCTGGCTCAAGTTGAGGGCTATGGGCACCCACACACCAAGAGTTACAAAGCAGGTTTGGGGACAGAGCTTGCACCAGTGCCCCAGCCATGCTCCACTTCCAGCATGGCAAAGCCAGCAATGCCAACAGCATTCCAGAGCAACCACGAGCAAACTGCAAGGAGGGCTCTCACATCACTGCAGCACAGGGACCCCCACACCACCCTCCACAGCCAGCCAGAGGATGCCAGGGATCTGCTGTTCCTACAGTTACCTCCTCTTCATTTCAAAGAGGGTCTGACCAGGGCTTATTTTCAAATCACAGCAATTTTTAATCCTTTTTCCTACCCCGGCCCCTTGGGAGTGCTCCGTATGCCAGCCAGATTTCCCAGTCCTCCTCCTGGCGCTGCAGAACGACAGAGGGACCCCGTGCTCCCCGGACATTTTTCCAGCACATTACACAGGTCATTTAAAGCCTTTCAAGACAAAATGCTCCCTTGCTCTGAAGTGACTCAGAACCATTTGCATCCCTTTGGAGAGGGTTTTCTGCCCTCACCACTGCAGTACAGGAGCACTTTTGCCCTTTAGCTGTAAATAAAATACATTTATAAACAAAAAAGCATCAATTCCCCTGGCTTGGAGCCACTGCCTGTCCCCATGTCCCACCCCCTGCTGGGAATGTCACAGACACCCACAGCAGTGTCCCTCACACTTTGAGGCACATCAAAGGATGCTCCACCAGCAATGACACACTCCCCATCCTCTGGGATCAGCCCTGGGCTCACTCCCTAACCACTCAGGAGATGTTCCTTGAGCCAAGGACACTAGCATGGCTGTGATGGTCACGGTTTCCCACAGCTCATGCCAGGTTGGGGATGAACCACCAAGCTCAAGGCAGGTCTGGAGCGCACACAGTCAGGAGAAACACTCAGCTCACCCTGTCATCCCCTGGATCAGCCTGTGGAGAAGGACCAGGGAAGAACTCTGAACCCAGCACAGGCTGCATCCCATCCCAGAGCACGCCCAACCACTTGAGCATCCCCAACCTCGGTTCCTGGAGGATTCAGACCACGCCGTTGCCTCCATCACCCCTGTTCCCTGACCAGCACAGCTCCACCACGCTGCATCACTCCAAAGTCCTGCTCAAGGGGCAGCCAAAATAATGCTGGGGCGTGCAGGGGCTGCGGATCTGCCAGCCACCCCTCTCAGCTCTGCTCAGATGCAATTTGGGAGATAAAGCACGTAACTACAAAGGTAATTTCCTCCTGTCATCCGTGCTGCCTCCCCACGGGCTGCCGGAGGGAGGCAGAGGCTTCTGGTGACAAGAGGCACGGCACAGACAATACCTGCTTTCGTACTCCAACGAGTTCTTTGAGGATCTGAAAGGAACCCAAAACACTCACAATTTTGCATTTGTCACCATCACAGAACATGCCAGAGCCTCGCAGGGGCTGGGATTTGACACACAGAGGTGCCTTCGCCCCCGAGAGCATCCGACACTCCTGATTCCCCATGGGAAGCTGCTGTGGCTCTGAAGGCAGTCAGCAAAGCTCACAGCTGCTGAGGAATGACAAATGGACACAAATTCCCGGGATGCTGGAGGGAGCACAGCATTCTACAGGGTCACTCCGGGACTGACCACAATGCTGGTCAGAGGCTTGGGAAAGTATTGGCAGGAGCAAGACAGTTTAAAAAATAATATTATACGTAATATATAAATCAGCCTGCCATGCTGATGGTCTCTCTCATCCAAGGAGAGCAGCTTTCCAAGTCCCCTCTCCTGCCACCCCCACATGCAGCAAGGACAACAGGCCAGCACCAGAGCTCGATCCTGTCCCCCAGACAAGGGCTGTGAGGAGTCCTCAGCCCCGTGGCATCTCCCTCGGTGACACACATCACCCTGCAACTGATGGGTGACCCTGCAGAGCATCCCAGTCACTTCCCAACACACAGGGCCATAACACAGCAATGACTATTCACAGCTTGGAGCTGCTAAAGGACTCAGATTAAAGGGATGGGAAAAAGCTGAAGATTTAATGCCAGAAAACCACAAATGGGTCACACATGGAGACAGGGGACATGAAGGTGACAGCACAAGCACCCACACAAACCCAGAAGTTGAGCTCCTCCTTTTGCAGCATAACAGAGCCACGAACCAGCCCAATGTCATTCCCAGAAATTCGGTTTTGCACTATCCACCAGTTCTCATAGCTGGCACAAGGCAGCCCAAATGCTGGGAGAACAGGCAGACCAAGAAGGATCAGGTTAGGGGCCAAGAAAAATCACAGAGGATAAAAACAAGGAGCCTGTTGCTGGGAGAGGACAGCCCTCATTATGGAGAAATGTGAGAATTCCCAGGAGGAAAGCAAACCTGAGACGCAAAGCACAGAGAAGCAGGGATCTCAGAGAACTTCAGGCACATCCTCTGGGTGCCCACTGGCCTCAAGGCCATCTCCCACCACCAGTCATGAAGGAGAAGGAATGCAACAAGGAAGAGGATTCCGGCAGGATTGCTCCTCACAGTCGTACAGCTCAGCACTCACCACCCTCCTGCCAGACAAACCCTATCCCGTCCTCCTTCCTACAGGCACACAAACACTTCCAGCACAAGGGAGCAGAGCTGGAGCCACTGCAGCCAGGGAAAACATCCAAGCAAAAAAAAAAAACCAACCAAAACCCGAGAACACATTTCTAGGAGGGGAAAACAGCAACGCAGGCAGCGAGGCACCAACAGAGAGCACAAGGCTGGGCCCCAGTGGAGTTTTCTGGGCCGGTCAGGATCCTCGCTCGGTGCTCCAGCCCCTGCACACACCATTTGGCTCCAGGAATTGCCGGCAGCTCTACAGCACGGAGAGGGGGGAGAATCCCTGGCAAGACGGTGCTGCCGTAGGAGCCTGCGTGTTCCAGCCGGGGCTGGGGAGACACCGATGTGCGCACAGGATGCTCCCGGGACGTGCATCCAGAGCAGCTCCCACGGCTCCCCAGCGCCGGCTTCAAGCGTCAGCTGCTTAAGATAAACAAAATGCCATTATGTGGCCTGAGCCAATGTATTTCGGCAGCAATCCAGAGCTTTGGGATTCCTGCTGCACCTGGGGACCATGGGCACTGCGCTGGACCACCACGCTCCCAGGTCAGAATCCAGCAAGTCGCAGAAACGCCGAGGTCTGCAGGGAGCTCTGGGAATGGAGACTGACTCACCTGGGGTCACCCGGAGTCAGCTGTCCAGGACTGTGACCCACTGGGTTCTGTATACCTCCGCAGATGGAGACTCCACAGCCTCTCTGGGCAGCATTTCACCAATCTCAGAGTTAAAACCACCACATTTTCTCCCATGAGATTTCGGCCAGATGCAAGGAGTTAAGAACAGGAGGTGCAGACGCCTCATCCAAAGCTGCAGTAACAGGGCTAACAGACCACCAGCAGCCCTAGCTGCCCTTGAGCACTGGCTCAAGGTCAGGTTCCACCAGGATAGATCATCTCATGTAGGACTTCCAAAGCCTGGATCCACATCTGCTCCCTTGCATGGGAAACAGGTCCAGCGGCAGGGCTCTGGAGCACTTACAGGAGGGATGTGAAGCTCCTGTGCCTGTCCTTTCCCCCTTGCATGGGGACTGCAGACCCCTGCCACCCTCATGTGCCTCATTCCCCCTCTCCCAAACCATCTGCTTACAGCCAGCACCGGAGCGAAACTGCTGATCAAAGGCCAGAGAGCAGCTCCCACACACCCTGGAGCCTTGGACACCCTGGTGGGCAAAGCAAATCCCAGGGCAGGGGAACAGTACCCCAGGCAACACGAGCATCACAGCCACCAGTGCCACTGTCACACTGGGGCTCAGCATCAGCACGACAGCACAGGGGGCAGCCTGAGCCAGCGCAGCATCCAGCCAAAAACCCAGCCGGCTCCTTAACGATGTGTTGAGCCAGGTCAGCCTGGCTCAAAGCCTCAAATTCCTCCCTCCCAGGAGGCCCAGCAGGCAGCGAACCAGAGCAGCTGCCCACAGCCCCATGCCTGGAGCTCAAATGCCAGTGCTGCCACTCCAGCCCACCCCCGCTCCAAGTTCCTGAGCACCCTTTAGATGGCCCTTCCCTGCCTCACTGCATTCAGCCCTGTAACACAGCCAGATTTATGGGGTTCTGTGAGGATCATCCATGAAACGCATTTAAGCCTCTCTGTGTCTCTTCGAAACTGCAAAAAGCTAATTTGTTCCTCAATATCCCTGCTGTGCTGTCAGAGGATGCTCCAGGCTGCACCTCAGAGGGTTGACACGTCCCCACTTCCCCTATACCCCCAGAGATCTTCCCCCAGCTCACAGCGATTGCACTGGGTCTGAACCCTGCTCCAGCCAGGCCTCTGCCTCCTGCCTGAAGGTAATTTTTTCCTCTTCGGTCAACCAACTCAAAATTGGGTTTGTGCATTAAAGTGAAATTTAATTTCTGGGCCATTACCCCAACATAGTCTAGTTCCTGTGTCTGCAAAACGAGGAATAAACAAACAGACTGAGCAATTCATTTCCCTCTTAGACGCAAATTTCAGTTATAAACAAGAGTAATGACATTCTGCAGAGGCATGGAGCCCATTTCATTTCAGGATCCCACAGAAAGCAGGCAAAGCTGTGGGACCCCCAACACAGCCAGCACACCGTCCTGCTACACGTGCTCCTGCGTGGCTGCAACACACACCCCTGGGATCTGCCCTCAGAGTCTCATTGATGCAGTAAGTTTCCATTTATTTCTCACGCTGGTTTTTCACAAGCCTCTGAGTTTTCCTCTCCTCCCCCTGCCAAGCTGATAGTCCAGGCATTGAGATCTACAAAATACATGGTTTTGAGACCCGAGAGCTTACAGCATCCAACTGCAACACGTATAAAAAAATTCCCAGAAAAATTAAAAACTCCATCTCCCCCCAAAAAAACAACAAAACCCCTGCACAACTCCCCCTCTATTTCCCTTCAGTCTCTCTACTGAGTGTAAAAAACTCAGGAGCAATTAAGCCCGCGCGGTGACAGCAGCGTCCCCATCCATTCACAGGCTGCTCTGGCACATTCCAACCAGACCCCATCCACACCCTCTTCCTGTCCAAGGGCGGAAATCCCACGGGAAATGCCCCAAAGGAAGCGAACCAGCTGTTACCACCCAGTCAGGAAGACCTGGCAGCCACGTCGGGCTCCTGCAGCAGCTCCTCACCGGGACCTCCAAACCAGAACAGTTTCAATAATAAACAGTTTCCATTGGGAATCACCCTCCACAAGCCGCTTCTATTTCAATTTAAGACAGGGACAAGAAGTTTACCTTAGATATCAGGAAAAGATTTTTCACCCAGAGGGTGGCAGACCGGTGGAACAGGAAGTGGTCACAGCACCAAGCCTGTCCGAGTTCAAGAAATGTTTGGACAATGCTCTCAGGCACAGGGTGGGATTCTTGTGTCCTCTGCAGGGTTGGACTTGATGATCCTGATGGGTCCCTTCCAACTCAGCACATTCTATGATTCTATGAGAGGGATGATAGCTTGAGCGAGGACTCCAAAGGCAAGAGGGAAGCAGGGGACAGAGTGACAGAGGAATGCCCCCTGCCCTCCTGGTACCCAGGGAATATCAAGTTTGTTTGCTCAGAGAAGAAGCTGAGCCCACAGTGCCATGGGGACCAGTGAGCTGCACAGAGGCCAACCAGCACCAGGGCTGAGACTGCACAGAGAAGAGACGAAAAGTGGTTCCATCCTGACCTCCCCCCAGCCCTGGCTGCACCAGCTTTTTGTCACCAAGCTCCATCCCCACACTGCAGTGGTCCTGAGGGCCAGCAACCTGCTCCTCTCCCTGCTGTTGGTGGGACTTGCTGGGGGCTGCCTTCCCCCGAGCAGTGAGCTGGGAGCCCCAGCAAAGCTAGGACAAGGCTGCCCCCATCCTGGACACTGCCTGGCCCCAGGACACGCCTGGCCCCAGGGGTTGGACACAAGGCAGGGCCAGAGTGGAGGCGGTGACGGAGCCCAGCACTGCCAGAGAACACAATTGGCTGTTTCCTGAGAAAGGGCAGCATGTCCAGAGGCACAAAAGGGGCCATTCTGCTGCTGGCCACGCTCCGGGGGCCAGGGGCTAGGACCAGATGCCAAAGCTACCGCATCTCAACGATGCTGGCAGGGCCCTACCCCTGGCACCCCAAAAGTCAGGGCTGCAGCATGCCAAGCTCTGCCCCATGTCCTCCCAAGCCACACGCTCAGGGCTCAGTACTGTCACCCTCCCTGCACCCAAGGATGAGGCAGGTCGAGGGCTGCTGGCACAAAGATCCAACCCAGTGTTTTCAGCGCTGAGTAAGAACACGGGCAGGCACCCAGGATCCAAGGGGTGAGGCGCTCCCCCCATGCTGCCAGAGCCCCCCGCCCTCACACAGCACAAGACGCCTTTCAGCGCCACACAGAAACCCCATTCTCCCACTGCTGACCTTCTTGCCCTGACATTTTTGGGATTCAGGCTCCACAGCAGCAATCGAGGGCGCTGGAAGCAGCAGCCTGAGGCCAGTCATCGTCGTCTCCACGTGTCCACTCACTAATCGGAGGGGCCGACAGAGCTGCTCGTTTGCACAAGATGACAGTATAGACAGGCACTCATTAGGCTCCAACACACACTTGTTTTCCAGGGGAAGAACATGAAAAACAAGGAAAAGCAGTCACATAGGCTCCAGCCTCCCCAAGGCTTTCACTCCACAGGAGGGAGCTCAGGGAAGCAGCCACAGACCCTCTCGCTCCAACAAGGGGAGCACTACCCTCGGAGGGATTCTGAGCAGGCAAAGGTAGGTTTGTTATGGTAGTGGTTTTTTTTTTAATCGGCAGCAGCAACTCCCTCCAGAGGTACAAAATAATCACACTGCTCATCAGCTTCACTTAACGAACTGGCTGTGCAGCCTGCAGAAACAGTTCTGGTTCCAGCATCTCTGATGGGACAGCTGAGAGCCACAGTCTCACCAGTGACCAGCCTCTGGGATGCGCTGACTCCCCGAAGCCAGGGTCTGACCCAAGTGATAACAGGCTCGAACCCCCCTCCCCAGTACAGCAACCCTGACCAACAGCTCAGAAACCCACAGAGAGCCCAGGGGAGTCGCTGAAAACCTCAGTGAGGGTTCAGAAACATCTCTCCATCCCTAGAGGGGATGAGCAGGAAACAACATAATCCCAGTTTTAAAAATAAGTCATTTATCAATCTTGTGCAGACTCAGGGCCGATCCCACCCCACTCACAAACGCGGACATGCACACACACCAACACACACTGCTGGCACACCCTGGAGCCGTGCCTGTGCCACGGAGGCCAGCACAGCTTGCTCGGAGCACACTCTGCAAGGCACGGATTTATCACCCACTGCAGCTCCATCTCTTTTCCAAAGCAGCATTTCCAAAGCAGGATGGATGCGGGCTGTGCACAGGCACGGCCTCCCTGCCGCCGTGGAAGGCTCTGCAGGGCACGGACCCGGCTCTGATCGCAGCAGCCGACACACCCAGGGCTCTGTAACCACCTGCCTGAACCGAAGCAGTTGCTGCTGCTGCCGTTGGCTTGAATTCATCCTTCCTCCTCATACTCCTATCCCACTCGCTGTCTATTTCCAGGAGCATCCTCAAGGAATACCCCCTCGGCGCGCTTTCCAGCACCACTGCCGGGGCCAGCCCCTCGCCCTCCGTGCCGCGGCCGGTGTTGTTACCACTCGGTCAGGGCAAGTGAAGAGCCTCGAGTCTGCTCCTTGCCGGCGAAACGCAGCAGTGGCAACCTCAGCACAGAGCCCACGGCACCCGCGGGAGCCGGAGTCAGCTCCGACACGGACCGAGGGTTGCTGCTGCCGGAGCGGGGGGTTCGGGCGCAAGGGGCACTGCTGACCACATCAGGAGCGTCAAGGAGCAGCTCGAGCCCACGCTCAACGCCCCCCCGAAGGCAGGCTGACGGCTTGCTGGCACCCCCAGCCTTGCCAGTCGCTGCACGGCGGTGCCCCCCTGCCACCCGGGTGCCGGCAGTGCCCCGTGCTCCGGCGGGCACCGCTGCGCCAGCTCCCGCCCGGCTGCGGCGGCTCCTCCGGCAGAGCCGGTCTCCTTGAAGCCGCCTTCCGACAACAAAGGCTCAGCCGAGGTTTCGGGCTGGCTGAGGAGGCCTGGGAGAGAGCCAGGAAGGGCAGGAGCCATTAACGCCGGCGTGTCCGGACTTGAGGGAATGACGGAGCAACCAGAGCCGTTTGCCCTCTCCAGAAACTCCGCAGCCCGCTGGGCAGAGCGGCCCTTCGCCGCGCTCCAGCCCTTACCAGCTGTGCTCTAGCCCTCGCCAGCTGTGCACATCGGGGCAATAAACCTGCGGTCGGGATGTTTTTTTGAGGCAAAACGCAAAAATAAAGCGCGAGGACGAGGAAATTCCGTTCTCGGGTGTCACTCAGGCACGTTCTCCAGCAGCTCCACAGATCCTCGGCGCCAGCAAACAGGCTCCGCTGCCAGCCGAGCAGCGACACCGCAAAGCGCGGGCAATACCCCGGGAATGTCCCCCGGTGCATCGGGGGGCTGCGCTACCAGACCCCGCACTTGTGCCGTGTGCCCCCGCCGCGGCATTCGAAGCGCCGGTCCCGGAGCCCGGTACCGTTTAACTTCCACGGCCTCGGAGTTTATCAGATTCCAGCCGCGCTGGGGCGAGGATCGGGGCAGCACCGGCCCCGCACCGGCTCTGCGGCAGCCCGACACCGCAAACTGCCGGATCTGAAGTGCGGGCTGGGAGGCGAAAATGATGCGACACGCTCCACCGGGAAAAACGGGGCGAGGGGGAACAAGGAGGGCAGGGAGAGACGGGGTGGGCGCAGCGTCCCCTAAACGCGCGGGCAGGGAGCCGGTACCCGGGGGCCGGCGAGTTAGTGCCCGCTCCGCCCGGTAACGCATCGCCGCTTCCCAGCAGGACGGCTCCCTGCGAACCGAGGGACCGGGAAGGCCGCGGGCAGCCCGGCTACCCCCGCCGAGCAGGGACAGGCCCCCGGGTCTCCCCACCGAGAGGCGGGAGGTGCCGGGGCGGGCCGGCAGGCGCAGCCGGGAGAGCAGAAAGGGAGCGGGGGGAGCCGCCACGGGCGCCGGCTGCCGGCAAGGGCGGGAACCCCCCGGCCCCGGCACTTGCTGCAAACCCGCGGGAAGGGCCGCGTCGGGGCCCCGCCGCCCGGCTCGGTGCCCCCTCCCGCCCCGGTGCCGGTACCTACCGGCGGGCCGCGGGAGCCTCCCTTCCCCCTGGGCTCGGTGCCCCCTCCCGCCCCGCTCCCGGTACCTACCGGCGGGCCGCGGGAGCCTCCCTCCCCCCGGGCTCGGTTCCCCCTCCCGCCCCGCTGCCCCCTGCCCGACGTGGACCGCCTCACGGCGCCCGGGGGCGGCTCCTGCGGGCTCTGCGCTGCGCCCCGCGGCGCCAGGGCGATAACCGCAGAATAACTCTCCTCTTTGTGGCCCCTCCGGGCAGTCGCGGTGGAGCAGGAGCGGTCCCCGTGTACTAGCGCTGTCCACCCCTCCTTCCCTCCCATCCCCCCACCCCCGCGAGGACCGAAATGGGCTCGACCGCCGGGGCAGCCGCTAAACGGCTGGCCGCGGGTCACGTGGGCGGCGCGTGGCCCATATAAGGCCGGGGCGCGGGAGGGCGGGCAGGCCATTCTCCTCGCGGGCGCGATGGACGCGAGCGCCGGGCCGGGGCCGCTCGGCCGCGGCGACGCCGTCACCCTGCGCGTCCGCGCCGTGGGGCTGCGCCCCGACGTGCCCGTGCTGAGGCTCTGGGGGCTGCTGGGCGAGCGCAAGGCCGACTACGCCCGCCTCCACCGCGAGGTGCAGGCGGCGGCGGGGCCGCGCCTGGCGGCCCGCCCCGAGCCCGGCGGGCAGGCGGCCGGCGGGCCCGGGCTGTGCCCTGGTGAGGTGGGGCTCGTGGAGGTGCTGGGGCTCTGGTACCGCTGCTGCGTGGTGAGTTGCAGCCCCCAGGGGTACCGCGTGTTCCTGCTGGACGAGGGGTCCGTGGTGGCCACGTCCGCCTATTACCTGGCGCGGGGCTGCCCGGAGCTGTTCCAGCTGCCCCCGGAGGTGCTGGGCTGTGTCGTGGCCAATGTCATGCCCTCCCAAGCCCCCGAGGGCACGGGTTGCGGGGACTCGCCGGTCTCCAAGTGGACGGTGGAGGCGATGGAGTTCCTCAGCTTCCTGCACGGCAAGGAGGTGTCTGGTGTGGTGCAGGAGGTGATGTCCCCGCAGCTCATCGTGCTTGAGCTGCCCCAGCTCGTGGCCCAGATGCGGCAGCTGGGCTTGGCCAGGCAGGTCTCTCCTGTCTGGTTCTGCCAGGTGCTCAGGCGCTGCCTGCCTTTCGGCCACCTAAAGAAGCAGCTCTGGCAGCAGCAGCAGCCCTCGACGTGTTCCCTTGGAGCTTTTGCAGTGCCTCAGCTCCTCCACGTGCTGCTCTCGGATTGGCCCCTGTCACCTGCCTTGGATTACTTCTACCCACAGCTTCAGCTGGGTGTGACAGAGCCTGTCCTAGTGACCCATGTCTCCGACCCACACCACATCTACTGCCAGTTGCATTGCCTGTCCCAGGAGATCCGTTGCATTTCTGATGCCATGTGCCATGTTTACGACCAGTGGGAGCAGGATTTGTTGCCCAAAGTGGGCTCACCCTGTGCTGCCCGTGGCATGGATGGCCAGTGGTACCGTGCCCTTCTGCTGGAGCTCATTGCAGGGGAGCAGGACCAGCAGGCAGCTCTCGTGATCTTTGTGGACTATGGCAGGAAGGAGACTGTCACCAGAGCTAACGTGCGCCATTTGCCTGCTGAGTGTTTTCGGATGCCTGTGGTGACTTACGTGTGTGCTCTTCAGGGTGTTTCAGATGGGGGCTATGGCTGGTCCTCGTCGCAAATCGATGTGCTGAAAGCGCTGGTGCAAGGCAGAGGAGTGAGTGCTCACATCAACGCCTTTAACTCCTTTGAGCATCTCTATTATGTGACTCTGTATGGGGAAAACAGCATCAACCTGAACCATCTTTTTGGGTCTCAGGCTTGCTGCCTGGTCAGCAGTTCTAAGCAGGTTAGCAAAACTGAGGCTCGTGAGCAGCTGAAAGTAGAAGAATCCTCAGCTGGAGAATTGGAATTGCCATCAGAAGCACTTCCTGTTTTAACACACAGAGATTTGGGCTCTGCTGCTGTACCTGGTGTACAGCTGAAGACCTGTGTGTTCTACAGTGCACAGGTCTCCTGCCTCCGAGATCCATCCGAGTTCTGGCTGCAGGTCCATGAGCATCACCAGCTCTTCAGGCAGCTGAGGCAGTGCATGTGGAATTTCTACTCCCATGCTACGAAGCTGGATGGTGTTGGGTGGGACCCACACCCTGGATCCCTTTGTTGTGCCAGTGGGAACGAGGGTGGCTTTTATCGAGCGATGGTCACCAGGGTGCTGGACAGTGGGGTGGAAATACACCTGGTGGACAGGGGCAGTACGGAAACCGTGGACCGGTGTGCGGTGAAGGAGCTGCTCCCTCGGTTCAGGGAACTGCCTGCTCTAGCTCTGAAGTGTTGTTTGGCAGGTGTCTCCCCTCTGAGAGGGAGTTGGAGTGAAGCTTCTGTGTCTGCATTCAGGGAGATTGTGCTGAACAAGGCATTGAAGGTTTCGTTTTTGAGTTTGAAGGGTGACAAATACATGGTTGAAATTTTTGACCAGACCCAGTTAGGAGAGAAAAGAGTGAGTAAACTCATGGCCCAGGGAGGTTATGCTGAATACCAGAGGTATGAAATGCCCAAGACTCTTCAGAATTCAGATGAAAAGGCTGTGACACAGGCCTCTTTCCTAGCAAGTAGTGCTGAGGAAAAACAAATAAATGCAGAGAAGAGGCTCGGAGAAGAGTCTGCTCTAAAGAGCAGTGATAGAGCACTTGATCCTGACATCACTGTGATGGTCAGAGAGAGCCCTGTTGCAGCCATTCACAGTTCTAAAAGTAGTGAATCTCTTCCTGCTCAGGAATATAAGAGCAAGGGAAACCTGCACATGTCTTTGAGACAGAATTATGTGGAAATTAAGCCAGGTTATTCTTGTGGAGGTCACTTAGAAGTGGGAAGTACCGTTAGTGTTATTTTGTCATATGTTGAAAATCCTAGTTTTTTCTGGTGTCAGTTGAGCAGAAATAGCCGTGACCTTGAGTTACTAATGGATGAAATTCAGGAGCACTGTAAGAATTCATCCCAGCCACATGTTTGGCCAAATCTTGTGTGTTTAGCCCAGTACTCAGAGGATAAGAAATGGTACAGGGCTTTAATTGTTAGTGAAGCACTTTCTGCAGAAAAAGTAGAGGTCGTCTATGTTGACTATGGCAACAGAGAGCAGGTGTGCCTGTCAAACCTCCGTGCAATTCATGAGCGCTTCCTTAGGTTGGAGGCTCAGGCTTTCAGGTGCAGCCTTTACAACTTAATCCAACCCAATGGTGAGAATCCTTTCGCTTGGGAAGAAGAAGCAATTAATACTTTTCAGCAGTTTGTTGTTAATTCGTCATCTGAAATGGAACTGAAGTGTACAATATTTGCCTTGGCTTCAATAAATAGGGACCTGTTTAACATTGTGGATTTAATCACACCTTTTCAGAGTGCTTGCCAATTTCTGACTGAGAGAGGTGTAGCCAGACCTTTATTTCCTCAAAAGCATCTGGCATCCTTGGTTCAGCTTCATTCTTACTATTATTCTAGTCATGGTATCAAAATTGGGAGCGAGGAAGAAGTTTATATTACACACGTTGAGGATCCATGGACATTTTACTGCCAGCTTGAAAGATGTGCAGATACCTTAGCACAGCTGGCTGATAACATCAGCTGCCTGAGTGAAACAATAACCAGCACAGGAATCTTGAGAAAGTCTGGGAGCTTGTGCCTAGCAAAGTATGCTGACAGTCAGTGGTACAGGGGAGTAATTATGGAAACACAGCCTAAGGCAAAAGTCTTCTTTGTGGATTTTGGGAACACAGAGACCATAGAGAAAGATGATCTGCTTCCTTTACCCAGTGATGCTTCTGATATCCTGCTTGTGCCAATGCAGGCCATAAAGTGTTCCATATCTGATGTATCTTCTGTTTCCAAAGAAGCTGCAACATGGTTTAAGGAAGCTGTCCTAGAAAGGCGATTAAAAGCAATAGTAGTAGCAAAGGACTCTGATAATACACTGCTGGTTGAGTTGTTTGATAGTAATACTCAAATTAATACAAAACTGAAGGAGCTAAGCCTAAACAACACAAGACTGTGTAGTCATGTAGAAAGTGAGACTCAGTGCTCTAGAAATGCAGATGTGAATGAGGCTGCAGTATCCCCTTTAAATGCAGGGAGGCCTCTTGAAAGACAAAAATATGGACCTGAAACTCAAGGAGGACAAGGGAGCAAAAGTCACTTTGAAGAAGATGTAAACCTTTTCCAGACCTCTAGCAAGGGAGATCTGGCAGTTGGATTACTAGAATCTGATGAAATGCTTAGCAGTAAAAAGGATGCTGTTTTGTTAAATAAAGCAGGGAAGGAGTCTCTGCTCTCTGTTCAGGTGGATGCACTGTCAGATAATAAATCTGGTGCTGAAGGCAGGTGTGTAATGCTTAAAAATGTGTCTGATCTACCACAACAGAAGATAGTGCCAGGTCTTAAAACGTTAGTGTATGTGTCTTATATCAATGATCCACTGGATTTTTATGTTCAACTAGGGAGTGATGAGGCTCAGCTTAACAGCATTTTGGAAAGCTTAAACAATGGGACACAAGCAAAGAACCCTTGTGGAGAACTTTTCCAAGCAGGAGACTTAATCAGTGCTGTTTATTCAGAAGACAGCCTGTGGTATAGAGCTGCAGTAAAAGAGAAGACATCTGACAATTCAATAAGGGTACATTATATTGATTATGGTGATACTTCAGTAATTAGTGTTCATCAAGCACGCAGGCTCCCTGAGGCCTTGTCATCTATTCCAGCAATAAGCATTCACTGCTTCCTAGGTGGACTTAAATGCAAAAAAAATACAGACTGGGTGGAGAAAGCAGTGCTTTACTTCACCAAGAGAACAAGTGAAATCCTGCTGTCATGCGAATTTGTAGAGAAGGTTGAGGATAAATGGGAAGTTATTCTCAGTGACCATCAAGGTATAATAACAGTGGATTTACCTAATGATCTTGCAAGTATAGAGAGATCTTGTTCAACTGAAAAAACTGATAAAAGAGAGACCATGGTAACTGCACATGAGCCTTTGCCTCCTCAGGCGCCAAATGAGATTTCTTGTGATTGTAAATCATTTATATGGAAGTTTCCAGAGGCAGGCCAGACATTAAAAATTTATGTCACGGTGGTAAATGGCCCAGAATACTTCTGGTGTCACAGTGCTGATACCGAACAGTTGAGCTACATTGACCAAAAAATAGAGGAAGCTGAAAAGCTTGGACTGAGCTCTTTGAGTGATGGCAGAATATCTTGTATTAAAAGTGGTCATACTTGTCTAGCAAAATACAGTCAAGATGGATGGTTCTACAGAGCTCAAATCAGCAGTGTAAAAGGTGACAGTGTAGTTGTTCGACATGTGGATTATGGAAGTCAGGAAGCTGTTGGCTTGGAGATGGTCCGACAGATTCCATGTGAACTGCTCAGAGTACCTGGTCAAGCGTTTGCTTGCTGTCTGTCAGGTTTCAGTCCCTCAGAGGGTTCATGGATTAGTGAAGCAAATCAGAAGTTTTATAATATGACTGCAGACCTTGTATTAGAAGCTGAAGTAGTAGAAATTTGGAAAGATAAAGGTTCTGAAGTTCCTCTGTGTGTTGTCAAGCTGGAAGCTTCTGGCAATAGTATTAATGAAGAGATGAAGCCTTTTTGGAAGGCTAACAAAGGAACTGGTGACAGCGCTTTCTCAAGTCTTGACAACCTCTTAAAGGAAAACAGAAGTTCAAACAGTGATATGGGTCTTTGTCTTCAAAGAGAAACTACTGCTGTTTGTGGATTAGCTCAGAAAGGAAGTGCTTCACTTTGTTCTGAACCTTTCCTGGGTGTAACTTTGGAGTGCTTAGAAACTGCAGAAGCAAATGTGTCAGTGGGAGCTGCCAGTGGGAATGCTCATGATGGCTATGAAACACCAGAGCATCAGAATAGTTTTGTTAAAGAGATACCTCTGTCTGAAGGCGATAGTGGTAACAGTATGTTACTAGAACCAATGAGATGCTGCAGCCCTCATATTTCAGGGAGTGAAATGACAGCTTCAGAACAAGAACTGTCTGAAGTACTGTTTGGAGAGGACGCTGAGCAGCAAGCAGAACTGACAGGCAGTGCTTCAGCAGCCAGCCTCTTTCTAGGAAACAAACCAGAAGAGCTGCAGCAATTGCCAGTGGTCCAGGCACAGCCGTCTTCCAGAGATGGAACAGGGACGTTAGTGGAACTGGATCCATTAGAAATGCACTATTCATATGATGATCTAAAAGAGTTCCTGCTGGATCTAGAGGCACTTTCAGCCAAGTCCTCCTTCAGCGAAGAAACAAAGGAAGCCCTGGAAACAAAGTCACTTGAAGTGCAGACAGCATCAGGCAGTGAAGCAAGAGAGACAGTGTTGGAACAGGAATTGCTGGACCTGCCAGTTGGTAGCGAGGAAACAGGGGAGTTGGCAGCTCTGAACTTTCTTGAAATTTTAACATTACTTAATGAGAAAGAAAACCTGGTGCCTTCAGTCAGTGATGGAAAGAAGTCAGGAGAGCCAATTCCGCCTGATGTTCAGCCTTCTTTGGGAGGGAACCCAAAGAAACTGAAAGTGAATTTGTCTGGAATTCATCAGACAGAAGATCTACTAGGTGAGTGGATAGAAGCAGACCCTCCTCCCCTAAGGCTGTCATCATCTGGTGATAGACCTGAGAAAGAACTGGACCTGAAGACCCATGACAAGCAGTCAATGGTAGGTGCCAAGCTGGGGCATTTTCTGGAACTGGTGCTGCCTGATGTTCAGCCTTCTCAGGAAGACAGGGAGGAGGACTTTTTAGAGTTGGAACATGCTGTGCTGCAGAGTTCTGCAAGTAGTGGAAGTCAACTTTCATTTCTCACAAAAGACTCAGTGGATCAGAGGCCTGTTTTCCCTGTAAAATCATGTGACTACAAAGTTAAGAAACGTAAGGGGTGGCAGAAGCAGCAAGATGACTGTGTGGAAGAGTGGATGGAACAAGACTTGACTGACTCGTTTAAAGAGTGTGGAAATATGCATGTGCAGTCTTCAGGCTGTAAATCCGGGGATGAAGAAGAAGAAAAGCAAAATGAGAACTTGACTGACTGCAGTGCAGGTAAATTACCTGATTTTGAGAAGTCAAATAATCAAAATGTTGTGCCCACTCAGACATAAGAATAGCTTTCTCGTAGAAACCTAATTTTTATTTCCTAATAACATATTAGCATTAATGTCAGTATGCTTTGATGGGTTAAGGACAGCAGACTAAGTGTTTAAATGTTTAATGTGACAGTGTAACAGCAGCTAATCTTACCTGGGGGGATTAATGCTTTTGATTGGAAATCTATTTCTGAAAATGAAATGCTTTTGCAAGGCTGTTCAGGATGACAAATTTTAACTTTCAAATATCAAGTAAGTAGTTTGGAGGGGGGCAGGGGAGCAATGTTGTGAGGCACCTGAGGTTTTTTGAGGGGTGATTTTTTGTGGTCTTTATGTGGGGATTTTTTCTTCCTCCTTCACTGATACGTCGTCATTTCTTGTAGCACACCCTGACTATCCTTGTAATCTGAAGGGCTTTGCTGTTGGTTCCAAATGTGTAGTGTGGACCTCTCTCCAGTGGTGTGAGGCTCGGATTTTGGAGATATCCGAAAAAGGTACTAGGGTAAGTATGGTTTGAATACTCTTTCTGCATTCTTGAGATCTGGTCCTTCTTTAATCTTCCTCTAAACTTTCAGTGTTTTAGATCTTCACTCTGTAGTAGGCTACATAGAAATAGAAGTGTCTCAATAAGAGTTGGACGCTACGTGTCAACACTTGATATTCCCTTTGCATCTTATTCCCTTATGTTGACTGGGAATATTGAAGGAGATGGCTCCAGATTGAGATGCACACTCATATGTGTGGTTCTGTCTGGCCTGCGAGTTAATGTTCTGCCATGAATCTGTTTTACCATTAAATGCTCATGAAACCTGTTTTACTGGTGTTTTGAGGAATTAGTGCTAGAACAGTAGAAATTTGGGAAGAAACTTAAACTATATTGTAAGTAATAATGCATCCAAGACTATTCCTGCTTCAGTGAAATGTGTACTGCATTAGTGGGTGGTGAGTTAACTTTAACAGTAGAGAATAACCTTGTGAGCTGCCTTGTTCTACTGCTCTTTAAGCTGTGGGATGGATAAGAAGCCTTCCTTCAGTTCAGGGGGCATGCGTGTCTATGTACACACATCACAGACGTTATACTTGGATAAAATGACCTTTAAGTTATAATTTAAGGTTGCAAATCCAAAAGATCTTTACAGAAAAGCAACCTTTTGGAAGACTGAATGCCTGAGATTGTGGAAGCCAGCTCTTTTGCTAGTAGACCCCTTGGGTATCTAAAACTAACCTCAGCGGTATTCAGATGAGTGACAGTGTCTATTAGGTATTATTATTTCACCAGCTTCTTTCTGGTTCTGATCTAGTAGGTATTTTCCAGCCTTCGTTTCTCACTATACTTAGCTTAGAAGTCCAGAAGAGCCTTGAGCAGAGTCAGTAGTTATATTCAGGTTTTTTAGAGATTAACTTGCTCTTCCTTGCAAGATCCAGACTTCTCAAAACCTTCTAAAGGCAGGGAGTCCTCAATTGTGTTTTCCCACTGCAGTGTCTTATTTGCTGAGTGTATTGCTGCTTTGCTAGATACACTTTGGCTCCCTCTCTGCAGGTCTTGAATCTCTCCAGTGGCAACGAGGAGATTGTGGATCCTGAGAATGTCTGGAATGGTATTCCTGACTCGGCTTGCAGATCACCTGAGGTATGGCAGTGTGGTAGTGAACTGGGTAGGACAGTATTGGCTTTCAGCAAGGGTGCTAACTAACTGGTAAATCATGAAAAATAGTTCTATTATGAAGTCATTAGGAAAGAATAGTAAGGCTTTCACCAGTGTTTTTCATGAAGTACCTACCATGAAAAACTCGTGTCTAGAACCCAAAGCTCAGGTCATCAGTCATGCTGTAGTGATAACAGAATAAATTTCCAGTTCATTCTTCATATGCAGTTTTTGAATCAAAGTGAAAAGTGGGCAGAAGACCTAATATAGTGAGTTATAAGGGGGGAAAAGAGTGGTAAATAGGAGTCCAGTAGTGCTGATGTAAAAAGTCTAGTATTAAAAGAAGCACCTTAATGGAAATCTTAGCCATAGTGCCAGCTTCCTAAGAAGATCCCTTTTTGTATAGGCATTAACCCCTGCAACAGAGAACTTCCAGTCCTTACCAGAGGAGTCCTTACTTCATGGTGAGTCTCCCTTAAACCTCCCAAATGGGTTGTGTGTTTGGTGTTGAGATGCTTTCTAATTTTCTAGAAAATGCTTTATTTTAGAAAGTACACTTAAAACACTAATTTGAATCTATGTATTTGATACCGTTGGGATTTTCTTAGTAGCTTTAGCTTATGTATTGTCAGTTTAGGGGTGACTACATGCAATGAGAGCTGCTACTCTGTCTGGGTTGGAAACCAGTTTAATAATTATTTATTCACCTGATGGATTGAGCCTCTTGGAAAAGCTGTTTCTTGGATGGTTCACCAAAGCTGTAATTTTTGGTAGGGTTTCGAGCATCTGCCATTACCATGCTGTTCTTGCTCATGTTTCTGAGGCAGGGTGAGTGACTGCTAGGCAGAATACCAAGCATTTAGTTTGGGATTTGAGTGCCCCAATCCCCTAATAGATTTTTGGTCTATAAATCTTAAACCCATAATAATACCATCTTAGTTGTGAATAGTGCATGTAAATCTTTATTGTTCCTTAAAAATTTTGATGTGTTACTGGTGAACACCTAATCAAATAGTATAGGTTCTTTCTGGTTATAGACTATCTTTATAATCTGTGGAATTGTAGAGCAGTTCTGGTTGAAAGGGGACTTTGGAGCTGCTGAAAGCAGGGTCAAGTAGATCAGGTTGCGAAGAACCTTACTGACAGGTCTGGCATCCCTCCAAGGATGAAGACTCCAAAACCTGTCTGGCCAACTTGTTTCTGTGGTTGCCTGATGAAGTCTGAACTGAGTTTAAGTAGAGATAGCATTTGTGCTTTCAGGGGTTGAACTGGCAATTATATTTCAGTACAACTATACTGAAAGCTGACTGGTTTATGGCTAGCAAATAATGAAGCCTGCAATAGAGATCTAGTTGCCTGTTAAGCAAAAAAAAGGCAGTTAAAAGAACTTGATTAAAATGTTAAAATGGTGAATCTACAAATTCTCCCCCAATTGCATCACCCACGTACAGAATTACTGATTTTGTGGTTTTGATAATACTTTTTATAGTTTTTACCACTTCATTTTAGTTGTTTTCCCTTATTTGGTTGCTAAATATTATTGTCCAGATTTGCCCATCATTCTTGAACACTCTGTATGGAATTAGTGTGTTCACGCTCTCAGCAGCAGCATGGGAGATGTGAGCTAAGGTGGTGCAACCACATGTCACAGAGCTGGATCTTGCTGCATGTGTGTTCCACTGCCTGCGAAGGCAGTTTGAGTAGAAGGTGCCTGATCCACAGGATGCAAAAACTCCTGCAGTGGTGGATGCCAAGCCCAATGAGGGATGGAGTGACTTGAACTCATAACTGGAATCTGGCAGCTCATAACTTTTGGGCAGGTTTGCTCTTTCATGTTTTTATAAGTGTAGTCTTCTAATATGGCCCAATATGTTGACAATACTTAGTCTGAAGCCCTGCAGAGCTATGACTTTAGATGATAATGCATTTATATACATTTATAGACACATCTTGTTGGGTTTGATCTGTGTTTATTCCCTCTAGAAAAGCAAACCAGCTGCAGTTGTGATTTAGTTGAAGATACTCACGTCCTCCAGCATTGCTGAAACCAAGTGACATGTTCACCACACGAAACTGAATAAGTGCCTGTGTACCAAACACTCCTATTTTCATGGGAACAAGAATACAAGCAAAGCACTGAGTATTTTCTACCTAACTGACCAAATGCCTGTCACTTCTGCACTTCCCTGTCAAGGAATTGTTGATGATAAGAGTTATTGTCAGCTTGTTTTCTTATAGCTGTTCTTGGTAGACTGTTATTGTTAGCTTGTTTCTCATAACTGTATTTTCTTTACTTAAATTTTGCCTCTTGACTGGCATTTTTTGTTGCATGTGGGTGCACTGACTTCTGTTGAGTTCTTGTATTGAGGTGGGTGGTTGTTGAAAAAAGGCTTATGAGTTTCTGTATATGCTATTTTGCTGTACAGGAGCGTTTGCTGATGTTTGTTTTTGGAAAGCAAAAGTTGCATTGTTACATGGGGTTTTTTCCCTCAAAAAAAGAAAATATTGAGGGTATTTTTGCAGGGGTGTGGTGGGGGGAGGAAGTTTTGGTTTTTTTTTTTTTCCTCCATTGGAGAACAATTGTTTTGAGTTGCATTTGGTGCTGTTCTAAAGCAATGGAAGAAGCTGGAATAAAGCTCTGGCTGACATATACTGGTCTGTTAATGTTTTTTGTTACTCACTTGTGTCTGTTTCTATGCATAAGCTCAAATGCTATGTGGGTGCACTTCTGCAGTCCCTAGTGCTGTTTTGACCTTAACCAGCTCTCTAGAGCATTGTGAGCTATGGTGAATAATTAGAAACATTAATTGCACTTGAGTAATTGAAGTTACTCCAATTGCACTAATGAAAGATGAAGCTTTTCCAATAAATATGAAGATGACCCAATAGCGTGGTGTTGCTGCTACACACGTACAGCAGTGTTAGGACTTAACCTGCAACTGTTCAAAGGAGATCTCACCTTTTAATCTCCTCCTCAGGTGTTGAAAAGGGGTTTTTATTTTATAGCGGTGTTCCATGCCCCTGTATAGCATAGCTTCTTCCTCCTCTTCAGATACTGTGGATTTTTCATGCTGCCATATGGATTAGGAATGCAGGCTGGCTGATAGTGTCAGTCTGGGTGTCTCACAGTAGGTCTCAGGTGTTAGTGCTGACTCAATAAAGACAAACACATCTTTAATTGCTTGATAAAGACAATACATGGTGGTATGTTGGAAAGAATTAAATTCTGAAGGACAGGTCTTAGATGTTGCAATCTCAGTTTAAGATCACAGATTGTGTAACATATTTAATTACACTGTTAATTGCTTTGCTTGTTCTGCTTGCTTCAGTTTTGTTTGTAACCTGATTTTGAAATGAACACAATTTAGAAGACACTCTTCCCATGGGGCAGATTCAGAGACTTATGATCCAAAAATGATGGCCTTAAACAAGGCTGACCAGGTGGCTGCTGACACTGTTTGTCCAGATATTACCTTTGCTCTCTGTCAGTGGGAGCCAACTGCTTCTGCTGTCAGCTACAAACAGCACTGTGAGTTCCTGGACAAAGATGGATACCAGGAGAGGATTAGTACCATGAGGGGCCTCAGGAGATCAAGCAGTGCTAGCTAACAAGGACCATGTAAAGGGAGCTGTACAGGTGCCACATCTCTGTAATTTCACCTGCAGGCTGACTGTGTGGTAGTGGTAACACAGACATTAACAAGAGATGAACTGCTTGGAGCTTTGCCCAAGGAGAAGTACAATTGCTACAACAAGAGTGACCAATTCAGAAGCTTTTGGAATAGAAACATTCTCTAGGTATGGCACTAAACACAGATCTTATATTTAAGTGAAATTAAGTTCCATATGAGGAGTCCTGTGTCTGAACAAACACCTTTCTCTGCTGTGATCTTAACTCCTTCCTGTAGCTTTTACTGTGGCTTACTAAAATAAGGCAGTTTTGAAGACCACCCTCCACTGGCACCTTTCTGACTAGGAGCAACAAGGTGCCCCAACTGCCAGCTGTTGTCAGAGCACAGCTGAAATAGTATCTAAATGACAAAGTGGTGGTTTTGGGGAGGGCAGGGAGTGTTTTGGTTTTTTTCCTTTCACTGCAGTAAAGGCTTGCTGGATGCAAACTGACTTAAAGCTTGGTAAGCAGAACTGTAGTTGAATTCCTTGGAGCTTAATCTGTCTCTCCGCAAACTTGACTTAAGTCAAAACCAGAAAGAGGATTTAAATTACCATGAAATGATTTCCCCCAAGCTGCCTACAAAGCAGAAGTTACCTTGTTGCAGTATTTCAGTATTATTCTACTAGACATTCACTATTATCCTACTAACTCATTTGAACCAAAACCTCTGGTTTTATGGTAATTTAGCTTAATGCCTTATATTTTTTTTTTTTAATTCCACGCCCCAAAAGCCATCTAGGTGTTTAATGCCACCACATGTCTGAGCAATGTCTGGCCAATATTAGTGTCCTGATGTCCGTGGCATTTTCAGTACTTCTTTGTATTCCTTATTCGGGTTCAGCTGGAGATGTGTCAATATTGGTTCCAGGAATAACATTGGGTCCTATGCCATCCACAAGTGACTCCCACTTATCGAAATCTTTCTTAAGACCTATAAAATGGGGGAAATAAAACCCAAGTGGTAATGAGTTAAGTAATCAGCTTTTTGTAAATCTACACTGAAAAATTAAACCAACTTGGCAAAGTAGGGGAGGCACAATGTTTTAAGGAAAAAATAATGCTCCAGATTTTTATGTATCAGAACAAAATGCCAGTGATGTTCCTTGAGTTGCTAAGATTACAAAAGTAACTGACAAACCTCTAGAAACAGTCTGACTTGTTTTTTCCACTGGCACAGTTATTCTGATCTTGCTTTAAACTGAATAAAAAGCTTCACAGGAATTAAATATGAGCTAACTTCATACTCTTCTGTAAACAGATACTTACTTAGATGTTTCTGCAAGAAGGCCAATGAAGCATGATTGCTGATATCAATAGCTTCATTTGGATCTATTTCTCCTTTTAATTTGAAAAATCTTGCTACAATTCCTCCACTTACAAAGGTAAAGTCAGGAAAGCTCTGATGTACTGACCCCCTGCAAATAGAGAAATGATCAACAGGCTTATAAGACTACATTAAATCACCTGATTAAAATATGCACAGACTTCAGTCACATGTTTTACACTGTTTTCTTTAGCAGAAGATAAAACACGTTAATCTCAGGAGCATGCAAGATTAGCAGGAAATTCTGTGCTAACCACAGAAGGGAGGAAGGTTTGTACATGCTCAGTATAAGTCATTACAGCTGCAATGGCAGTAAAGACTTGTCTTAGCAAAACATCAAGATAAAAGTTGTCTTTCTGGTCTGTTGTGCAGGATAGAACCATCCACTGCACTGCTTTCACTGGGTGAGTGCAGAACTGCCCCCAGAAGGATATTTAACATCTTCAGGTGATGCATGAGGCTCAGAGCAATACTTGTGCCCCAGGGCAGGAATGTACACCTTGGAGTATTTCAAAACTTGGGGTTACAGGCTACTTTGAGAGGGCTCTGTCCCCACTGTTGGAGAGGTTTGGCTCATTTAAATGTGCAGGAAAAACTTGGGCCGTGAGGAAGCACAGAATGATAAAAGCATTTATGCTGAAAAAGACCTTTAAGATTATAAAGTCCAATAAGCCAGCACTGCCAATCCCACAAATACGCCAGGTCCCTCAGTGCCACATCTGCATGTGTTTTAAATACCTCCAGGGATGGTGACTCCTCCAGTTCCCTGGGCAGCCTGTTCCAATGCCTTAAAACCCTTTCAGTGAAGAAATCTTTCCCAATATCCAACCTAAACCACCCCTGGTACAACTTGAGGCCATTTCCTCTTGTCCTATCAGTTTTTCCTTGAGAGAAGAGACTGACCCCCACCTGGCTAGACCCTCCTTTCAGGTAGTTGTAGAGAGTGGTAGGGTTTCCCCCCCAAGCCTCCTTTTCTCCAGGCTGAGCCACCCAGCTCCTCACAGGACTTATGCTCTAGTGACTGTCTTTATGCAGTTACGTGTAACTGCACAGCTCCAACGAGAAAGTAAAAATTCACCTTCAACCACAGAAATTATGGGTCCAGGACACTTACTTGATAGTGATCATTTTCTTGTTTGTGTCGTTGGAGATGAGCTTCTTAATCTTTAAGATGTTATCAGCCCACTGGAATTTTTCAGAGTTGATAAAAAGCAGCGGTTGCTGGACACTGTTCTGGTAAATGTCATCGCCTACAGGAAGCATCCACACATCGAGGGCAATGCCACACCTGGACAGAGGCAGAAAGCTTTTTATGGAAGTTCTCAGCATGCTTTTGAGTTTCAAGAGACATGGGAAAGAGAAACTTTCTCCAATACTGAACAGGTGAATCATTTTGTTTTAAAATTATTTCTACTCTAGGGGAAGAGAATTAGCCCATTCTTGCATTTGTTGGTCTCCACTGCCAGGACTGCAGGGCCCCACACTACCATGATATCATAAGATACAGCTATTATGTCCACCACATCCCCACAGCTGGAAGAAGCATGACTGGAGAAAGTAAGACATACCAAACAAACCTTTCCTCCAGTTGCTAATTAGTAGTTGGGGGATCCTGGTGCCCTGCTCCAGAGCTCTCAAGAGCCAAATGTCTCTTGCCTTGTTTTGAATACTCACCTGAATCTTATTTCTTTGCTGAGACTCTCAATAACTGTAGCACCACCAAAAGAGTGTCCCATCACAGCTATTCTGCTAGTATCAACAGAATCCTGTCAAAAAAATCCAGGTGCCATAAGAGATTTTCTTTCCCAAACTTTTTTTTTAAAGGGAATAATTTCTTAGAAAATAGATTCTATTGAAGTGAGAAGAGCATCATTTCAGCTCCACTGCTATCTATCCAGCTTGGGATGATCTGAGAATATGTTCATAGATCTACAGTGTGATCTTCAGAATAGTTTACAGGAACCAGTTTAGAAATGGAAGGGGGAACCAGAAGCATTATTAAGTGTTTAACAAAATTCAGTTGCAACCTTTCACTCACCTTTAGGCTGTTCCAGTCGAAGTCTGAATGTAGTACATTCGTTATTTCCTCTCCTGAATTGATTTTAAGAATGAGATTGAGAGCTTTGATACACTCCTGTGCTCTTTGCTGCACCTGAGGAGAGAGAGAGGTTGGGGCATCTGCACAATATCCTTGAAACTGTCTTTACACTGGATAAACCCAAAATAAGAAACAGCTAAGAAGGCCATCTCATTTTTTATATATACACATCCTTGAAAACTGTAGCAAAGCTGTTGTAAATAAAGGTTTTCATTGTCCCACATAAGAACAGTTTTTAACTTTGATATGTCAGTAAAAGAAAAGCTTCAGAAAGAACCAAAGAACAGGAGGGTTCTTGGGAACCACAGTGTGTAGGCAGCCAGTAAGATGTATGTGCACCACTGAATTTCAAATAAATCCCAATCTCCTGACTTCTCTACTTGTGAAATTTGCAGACAATGGCTTCTGGAGGCTGTTTGCAAGCTCAGACATTACACAGTGAGACTCATAAGCAGGATGTTGTAGGCATACAGGAAATGACTCCTGGACTGCTGTCTGTATGGCCCTGGGAGATAAACAGAAGCAGCTCCCTGGCTGAGTTTTCATAGCTGGAAAAAACACTCCCATATTTTAAAGGTCAAGTCTATGCTTGGAGGAGCTCATCAGTGTGGTCACATCACATCTAGCATGGATGCTGCTTATAAGCAGGAAGTCTGCACTATTTACATTGCTAAAAACCACCTTAAGTGTGTTGAAGACTATGAAGCAAACATCCCCCTCAGAGCAGCTCTGATTCATCTTGCTGTGCAACAGTAAATGAAAGCTAAAGCAAGCCTAAGGCCACACAAACATTTGAACTGAACTCTGTGACAGTTATAGGCTGGGCTGGGCAGTAAAAGTGTGAAGACACAGAGAAGAAACAGAAAGTTGAGTGGAACCAGAGGACAAAAAGCTGACTCAGCTCAAGAGTGCAACTTCACAAGAAAGCTTTGTTGAGGAAGTAGTTTATGCTCTGAAGAAGACTGTTGTTGGCTTTTCCATCTTCAGGAACACATGACTTGATCCATATTTATATATACCCTGAGTCATGGTAGAGGACTGCAGACATTGCCAAAGGGAAAGAGTCTGCTGGTCAGTCCTAAACACACCACTCCTGCCACACTTCCCAGAGCACAGCCCAGTCCACGTACCTGCTTATGGCGCAAGCAACGCTCCTCCTCTCCCGTTTTCAGCTTCCTGTAGTAGATCCACTCCTTCTCCATGTTTGATGTAGACTCTTCCTGTGATTCAGAAATGGACCTTCTTTTACAATAATATGTTGCTGAAGCAGATTCATCTCTGTAATATCAGCAAAGGGTTATTTCTGGATATACATTCCATTTGGTCTGAGATGAAGTCAGCACAAGTTTTAGATTTCACTGATCTGGAGATCCAGTTATCAACCAGTGCTACTGCAATTGCCACTGAGTGCAGACAGACTTTCTAAATGATGCAGAAATCCCACCAAAACTCTCAACTCCTTCATATTCTCCAGATTCTGTCTACCCTGAGACTTTTCACTCTAGGACTTATCTAAGCAAAATTCCTTTTGTTCAGGGAAGAGTTGAGCTATGGGAGGTATGGGCAGGGCTGAAAAAGAGATGTCAGTTTTTCTTTTTTAGAAAGAATAAAAAATTTTTCTTTAGAACAAATAACATTCTGTTCAATGAGAGAAAATTTCTTGCCATCAGAACTCCCAAAACATGCAGCATACACACCTGTGCTCCACAGCAGCCACTAGAAAGCCCTGAGAAGCCATCTCTATGCAAATAGCAGAATAGATTGTCCTGCAATAAAAAACACATTCTGGTAACTCATTAACTCTTTCAACTCCACTGCTTTTTAAATGCTGACCACACCGTGTATGTGCTAGTCCCCACTCCATATTTCCTTCTGTTTGAATTTGCTACCCAGCAGAGCAGGTTTTTGTGTGCCAGGAACCAAAGCCTGTTCACAAAACCTTGGTACTGTTTCACTGTCTATCTAGAAGGGAAAATGCTACTGATTTTTAATAAGCAGTACATATAGCACTTTGCGTCTTCAAAGAGCTGTCCAAAAATCAAAAAGCTAGTCTTCATAGTCTGGTTAGGGTTGGTAAATACCTTCACCCCTGTCACACAAAGAGAAAACATAAATGGAGCTTGAGCAACCTGGTCTAGTGGAAGGTGTCCCTGTCTATGGCAGGGTGATTGGAACAAGGTGATCTTTAAGGTCCCTTCCAACCCAGGCCATTCTATGATTCTATGATCAAAAATACATCAACCCTGCTTTTATTTACTGCTGCTGTTTCAGTGGAGGGATATTGACACGCAGCCTGTTCTTCAAATCTGCTTCAGTTCCACAAGGATCTCACCCCCCTACTGAAAAACTGTTCAAAACCATCCTTGGTAACTGTTGTCTCCATAGACGACAAAAAGAGTTTGCCAACAAACTGCAGAATTACCGAAAAGCTCCAAGTCCATGGGAAAAAATGAGAAGTGGATATTTTTCTCCCGGCTTAAAGGCAGCATTTGACTTTGCAGGACAGGTCACTGAACCTAGACAAAAACAGAAGTGTATGTCACTGTTACTGAAATGAGAGAAAGTGTTCGTTCCTGTGGAAGAGATCCCAAGAATGTGGTGACCACTGACTTCAGAGCAGTCACCTAAAGATAAGGTACCAAGTCTCATCTTTAAAATACACAAGACAAATCTGGACCTGATTCTGAAAATACTTTCTACTTGGCAGAAGTTACTTTCCTTCTCCTCTTCCTAGCCACAGTCTGGCACAAGGTCTACATATCTCCTAAACCCTAACAGTCAGGCATCCAAGTCTTGTTGATATTCAGACCTTAGGATCTCTCCAACTTTTACATCTTCACACAATTCCCTGTGGGATTTAAATCCCAATACACATGTGCAGCTTACCCAGGCTCTTCCTAAAGCAAACTGCCCAGACACTCCTATCCAGAGCAGTCACGTTCAACATTGAGCCTCCCTACACAAACCCATCCCACAAAAACACTTGTTTGCTAAAATATATTTTTCAGTCCAGCAATACCACCCTGTCCTTGGAGCAGCGAGGCAGCGACCTGCAAACAGAGCTCATGCACTAGTCAAGGAATAAAACCAGAAGCAGTCTTACCAACATAGTAATGGAAAAGCCTTTCTCCTACAATCCGGTACATATTAAGGAAGTCAGAGAGGCCCTGGTAGTATTCTTTATCTGGAATCCATCGTGCCTCCTCGATATCTGTGGCATCGCATGCTGGGTAATACAGGCGCAAGAAGCTTCCCTGGGATCGGGAGGAAAGTAAAGAAAGCAATATTGGCATTTCTTTATATGTGGCAGAGAAAAAGGAAGATAAAATCAGTTATATAAAGGGCTTCAGATGCAAGAATGACAGCTCAAGAGATTTAAGAGAATCTCATGAGAAAATCATTATCCTATACAGGCTTTGATTCCAATTCACTTTCTGTCCCTAAAATCAATTTAAAGTAGCATGAGATGCACATTTTCATGGGTAGAGATGCATATCACCTTCCCTAGGTTAGCCTATGGCTCATTCAAAATGCTCCATTTAACTAATTTAATAATTTACAAACACTCACTACCTATTTGCTCCATTTATGCATCTTGCTTGGTCTTCTGTCTTTCTCACTGGGAATGGTTCTATGATGCAGTTTTATAGGGCTGACTGTTAAAGGGGTGACTGAGGATGATCTGAGAGCTGAAGCATCTCTCCTAGGATGACAGGCTGGGAGAACTGGGGATGTTCAGCCTGGAGAAGACTCTGGGAAGACCTTAGATCACCTTCTAGTACCTAAAGGGGCTCCAAGAGAGCTGAAGAGGCACTTTGGACAAGGGCCTGGACTGACAGGACAAGGGGTAACGGCTCTAAACTAAGAGAGGGCAACTTTAGATTAGGTATTATGAAGAAACTCTTTACTGTAAGGGCGGTGAGGCCCTGGCACAGATTTCCCAGAAAAGCTGTGGCTGCCTCATCCCCAGAAGTGTTCAAGGCCAGGTTGGACGGGGCCCTGAGTAACCTGGCCTAGTGGAAGGTGTCCCTGCCCATGGCATACGATCTTTAAGGTCCCTTCGATCCAAACCATTCAGTGATTCCATGATTTTATGACTTTGTCCCTTTGCCCTTCCAGCTGGGAGCTGTCACTGCTTTCCTTGCATCAGTGAGTCTCATGGAGCTGTTACTGACCCAACTGAGTTTGTTAAACTGGGAGAGGGGGGTAAAGGACCCCTCGGACGTATATTGTTCTGCTAGGTTAGCAAGACAGATTTTACCCTGAGACTAGTTTCTGGAAGTGTGGTCCAGCAGAGGAGGTGTGGCACAGGCATGGTCTTGTGGCTATAGTGTTCCTGGCTAAACTGAGCAGAGGCTGTCTATGAACCTCTTGGGCAGCTGCACAGCAAGGGAACATAATATATTGTTCTTCCTCCTCAACAAGATGTTTACAAGTCTCCAGTGGTCCACCTTTCTAAACACAGCTTTGCTAAACTGTGCTTTATCTGCCTCTGTTTCTTACAACCAGTTTGAATCTTCTTTTACTGTCTGCACTCCAGGTCTCCCAGGAAAGCACCCAAGTTTGCCACACTCATATGGACTCTCCACACCCCCTTGTCAGTCTTTTTCCTTTGCAGACAGCAGAGATGTACCAATGGCACACCTCAAAGCAGAGTTCCCAGCAGACGAACTTTGTGTAATCTGCATTCTTACTTCCTGGTTTGCAAGGGAATTTGCGACACACTACTCAAATTCACTGTCTTGCTCCAACTGTGCTTTTGGTTTAGGAAGTTAAGATTAGGGCCAAAATAAACAAGAGCTTTAGAATAAAGCCTAATTTCTTGAAAACTGATACTAATGTATCAGTTTACCAAAAGCTTGTTTAATGAAGTTTGTTTCTATTTACTCATCAAAGTTAAACCAACCTTTGACACAAAGACCATTACGGAAGAACCTTTCTCCATATTGGTAAAGATATTTACTTGATATCAAAATAATCCCAGTGAACTTCTCCAGTGACTAACTGCTTACCAGAAAAGGAAAGACATTCATTATCTATGCTTGAGAGAACTATAATTGTTCAGAATGCTTATCTAAACAAAAACACATGGGCTGATTGCAAAGAGAAATTAATTGCAGCTTTGTGCTAATACAGAGTAAGCTCAGTAAAGGAAAACACGAACAACCACTACAAACTGATCACAAGCTCCACTATGGCTAGTCTAAGGAGTAAACCACAGTGTAAATGCAGGTGTATTGTCTAAGAAGCAAAAAGATTTGATACAGAAACCCACAAGAGAGATTGTTTGTCTACTTTTCTACTTACTGTGCCCATCTTCTTATTGCGGCTTCTCACTGTGCTAACCTCGTACAGAACTGACATCCTGTTCTTCTCAATGCACATAAAATCTCAAAAAGACATCTCACACTTGACCCTGCAGCTGAAACACTGCATGCTCTCATCTCCCAGCCCTGCACACTCTCATCTCCCAGCACTGCCAAATCCTGTTGGGACCTTTGTGATGAGAACAGCTACAGTCACAGAGACTGCATGTGGAGTCTCCTCAGGAGCCCAGTGCAGGAGGGAGTGGTGGGGTGGGTGGGAAGAACCCCGTGGTCCCAGGAGGACAAAATTTCTCTGCAGTAGCTTGAGTAGGAGAGTCAGAAAGAAAAGGATATTAGGGGAGGGAGGAATTGGCCATGGGGAAGGCTTGCAGGTTACATCCCTCTAGTAAATGCCCAGTACACATCGTACACCAGGATGGAGAGGATAGAAAGCTCAGCTGTGAGCATCAGCATGGAGCACACAGACAAGACCTTCTGTGTGATTCCTCTGTAAAACTACAGCAAGTTATTTTACTAACGCTGTGGCTTAAATCCAAAAGAGAAAGAATCAAGAGCTTTACCTCAACTGCATTTTCTGTCATCAGGTCTGTACATCCAACCGAGTGTGGCCCCTTTCCTTCAGGAATCCTGTAAAATCTCTCAGTGTTGTTGGTCCACATTTCCATTGGTGTCTTCACTGGCAAACCTGGAGGAAAGCACAAAGCAAATCAGGAGAGGGCCATGGCCCCTGTGACCGGATCATCCACCCTGAAAACAAATCCAGTGCATTGAAGTTCCAGGAGTAGGAAATTCAAGATTTAGCCGATGCATAAATCTGCTTATGAGAACCAGAGAAATCCTGAATCACCAACCTGACCTGTTCTACTGGGGAATTTCCTTGGAGTATCCTGAATCCCAAGGATCAGACAGCATCACGCACTTACAGAAAGGTGGGATGAAACCTTGGGCTGGGGAGGCCGCGGTGGCACTCGGGAGGTCTGCGGTGCTACGAACCGCAGAGAGGAAGGATTTTGCGGCTCCTCAAGGAAAACCGGCCTATGCATCAGGAGGAGCGGGATGTCCCGGAGAAACACAACGCCGCTGCCTTTCTTCCAGGAGTAATGACGAAGCCCGGGTTCGATCCCTGGAGAGGCAGGGCCGGGCTGCCCGTGCCGTGGCGGTGCGGCCGTACCTGGGGTGACCCCTCCGAGCCGGGCTGGCCCCGGGGATGCGCCGAGCGCGGGGGGAAGCAGCCGCATCCCGGGCTGGGCGGCAAGGAAGCCGCTCCGGCCACGGGGGTGGGCTCTATCCGCTGCCTTCTCCCTCGGGGAGGATACACGGGACCATCTCTCACCCCCCGCCCGCCAGGGCTCGGCAGCCCCGGGGCGGGACTCGCTGCCCGCGCCGTGTCAGCGGCTCCTCCCCGGAAGGGCCGCGGGCTGGGCGGCCGCTCCTCCCCGGAAAGGCCGCTGGCAGCCGGCGGAGCCCGAGCGCCGTCAAGATGGTGCGGAAACTGAAGTACCACGAGCAGAAGCTGCTGCGGCGGCTGGACCTGGTGAACTGGGAGGCGTCGGGCGGTAACCTGGCGGAGGTGCGGGCGCTGCGGCGGTACCGGCTGGGCCGGCGGGAGGACTACGTGCACTACAAGGCGCTGGCCCGCTCCGTGCGCGCCCTGGCCCGGCGGCTCCGCGACCTGGGCCCGGCCAGCGCCGCGTTCCGCGCCCGCTGCGCCGCCGCGCTGCTGGAGAAGCTGCACGGGCTGGGGCTGGTGAGCAGCCGGCAGTCGCTGGCCGCCTGCGAGAGCCTCTCGGCCGCCGCCTTCTGCCGCCGGCGCCTGCCCTGCCTGCTGGTGAAGCTGCGGATGGCGCAGAACCTGCGCCACGCCGTCACCTTCGTGGAGCAGGGGCACGTCCGCGTGGGGCCCGAGGTGGTCACGGACCCCGCGCTGCTCGTCCCCCGCGCCGTCGAGGATTTCATCACCTGGGTGGACGCCTCCCGCCTGCGGCAGAAGGTGCTCGACTACAACCAGGAGCGCGACGACTTCGACCTGGCTGCGTAGGGCTGCGCCCGCTGTGTGTATGGGACACACACACACCCCCCCACACCAGTGATGCCGCCGCTGGATATTCACCCACCCCTTCCAGACACACCTGGAAAGGGAGCCAGAAGGAAACTGCGCTTGCGGTGTGGTATTGCCGCCCTCCTGGCTCCCCTTCACAGCTAATGGCTCCGTTCATCCGTGCGGAAAAAATTCCATTCCACATCCACCGCTTCAAGAATGTGTCCAGTGGCCCAGATCCATTGTTGTCCCTGGTGTGTTCAGTGCCATCATCCCTGGCGTGCCCAGCTCCATTGTCATCCAAGTGTCCCACCTCCATCATCATCCCTGGAATGCCCAGCTTTGTGGTCATCACAGCAACCCAGCTCCATCGTCCCAGCGTGCCCATCTCCATCCTTCTTACAGCCCAGCTCCACAGTCCTTACATCCCATAAAGCAAAAGTGCTTGGAAAAGTCTCAGACCAATTGCAGGAGAGGATGTGGTCAGGTTTAAGTGCTTGGCAGTTATACCAGCTGCTGGACGGGGTTTTAAGCCTGGCCAAGTGGCTGATTTAAGACTGAGTTTGGCAGCTCAGCTGCTGTTTTTTGAGAAGTTGCCCTGCTGGTTCCTCCTTCAGCTCTTGGATGCACAGGTTCAGAATTACTGCTTCTGGAAGGGTTTCCCCTTGATACCAAGCAACATGTATATAGGGGAAATGTGGGGATTGTTGGGGGTCAGCAGTAAACAAGGAGGCCAAATACTGCATTTCTGGAACTGTTAAAGCTTTAGCCAAAAAAGGAATAATAAAAAAAAAAAGCCAACTTTATTTTCATGTGAAGATGTAAAGGGAAGTTTGATGTGCTGAGTTGTGTCTTTGCTGTGTGCGTCTCCAGCTGACAGTAAAAAATCATTTACAGAGCAGGATCTAACTGGGGAGGCATTGGATTAAAAGCTGACCTAACCATAATTGCAAATCTGGGGGGAACTGCTGCATTTAGCATATTAGCCAGACAAAAACTGGTACTCAGTGGGAACCTTAGGCTTTCTGAAACTGTTGGGAACTTTGTTTCTCTTTCATTAAAAAAAAACAGAAAAAAATAAAGCTCTTTTTTGGTAAGTTGGTGGAGAAATGTGTGGACTATTTTATGATATAGTTCCTCTGAGAGTTTGTTCTGATTTTTAATTATTCCAGCAAGCCCCATTTGTCACTTTGTAGAACCTTTTCTTTAAATTTGAGGTCTTTTATGTAACTTCCAAAACCTTTTCTTTTTTTGATGCCTACAAGGCTATTACTGAATTCTAAAGTGTTTTTTATTAGCAGTGCTTTCTTTCCGTTACCCAGGGCTATGAAAGGATTTGGCAGTAGGTTTAGGAGCGGAGCTGTGGCTTCCCATCCCAAATCCAAAGGGCTGGAGTTCAGCTGTCACTGAAGCTCTGGGTCTGTATGCTTTAATGTGATTTTTCTGAACAGAAAGATGTGCAGGTGAGGGGTGTTTTAGAGGTTTCAGAGACTGTCATATTATGGCTGCTTTTTAAAAGGCAAACTGAATGTTAAAATTTCTACCCATCTCATAAGCCAGCTGTATTAAGCAGAATATTAATTTATAAAGCAATAATAGATATTAAGGAAAGGACACCAAATGTACCTTGCTTATGGTAAGAAATACAAATTGAAAATACATTTTGCACCTGAAGCCGGACTTTTAAACACCTTCCCAGCTTTCCTCTCGAACAATGTCATTATTTCTTGGGAAATTCAGAAGGTGCCCGATTCAGGTACAGATAAAAATGGTGCTTTTGCTCTTCTTTACTCTTTTGGAGGAACTTGAATAACACTACAATGACTGTGCAGAGTATTTTACTACTCAGATGCTAAACTGCTGCTCTGCCCAGTGTGTCCAGCCCTTGAAGGAACAGGAGGAAAGGAAATAACAAACCTCCAGCCTGTCAGCCTCTGTAGTTTACATCACTGGCCCATTCTTTTTGTATTTAACCAACTTTTCATCCTTCATCTGTGCACCTCCAGCATCTGCAGCAGAAGAGAAATGACCCAGCCCCCTGTAGGTTGTTAACCATTGGGAATTCATTTCCCTATAGATACTGTGGGATAACAGCATCCATCAGCCCTGCTCTCCTCCTGTGGTACTGGAAATCAAATTCTTATGCTAAGAAATCAAGCTGTGGGTTTATATGTCTGTGTGTGTGTTCTAAGTCTGGAGTCTCACAGCTGTGCTGGCTGTACAGTAGCTGAGGCCTGTGATGAGTGTTCTGCTCCTCTATTTTTAACAGCTGGAGTCCTCACATGCCTCAGACGAGAGCTGGGTCCACTTCAGGTGTGATAAACAGGTAAAATGGAAGTTCCAGCAGCATGTCCTTGTTCCTGATGGTGAATACAGCCAGGGAGATGATGGCTTCCTAGTGTCTCATGGTGGTTTTGCCTTCAGTTTGTGGGTTTGAGTTTGTTTGCCAGAGCTGATGTGCTGTGGCTGCTGCAGGGCGGTTCCCACAGCGGTTCCGGAGCTGGGGATTGAAAGGGCACAGGAAGCAGCTCCGACAGCCTTTCCCAACACTTGGATAAACATAGAGGATTTTTTTAAATTCCAAGGCTGGATCCAATGTCAGTATAGATAGGCACCAGCTTCCATGGGTCTGTGTGGACTGGCACGAGAGGATGATCCAGCATACAGCTTTTTGGGGCCAAATCCTGCAAACTCCCCTCCAATGCTCCAGGGATTTCCAGTGCGAGAGCTTATGCACACAAGAACAGCAGGATGGGGTCCTGGGTGTCACTGTGCTGTTTCCCAGCACTTTCTGAGGTGGGCTTTCTGTTCCTGAGAGGGCCCAACACCTTGATGAATCTTGTGGAAAGTTGCTTGTGCAGGAGGACAGAGGATGGTGCTGCTGCTGTTGGAACAAGCTCTCCTTGTGCCTGACAAAACCTGATCATTGTCACCTTGACAAGTGTCTGTCCCAGCAGCTGGGGACTGCAGAGGTGCCAGCTTCTCCAGCAAGGGTGGAAAGGGCTTCAGGGGGCTCTGGGAAGTGTGAAAGCCATTGGCAAAGGGCGAGCAGTTCCCAAGCAGGAGCTCTCACTTGGGTACTTGGGTAGTGGGCAGTGGGAAGGGAGGTTTTACCAGGGCCTACGGTTTTAGATTTGTGTTTTGGCTTTTTTTTTTTCTCCTGTTTTTTTTTTTTGTTCTCCTGACCTTGGCTTTTCCTTTATTTGAAGGCTGCCAAAGCGGGGGAGCTGAGCCTGAGGAATGTGAGGGAGCTGAGGGAAAGAGCCCTTGACACTGGCGCCTTTTGTGCTGCAGTGTGTAAAAGGCTGAGGCTGTCACTGAAATGCTAATGTGTGTTTTTTTCACTGATCTGAGCCATTTATTTTCCCAGTAAACAAGCATTCTGCATGTTTTAAAGGCTGCTTCCATGCAACATCTTGGTGTGGCTTAGCGCTGACCTCAGTAATTCAGTGACAGCACATCCCCATGAGCACAGAGGCTGGGGAAGGTTGGTACATCCCCCTTATCGAGATGAGAAGTGGAGACTGAGAGAATCAAAGGTGGAGCTGGGCAATTCCCAAGTGTTCACGTGAGGGTCCTGCATCCTGGGTTAGGCCACAGCTTCACAGCCTCTTCTCAGGGCACTTTCCCACACTCTTCTCAGTAGCACTCCCCAGTGAGATATTCCACAGTGGTCAAAGGTGTTACTGTGTCCTTCCTGAGCTCTGATTAATCTGTTTTAAGCACATCCCTCACCTGATCTGGCACTGCAGATTGAACCAAAGAGCCATTTCTCATCACCAGGGCATGGGATCACCTTAGTCCCTACCCCAGATACCAAAACATTTCAACATTCACAGGGTCTGGGGGAAAAATTACATGTAAGCACTATGACAGCATTTACCTGAGAGCATCAGCTCTTGTCCTTGCTTTTAAATACCCCATTTTAAGACTTAAAAAACTTGTTATCCTTTGCTTGCTGGTTTGGGCCTGCAGCAGGACTTGAGTGGTGAGAAACTTCTCTGCTGTGTGGCTGGGGCATGGGGATGTCAGGTGGAAGCAGCATGAAGCAGCTCTGCAGTCAGCAGGAGGAGGCACTTGGGTTCAGTCTTTCCATAAACTGTGGAGTTTCTGGATCCAAGAGCTAAATCCAAGTGTATGTCCCACAGCAGGAGCACTGCCTCTGACTTCTCTGCAAGCACTGGAGAACAGCCCCTTTTTCCATCTATTAGCTGATTTTGAAGAGATAAAATGTTTCACTGCCAGCAGGCAGAGAAGGGGGAGGCCACCCACTAATGACATCGGAGATGGAGGTTGGTGTGTCTCCTGTTTCCTGAGCTGCCTGTTAGAGGATCTCGTGCATAAGTCACAACAGCTTCTTGGCTGCTCTAAACATGTCAGTGGGGTTGGTAAGTGCAAGCCCAGGCAGCACTACCACCCCTGGTCCCTACCTGGAGAAGCCACCACCTGCTGCTCCTGGAGAGGCTCGGATGGTTGTGTCACAGGGTAAAGTCCAGGCAGGCTGTCCTGACGTCCACCAGTCCACCACCTCACCCCTGAGTTCATCGAGTTTAAAACACACCAGGAAACCCATGTCCTGAAACCACCATCCCTCTCCCCACCAGCTCCAACAGCAGCTGGGGCGCAGGGTCCTGTGCAAGTATCGTGATGCTGGGTGTGTGGGAGGTGAATGCCATGCTGGCAGAGCACCCAAACCCTCCAGCTTTGTGTCCCTCTCAACCTCTCAGAAGTATTTAGGTGGGCAAGGACACTGGAGGTCACCCAGTCCAAGCCCATGCTCAAAGCAGGACACGCCTCGGGTCTGCACTTCTCAGACCCTCGCAGTGAATTAACTTTCCCCCTTCCATCTAGACTGAGTTTCCCCTGCTGCAGCCCGGCACTGCTGCTTCCCATCGCCAGGCTGGGCACGGCCGTGTCAGGAAGGGGGTTACTTCTCCCCAGTGGAAAATTCGCCCTACACTCAGCGGCGAAGGGGCATGTCCATCGGAGTGAATCCCATCCCTCCGCGGGGACGCACAGGGATTTGGGGCCAGCTAAAGGCCTGGAAGGGAGGAAGTGGAGAAACGCGATCCCTCGAGGACTGGGAACAGGCTTCCTGCAAGAGCCGGCTGAACCCAGGCAGAGGGGAGCGCTGATACCCTGTGTGAGGGGCTGCGCAGAAACCACCCAGCTCTCCAAAATCCCCCTCGCGCCCCCCGTCGCTCCTCCCCGTGCTCTCCCCGGACCCTTCTTTTGCCCTCGAGCAGCGCCCGGTGCTTCCCATACCTGGTGTGCGGTGTCGCGGTCGCCCTGTGCTCCCGTCCCGCCGCCCAGAGGAGCAGGACGGCCACCCAGAGCCCTGCGGAGCCGGGCGAGCGGCGGCTGCTCCCACGGGAGGAGGTCTGTCCCGCAGGCAGAGCCACTGCCGGGCTCTGCCCGAAGGGGAGGGACCAAACTTTGCCTTAGTTTTCAGCTGAGACAATCTTCCCGGGAGAAATCTCCGCTGGGCCTGGAAAACAAGTTTCTGGCACGGGGCCATCCCAAGCAAAGACTGCGCGTCCCGGCGGACCCCGCGGCCGCCGAGGTGACGGGCTGTGCCTCCGTGTGGCAGGGACGGGATCATATGTATGGATTCTGGATGTCCCGGCGGTGCTGCCGAGCGTGGCGGAGTGGGGCTGGGTCAAGCACCACGAACCCCAAGAGAAAATTCCCCCGGATGGGTTGCAACATCCCGCGGAGGAGTTTGTGGCTGGACGAGGAGGGGGGACCAGCTGCGGGGGAGCGCTTTGGCTCAAGGTCGCTCCGTAAAAAGCCGAATCTTTTCCTCTGGCCTTAGGAGAAGGGAGTAATCACACCCTAGGGAAGCGTATCCCGCTTTTGGATACAACTTCTCGAGCGGTTTAAAGCAGACTGAGCACAGGTCCCTACTGGGGGACCACATCTGAACTCACCCCCAGCTTTGCACAGCCCTGGCATTTGCCCCCTCGGTAACACTGAATTCAGGGAATTAACCCTAAAACCAGCACCAATAATAAAAGATTAATTTTATGAGAGATGTGCAGCTACTAAACGGCCATGTGAGCTTCAAGGGAAGCAGCAGGGGAGGAGGGGAGGTAAAATTTGTCTTGGCCTAAATCGTTTATGAAGCTGTCCTATGGACTGTCCCCTTGGAGAGCTGGTGAACTGGAGTGGGATCAGTGGCTTGTGTTCCTCTCCCTTTGCATGCCTGTGTGTAGGTATGATCTGAAGCTGGAAAGGAATAAGAAAGTTGTATGAAAAGGTCCAAGAGTTTGGTTTTTTTCCTGTACTTTGGTCCAGCCCTCATTTCAGTAATGGGCTGGATGCATTAAAATGTGACATTTTCAGGATAGATTAAATGCTGTTGAAATCTTGGAGGACAGCTCAGAACATCTCTGCTTAATCTGAAGGAACAGGTTTTTCAAGACTAGTGAGAGGCAATGAGGAGGAGGAAAAAGTGCACAAGTGGTTGAAGTAACAGAGACATGTCAAAGCCAATGTGTCTGTGGCCCACTAGGAGCTCCAAAATTTATTTTATTTTATTTTTTTAATGTTCAGATATTCCCAGATATGCAGAAGTCAAACTCAGTAGAAGACAAGTATGGGTCTTTTTTTTGGATCTTGTCTGCACAATCCAACCACCTAAGACTGAAGCGGGCTGTGAATCCCTGTGATCCTTGTACTTCGTCTTTTTCTTACAAAAAAGCAGGGTGAAGATGATTCTATATCCTTCCAACCTGGACTTGGGATGTGATTGGCATGTTTATGGGACTTGGGAGCAGAAAAATGGCCCCATCCATCTCTGGCTCAGGATGTAGCCCTTAGGATTGCAAACCTTCCCTCACAATCAGCCTCTGCAAGCTCTGATGTTGGTCCTTTCCAACATGCTGAACATGAAAATCACACTCTTTTCAAAGCTGTGAACATTTCTCTATGAAGTAAATGCAATGCAGAAGCTGAAGCAAATCCTAAAATGCTTCTGGTTTATGGGTGATGGGACTAATTAGCTCAAGACCATCTATTATTATGGGAATATAAAGGTTTTCTCCCCATTGATTTGACCAGACTGGAGAAAATATTGCAGTTTCCATTCTCAGGATGATGAAGTAACCTAGTGATCCTTGCAATCTGCTTCTGCTAGCAAAGCAGCTGGGAAATACCCCCTAGCACAGGTATAACTATTGAAATCCGAAGCCTTGCAGGGGCTGGAGATCTGCTTGATGGGGGTCTACTGAATGGGACTGTGGATAAGAATTTTAAGCAATGGGCCATAGCTCAATTATTTTCTAGAATCATGGAATGGCCTGAAAGGGACCTTAAAGATCATCCACACCCCCTGCCGTGGGCAGGGACACCTCCCACTAGACCAGGTTACTCCAAGCCCCATCCAACCTGGCCTTGAACGCTGCCAGGGACGAGGCAGCCACAGCTTCTCTGCCTCTCTCTTTTTCTATAAGTTTCATTCTTCTTATTATTATCCCTTATTGTTATTTGCACCAAAGAACATCAGAGAAGATACTTGCACGGATCTTTCTGTTGTTGCAATAAAATGCTACCAGTAACAGATCTGCAGCACTGGCCAGGGAGGAGCCAGTTTCCATGGTTAGTGAGCACAACAGACCCGTGGCAAATGTTCACTGTGAGCTGGGTTTTAGCAGCAGCTTCCTTCAGAAAGGCTTTAGCTACAAGTCCTTTATATAAATCCTTTATATAAAGGGCTTCACTTTGCTCCATATTCCCATGACTACAGACCAAAGGTCACCATCACCGGTTTGAAGATAAATTATAATTACTTTGCCCCTTTCATTCCTTTTCCCTTATTTTTAGTTAAATCCTGGTTTCTCACAGTTCCTGTCTCATTTTTATTCCAGGTGCTGCTTGATCTATTAAAACTGCCCTGAGAAGAGCTGGTACATTGGTGAACACCCACCAAACACCTGTTGCACTGCTACCAGGCGCCTTTCTGAAGGGTGCAGCATGACAGAGCTCCACGAAGCTGTGGCTTTGGGGGACTATGACCTGGTGGAAAAGATTTTGAAGGCAGGACGCTGCGACCCAAACCACAAGGATGTCGACTGGCACGACAGGACCCCACTGCACTGGGCTGCTGCCAAAGGTGAGAGCACCCTCGGCTAAATAATTCATGGGATTGCTATCAAAGTGATTTTTAGCTTTTTTTTCCTTCCATCACATGAAAATTTGTAATTTACATGGTAGGTACATAGAGCATGGCTGCTTGTCCCCCACTTTACTTTTCTGAGAGGGGACTCCATACAGTGCAAAGAAGTTACTTCTCATGTACACCTGTGTGAATGAGCAGAAAGTAAAACCCACTGTATTTATACCAGGTATTTATCAAACCCAATAGAACAAAATAATAACTGTGTTTTACAGTGCTTTCCCTTTTTCTCACCTGCTTGAGTGAGCGATGCAGGACCAGAGGTGTTTGCAGCTCTCATTTGGTCCTTCCCCTTCAGAAGTGTCTGTTAAAGTCAAATATCCCTTTACATCTCAAAAAAGAGATGATGCAACAATATGTAATGTATAATTGTACACAGTGTAAAAAGGGGAAACTGGACCTCTATTCCTCCATGCTGCAGCATTTGTTACACACTGGGATCTCATGTCATGGCATCTGTCTTTACTTGGAAATTAAGTGTATAATTTGCTGTTTGAAACTTGAGACCATGTTTTTCTTTTGCCCTGATGGATTATTATGCATTTAGGCATCAGCAAAGGGAACTGAGCTACTTAAGAAAATAAGGAGAGACTGACATTGCCTAGAGGCCATTTGGAATGATCTATCTCAGTCAAGGCAGTGTGAAGTGGGCTAGAAATAATTTTTTGCTTCTCTAAGCAATTCCCCAGGTTAGAAAAATGAGAAGGTCAATGAAAACAAGTACTTTCTCTACCTCCTATCCAACAAACCTTTGTTTTAGTAAAGCTGTTACAGGTTTTCCAATTCTTTATGTTTAAATTTTATATTACAATGAAATAAAAAGCAAAATGTAACAAAGAAATAGCCAGTTGTTCAATAACTAATTGAGATATGCTGCTCAGAAATTAGAAAGCTTTTTGATCTAATCGTTGTTTTTGTTGTAAAGTTCTTCTGGAAGCAGTCTAGTTTGGGAAAAAAACAACCAGCATTTTCTACTGAGTATCATTTATATGATAAAACAAATCGTCAGGTCGTGGGTAAAAGTCCGTTGCTGAGGGAATTATGATCAGCTGTGTGTGACTGTCTCCTGCATCCTGAAGGTAGAAGTTCTGATGCAGTTGCGTGTTCTCTCCTCGGTTTGCTGCCCACCTCAAGGGCGGTCGGATCTGGTCAAGCTCCTCGTGGATCACGGCGCCCGGCACTGCCTGCGGAGCGACGTGGGCTGGACTGCGGCTCACTTTGCCGCCGAGTCGGGGAGGCTGAGGGTGCTCCGCACCCTCCATTCCCTGCACGCTGCCATGGATGCAGCCGACCTCTTCGGCGACACTCCCAAGAGGCTTGCGGAAATCTACGGTCACCAGGAGTGCTCCAAGTTCTTGGAAAAGTGAGTAGCGACGGCAGGTCCCACTGTGGCAGTGGATGGGGCTCCAGCAGTGAAAATTAAACAAACCATCCTATAAAGGAACAGAATAAACACATTATCTGTCCACCTAAAGCCTGTTAAAGCCGTCACAGACGAGCAGTAGGAGATAAGCAAACACGGGTCTGTCACGGGGAAGTCACTGAGGAGAAATTCTTTTATTCCACTGCCTCCTGTGGTTTGCCTTGGTATGTTTTCAAAAGCACCACTTCGTGACATCATTGTTTTTGTGAGGATATTACAGAGAGATTGTTAAGCAACAGAAATGAGAGCAACAGCCAGGAAAGATTAACCCCTTAGAGAGTGGTGAATACTGAACTCACAGGTTGAATTGTTTAAGAACAGCCTTTCAGCAGTTGTATGTGTATATATATATGTATATCATCTGGCTTTTCTTATAGTAAAGAAATAAGCTATTGTATTTTTTACATATTTATTGAAAATTAGACCATTTGTTCTGTTAATAGGATGGCCACATATCACTCCCAAATTTTGGGAAACTCCTTACTGTCTTAACTGTTTACACTTACCACTGTGGCACCACTTGCCATGAGAAATATGCTTTTAGAAGATTCCCAATTACCATTCCTGTTTTTCAGCCACTGGTTTGGCTCGCAAGTATTTTCATCCTTGCAATGCTGTTTCCCTGGATTAGGATGCTGTACTCCAGAGGTTTGAGCTATGTCCCATACCTGCATCTCTCTGAAGCAGTGAGACAGATCACCAGAGGCCAACCAGCTTGTTCAGTGCACACCACAGTCCCACACACTACTTGGTGTTTAAATACGCTGCCTGTGAAACCTGCACATGGCAAACCCTGGAATGCTGAGAGTGCCCTAAATCTTTTTCTTTTTCTCCCCTGGGTTTTTCTGTTAATTTGCAGTCCCGTCATAGTCCTTCACTGGCATCTTTTTTACCACTGCCACAGTTTCAAGACTACTTTGGCACCATGTATATCCTGGATTTTTTTTTTTATGGACTCATACCCAACTCAAAGTCTCCAGCTTGCCAGTGCAGCACAAGAGCTGCCAAGTTAAAAATCAGGCGTGGTGACTGAGCAAATGTCTGAGGAGGCCAGTGCCTACCAAGTGCCACTTTTCTTTTGTCCACATAAACCTTTCTGTAGGTGCTGCTGTCCTTTAGCTGTACTTCTACAGCTTGTTTCCTGATGAAATGTTCCATGCCCACCTTTTATCTTCACACAGCATCAGTGTCCTTCATAGGAAAAGACACCCAAACTGTGCAAAATCCCCCCAAGAAAATTCCTAGGGCTGACGCGGGTTCTGGTTTCTAAGCTCTGGCTATTATGAAAGCTGCTGGAACCTTTGCATTTTACCTGCCCGCCCAACACAGAATCATAGAATGATTGGGAGGGACCTTAAAGCTCATCTCATTCCACCCCCCTGCCATGGGCAGGGACACCTTTCACTAGACCAGGTTGCTTCAAGCCACATCCAACCTGGCCTTGAACACTGCCAGGGACACCGTAGAGCTAAAGCCTCGCTGTTTTTGTAGCTGACCTGTGCAAACCCTCACTGCTCATTAGCTTCCTTCCACACAGAAGTATCAGCTCTTCTTATCCTCAGACATTCAGTTTAAAGACATTGAAACAACCAGCAGGTGGACCTAAGCTTTGCTAAGTAGGGTCTTTACTATCTAGACCCTGGCTTTGTAGTAAAGCTCAGGTTTGCCAGTCCTTTGAGAATGGGGCCCTCTGTTCCAGTGGAGTTTCTCTTTATACTGGTCTCAGCTCTTGGCAGGCTTAGTTTCTATACCAACACATATAAATATTGTCTAAGCTAGAGAGTGAAAGTCTGCAGGCTTCTCTCCCTTGATGAATCATTTATAGCAATTACTTACCTATTCAATGCTGTCCTTTTTGCATGAACCTCACCAGTAATTCCTGTCAAATCTGTAGCATTTGCTGTGCACTTGGCTGTGGGTGAGGGCCATGGCGCTGAAGTGACAGCAAGGCTCGGGGAATTGCCTGGATGATGCCGATGGGCGATGCCTGCGGCAGACAGATTCTCCTGGGAGAATGATTAACAAGCTGATTGACAGGATGATTGGCATCCTCATCCAAGGCACCTTAGCAACAGCCTAGGGCGACTCAGGTAGCTGATGAAGGGTTTTCTGAGGTGAATTACTGATTTAAGCTGGAAAACTTACCTTTCAGAGCCATAGGCTGGCCTGACTCACCCCACAGCAGCATGGCTCATCTAGGAGCATGGCTGGGAGAACTTAACTGGGAAGATGCTTTGAATGCCCATGCATAGGACACTTTATAAGGCACACAAAGCCTTTGCAATCACCTCACAGCCATAACACAGCCTGTGAGCAGCCAAGAGTTTATCAGTGTGACTCGGGAACACTTTTTTTAAGCCCAAACACTGTAACTTACAACTGCAGTGCCTTCACCTCCTCATACCAGCAACCTTGGAGCTGGAATAGCTGGCATTTATAGTATAGTTTTGATGACCTTCTGCTCCTTCAGATGTGCAGAAGGTCCCAGAGGTGATCAGGCAGTGTCAGCAGCAGGGCAGTACCGACGTGTGCTGCAGACAGGGAATGAAATGTGTGCCTGCACATTTACTGCACAGCACAGAGCAGGTCTGCACTCCTCTTACAGTGTCTGTGGTATATAAATGTGAGGAATATTTTGTCAGTTTTGGGTATTTGCTTGTCATGCAAAAAAGAGAGAAAAGGTAGGGTTTGCATTTTTAAATCTGAGGGTCTGTGCCAAATGCAGGGCTGATGAGCATATGTAAACAGGGCTGTGAGTATCCAAATCCTTCCTAAATCCTAATTCAGCCCCATCTAGCACTACCTTGAATGATGTGTGTCTGTCCCCAGGTGTTGCCAGCTGCATGAACTACCTGCCTGCCCAGGCTGGCCAGCTGCTCTGTGCTGAGGACTGTTTGCATCCGCATGGAAATACTACATGTATCAACATGGAAATATTATTAACATGCAAATATTGGGAATATTTTGCTACCAAGTATCTGTACAACTCACTGAGGTTTGCATGGACATGCAAAGGTTAGGAAACAGCCTTCAAAACAGCTGCTTCTGAATAACAAACACATATTTTGCATCAGATTTGTTTTGCATGAAAAGGGCTTTACCCTGGTTGCTGTGAGAGCTGCCAAGGATGGTGCTGAGCTGGCACAGGCACCCACAGACCGTGCCGGCTGCCAGCCTCTCTGCAAAGTGCCAGCTGTTGAACTTGCACCAAAAGCTCCCACTATCTGAGCCCAAAGCATATACTTATACTCACGTGTGTATAGATACATACATTTATAAGTCTACAGAAAGAGGTTTCTTGCCCTTGGTAGCAGATACTTAATAGGAGAAAATAGGATAGTTCAGTTCAAAGGGGCCTGCCACAATCGTTTGGTCCTATGGCCTGATCACTTCACCAGAAGTTTAAGCATGTTATTAGGGGCATTTTCCAAATGCCTCTTAAACACCAGCAGGCTTTGGGCATCAACCATCTCTCTCAAACACAGACTCTGTGGAGACCTTTCAGCACCTGAAGAGAGCCTACAAGAGGGTTGGAGAGGGACTTTTGACAAGGGCACAGAGTGAGAGGACAAGGGGGAATGGACTAGGTAAGTAGGGTTAGGTCAGATACTAGGAAGAAATTCTTCACTCTGAGGGTGGTAAAGGCCCTGGCACAGGTTGCCCAGAGAAGCTGTGGCTGGCCATTGTCTGAAAGTGTTCAAGGCCGGGTTGGATGTGGTTTGAAGCAACCTGGTCTAGTGGAAGGTGTCCCTGCCCATGGGTTGGAATGAGATGGTCTTTAAGGTCCCTTCCAACCCAAACCATTCTATCATTCTATGATATAGTAAGCCTATGTGATGAAGCTCATCAGTGTGAAGGCACTGGCTTTGCTTTGTGCTCTCAATTGGGACAGCATTGCACTGATGTGACAGAAATGTTCTTTCACAGAAAAAAGTACTTTTTTTCCCTGATACTTGATGATGTTTCTGACAGAGCTGCATAAATCCTGAGTGCCTACAAAATCAGAGATCTGCAGTAGGAGGAAAGGGTTTGCCTTCTCTTGGGCAAGATTTACACTTGTAGTTTCAGTGTCCAGATCCTGGCAGTGGTGGGGCCCAGGGGGATCTCTGTGAGGAGGGGTTGGGGCTGCACCATGCTGGGCACACTGCAGGGTTTTCTCAAGTATTACTGGCAGCAGGGTTTTAACCAGTCTGAGACACAATCCCTGACCCTGGAGATGGTCCCTTGTGAACAACCTGGAGGTGTGACTGTGGTGAGCTCACTCTTGTTTTCTCTCCTAGAGCAGAGGTGGAGAGCAGAAACTACCTCAGGACAGCTGCAATGGAAGGAATCCCCTTAGACCAGAGAGATGAAGACTGGGAACACAAGAAAGAGGAGCTTGGGAGAAACCCACCATGTTTCTGGGAGAACTGCACAACCTCTTCTCCAAAGAAAAATGGGAAAAAAAGGGGGAAGCAGTAGTTTGTCCCATCTGTTTGGTGCCTCTGAGCACTTGCAATGCAGAGCAAAGTCACTGGCAGATCTCAGGTGAATCTGCAGGGTGATATACCCATGAATGGGGGAAGGAAATGGTCACAAGGATGTATCCTTGAGATATACTGTAAACAGCGTCCTTAACAGGGAAAAGGTAGAAGTGCTTCTGTCCTTCCATGTGTCTCTATGTATCAGATCTCAAATATCAAAAACCTGCAGAATATGTTTAAATATACCAATTCTCTAAATCACTGGAATGTTTAAACTTATTGAAATGACCAGCAATTACCCATATTGTGAGGGAGGGAAATGGTTTTGCTCCTACCTGAATCACAAATGTATCTGGGATAGTGGTTCTGCTTGCTCTGCTGATATCTGTGGCCTTTCCTTGTTTTCTTCTGGTCCTGCATCAACCAGGAGGCACTACAGATGCCTGTAACCTCTGGTGTCTTTTTTCTCAATCATGGGGTGTAGTTGCTTCTTCTGGCTGAAGCTGAGATGTTGATTTTGAGCTTTCACCAGACACATGGGTCCAACAGCCTGAATCTCCCATTCCTGTCCCAGGAAAAGGGAAAATGTGCTCCTCCTTACTGCTTTGAGAGAGCTGTGACTTCCAAGAGTGTTGGAACACTGCCTTATTTTCAGCAGTACTCCCAGCTATTTTTATATCTCTGCCCTTAGGAATGCTGTGAAACTGGTTCTGAGCTGTGCCTTTGATCATCAACACTTCCCATGGCAAAAGCATTTTTAACTGTTTCACTTCTCAATCATGAAAACTTGGAATGTGACCCAAAGCAGTTTTCCATACCCTGCCAGCACTGGGCAGCCCCTCCAACTGACCTCTGCCATCTCTTGTGTGTCAGATTCCCCAGGCTGGCCATCCCTGCCTCTGGGCTGTGCACTGTGGCTGTGCTGGTGGATAACGTGTCCCC
>JAYRBT010000156.1:19459726-19525034 GCA_036023395.1 Myiotriccus ornatus
CGGGGCGGGGCCGCGCGCTCCCGGTGACCCCGCCCCTCCCGCTCCGCCCCGCCCGGCCCCGCCCCGCCGCAGGTGAGGCCGCGGCGCCGCCGGCAGCGCCGTCCTGCAGGGTCCTAGAGCCCGCCCGGCCCGGGCTGCGGCGGCACAGCCAGCGGAGCCGTGCGAGGGGAGGGCACCACGCGTGTGTCCCTGTGGGACGGTGGGCAGCGTCTGTCCTCATGGGATGGAGGGCATTGTGTGCCCCTGTGGGATTGAGGGCGGTGTGTGTCCCTATGGGGTGATGGGCAGCGTGTGCCCATATGGGATTGAGGGTGTGTCCCTGTGGGATGGCAGATGCCTATGTGTTCCTATGGGATTCAGGGCAGCGTGTGTCCTTATGTTTGCGGTGGGGCTCGGTTCCTTAGCAGCACGTCTTTCAACACATTTATTTTTTTCAAAATGAATAATGCATCAAATGAGGGTTTTCACCGCCTGGTTCAGTATCGTGGATGGACGTCCCGGTGGCGGTTCAGTATCGTGGAGGGACGGCCCGGTGTTCTCTGTACGGCAAACCGGCTCCGGGTGAGGTTGGATTGTTAGGTGTGAAGTGCACATATAAGTGTATCCACGGCAATAACATCAAAGGGAAGCATGGGAGGGGGAACCCAGAACTGTAATTTATTCCTTGGTAACATGGGGACATGCTGCACGGGTTATTTATATTTGAAGGCTGCCCAGAGTGCTAAATGAGCCATCTTTTTAAAATAAACATGAGGAAAAATACATCCAGGCTCCTGGTGCGTTTTAAGGTGAGGCCGGGCGAGCTGCCGGCAGGTGCTGGAGGAGGTGCAGACACCTCCTCTCTGCCCTTAACACCATCATCACTGCACACACACACACACACACACACACACACACACATATATATATACACACAAGCTCTGCATTTGCCCAGGCAGACCCGAGCACGTGGCAGCTGTCCTGCTATGGCTCTCCAGTGGGACAGGACAGATGCATGGCTGCTGAGCAGCTGAGGCCACCACCACCATGGCCAGCCTTTTTCTCACCTGGTTCACTACACAGAGGGATCACAAGTGCTTGTTCCCAGGAGGGTCTGACAGCAGGGGAGTTAATATGCACCACGTAGCTTGCATTAAACCCCATCTCTGCTTTCTGGCAGCAAAAGCACAGCCTAGGCAGCTGTGGCCAAATCACAGAGCTCAGAGCTGTCCTGGGACCAGCCCTTGTTTCTGTATCTGCAGAGGGATGTGAGGTGAGTGACCAGCCAGACCAGAGCCTGACACAGCTCCATCCTCCATCCCTCGGACAGGCAGGAAATTAAAGCCACTTTTCCAAATTCAGAGCCACATCTGGTAGCCAGGGGCGGGTCAGGCTCTGAGTGCAGCTGGAGCGGGTGGCTGGGCAACAGCACAGATGTGCAGCCCACAGACACGACACATCATGAGACCACTAACAACGAGCAGATGGCTGAAGGTCACAGCAAAGCCCCACCACCAAGGATTCTGGGTGACAACCCCACTGTCTGGGCACAGATACCAGCAGCAGCTCAGCCCTGAGCTCTGAGAGCCTCAGCCTTGCTCCCACAGCAGCCAGGGAGACAAAGCCCAGGCAGTGGCATTGCACAGCAGTGGCCAGCTCCATAGCATGACCATGTTCCACCAGCTCCCAGCTCCGGTGACAACCCTGCTGCAGAGGGTGAGCAGGGCTGGGGCACTCTGGGGCCTGGAGCAGCTGCTGGGGTGATGCAGCAGAGATCAGCCTCACTGTCTCCTCTCCACTCTGGGAACCAGCTCGTGGGGCTGGAGCAGCTGTTGGGATGATGCAGCAGGGATTGGCCCTGGTGCCTCCTCTGCCCTCCGGGATCTGGTTGCTGCTGGCACTCACAGGCTGAGGGACTATGGTGGATGCACACAGCTGTGGCTCCAGCTGTTGAACAGACCCAGTGCCAAGGCCCACAGAGGGCTGGGATGCACCAGACCATAGCTCAGAAACAAAGAATATTTAAGTCCCTCAAACAGTTTTCCCCATGGATCACCACAGACACCAGCCCCGCTCGCAGCCTGATGAGTGCCAGGATTAGCTGGGCTCCTGCATTAATCGCCGGAGGTGTCAGAGGTGACCTTGGGCAAATATTTACAATTACTGCGGTGGCGTGTCTGTGCATGTGCTCAAAACACAGAAGGGATTGGGTTCAGATGGCACTTCAATGAGCAGCAGGATAGCAGAGGGTAGAGCTTCTCATGCTGATGTGTTGAGCACTCCAGTGTGGGGAGATCATCTCTATCTGCCCACAAAGGCATGTTGGAGTGGCGAGTGCTCAGCAGCCCTTCCAGGACTCGTGCATTTTGAATAAAGACCATCTTGGTTTCTGTATCACATGGCTGTGAGCATGTTGCTGGGACTCGGGGAATTGCAATTTTCCTGCCCAAGGCTGGTCTGTGCTCACATCCACATCACACAGACAGCAATGGAAACACTCGAGTTGTGCCGCGTGCTTGGGATGCAAACTGAATAAATAACATGATGTTATAAAGCAGGATTCCCCCTCAAAAATTTGTTCTTCCAGTGGAAAATGCAGAAGAGGAAAAAATCCTTTTAAGTTCTTCAGTCCTCTTCCCACTCCTTATGAAGTACAGGCATGGAGATGAGCAGGGATGGATGAATGAATTCCCCCAGAATAATCTCTCCTCTTTTTGATGACTTCATTTCTCCAGCTCTCATTAGCAGCTCCTTTATCCCCAGTTCTCCTCCAAAGGCATTCTGCTCTTGCTCCCTGCTGCTGCACAGGGAGCGGCAGAGCAGGGTTGGAAGCAGATGCTGTGCACCACCACATGTTGAGGCCTGGAATTTCAGAGCCTAATCCCAGCTTCAACCCTCTACCATGGCAAGTGATGTGAAGGCCTCACCTGCCCCAGAATTCTCCCTGATGGATAAGCATCCACTTGTCCGACACCTCATCCTCACACAAGGAGTCAATGGCATTGTCCTGCCCTTTGTTAAGGCTTCATGGTCCAACACACCCCTACTGAAGCCCCCACAGCCAGATGTGCTGCCCCACAGGCTCTGAGGGCTGATTTCCAAAGAGGAAGGTCTGTTCTCCCAAGTGCATCCCTTCTCTGCGCTCAAACCAACCCTGGATGCCTCTCGATCCAAACCAGCTCTGTCAAAGTGGGTCACAGGATTTTCTGACACCCTGTTTGTGAGCAGTTCCATGCTTTGCCTCCTTTCTGGGGCTGCCAGGAGGGAAATTCTCACCTGGGTAAAGAGGCAGGGGTTTGACAGGTGAGAACTATCCACCCAGGCTTCTAGCCACCCCCTGCACATCTCTGTATTGCCAGTGCTGTTTGCACTCCCCTAAGCCAGATCTCAGCCAGAAGATTTGCTCACAAAATCCTATTGGGCCAGGGAAAAGGATCCTGAGTCCCTTAGGTCAGGCATGCAGAGGGATCACATGCTGCTTTTGCTTTTCCCTGGCATCCTTGGGCTGTTGGTCCCAGCTTTCACTTATTAAAGTTGGAAAAAACATGTGTGATGCTTTGCAGAGCCCATGGGTCAGTTTTGGGCTCCAGAGGAACCACACATCTGTAATTCTGCAACATCCCGCACTCAAAGCCAGCTGTGGTAGCCTGAGCTGCCCCTGCACCAGTGCCCAGATGGGAAAGGTGCCTCAGCCCACCCATTCTTGCACTCAAGTACACTGTTTTGACCCCCAAACAATCAATTCAGTAGGAAATAAACCAAGTGGGAAGTACGAGAATTACTCCCAAGGTCACACACTGCACAACACGACACAGTGGGGGATGCACTGCAAGAAGCAGGGCAGCACTACTGGAATGTTCCCCATGAACTTTGTTTCAGGCTGCTGGAGCTGCTATGTGGAGCATCCAAGGGGAATGCTGGTTCTCAAGGCACAGAGATTTCTGAGGACAGACATCCAAAGCTGCATATGAGAATGCTCCCTTGGACATACACATCCCTGCACCGGCACGAAGGGAAAGGGAGGTTACACCACGCCTACATTCCCAGCTCCCTGCCAAGGACGGCTCAGGCAGGGACTGAGCTGACTTCGGGGATGCTGCAGGTAACCTCTGTGCTGTGTAAAAGAGAAACCAGCTCTCAGTAGCCAAACCAGACTTTTCCAAACGCAGCCTGCCCCTGGCATCGCCAGACCTGCCCTGACACCATGCTGCAGGGAGCATGCCCCTTCCCAACTCACAGCTCACACACACTCAGAGCAGCCCTTCCATGTTAATGTGAATCTCCCACTTCCTTTGAGCCTCACACATCGACAGGTAACAGGCATTCCACTGCTACAGCTTTTTCATCCCAGTATTAGGTTACCTTAGCGTCTAAACAAAGCAAACATGCACTTAGTAAGACCTAGGTCAGGCTTATAACCAGGAAGAAAGCTATATGCTTACTCCAGAGCACTCAGAATTTCCTCAACAACCATCATCTGCACTCCAAGGACATCAAAGACCTTCCAAAAAGCAAAGATGTGCTTCACCAATTTATATATTCCCTCACCCCCTCGCCTGCAGCACCCAGCAAGTGGTTCCTTCTCCCCATTCACACCTCATCAGCCAGAAGGTGAGAGAGAAAATGAGTGCTGAGCTTGAGGGAATTTAAGGAGAGAACAAAGGACAGCAGCTCCTCTGTTGGGATTCACAAGTAGCACCTCTGGGTAGGAGCAAGTGCTGGGCAGGGAACTGGGGAGATAGGGCTGAGGTTTGTCAGGGCAGAATCCCTGTTTCAGCTGAGCAGGTGCCCATACCTGTGCGTGGGTCACATGGGGCTGTCCTGAGCCCGCTGCCCACCTGCAGAAAATAACCTGTATTCCTAAACAGCGCTGGCTTTGTTACTGAGGCAGAGGAGAGAGCAAAAGGCACGTTGAGGTCATTTACTAAATTAGGTTGTGAAATTAGAGGCTGTGTGGACTCGGCCATCACCATGGGCTGGCGTGGGTTGGCTGCCCATGGTCTCTCCCCGAAGGTGGTGCCGGCAGAGCCGCCGCCAAGGCGCAGGTGTGGGGATGATCGAGACTGCAGCAGGCAAAGCCCAGATGTTTATCTGGGCAGTGGGAATGGTGAAGCCCAGATGTTTATCTTGGCACTGGGAGCAGGCAGGCCTCCTGGGAGGCAGCCAACCTTAGGAACAGGCACTGTGTCTGTCTCGTGGCTGAAACCCGGGGAGAGAGCTGGACACAGTCCTGGGGTGAGAGTTGGTCCCTCTCCAGCAGGGAGAGAGGCCAGCAGCTTTTGGGCAGCTCAGAGAGCGGAGCTGGTGTTGCAGCCCCGCTGTGGCAAGCCAGTCAGATGAGACTGGGGCAGGCCACGGCAGAATATAACAAAATGCAAATCAGAGCGAGAGAAGCTCATCTCAAAAATGATGTGGTGTGCTGCTGTTCAGCGAGAGGAGGGTGGAGAGGCATTGATGCTGAAAGAGCTGGGAGCACAGCAGGGGAGGCTGCAGCATGAGGTGCCAAGGACAATGATGGATGTGGCTGAGCCTGGAGGGAGAAGACCCTTGCTGTGACTATTTTTGCCACCTCATTACAGGGTGTTACTCCTCAAGTTCCCATGCCAGGTGGTAGTGAAGCCCCCCTGAACTCCAGCCCCTTCCTGCCCCCTCCTCAGCCAGCTGCCTGACCCCCCATATTTAGGGTGTCCTGCCTCCCTCCCAGCCAGCTGTGTGACTCCCCAGTGTCAGGAGAGAAAATCCCTGTGGAACAAGCACCTGGTACAGCAGGTCCAACGGGATGCACTGCCTGCTGCTCCACTCCTCCCTCGGCACGGCGTGGGGCTCTGGAGCAGAGCTGCATGAGCTGGCTCCAAATTAAAGTGATGCTCAGGCTTAATGGAAAATAAAAGTCTGGAGGAGGAGGAGGATGAAGCCATGCACAGGTGCACATGCACACTGACTGTCTTACCCCCCTCCCTTGCTGACCATGGCAGCAAACCCCAGTGCTGGTAGGCACCCACCGCTGTGCCTCACAGGGAATGGACCTCTCAGAAGCTCATTTTTAAATAGTGAGTTTGAGTTAATTGAGCACAAGAGTCTGGAGGAGCTCAGAAACCCATTGGTCACCCAGTGGCTGCCTTTCCTGGCATCTTGCAGTGCTAGAGACTCTTCAGATGATGGGACAAGGCTCTGACAGGAAGCTCTAGAGGGGTCATATTTAATGGTAAACCACTTGAAGCAAGACAATAAGTAAGTTGTTAAAGAGAAGTGAAATAATTGATGACCAACACCATGCTTATAAAATGGATTTTGTCCACATTTCCTTTCAAGCATTACTCCAAGCCTGGCCCGTAACATTCCCAGGTGCACAGTCAGTGTGGTGCTGAGAGGAGATTCAAACCAGCTCTGGCTGAGTCCAGGTTTCTGTGCAGGCTCCCTGGGGTCTGTCTCCAAGGGAGAAGCATCCCCTTGAGTAATGCTGAGCCTCAGCCTTGGGGGAGGAAATCTCCTTATCTCCATCTCGATGCCAGGACAGAGCAGGACCCCTTCAGCAGAGTGAACCCAATGGGGCTCTTCCTCATTCTCTCCTCCTCCCACTGAAGGTGGACCTTGTTTCGCTTCCATTTCTCCCTTCCCTTCCTGCTGTTCCATCCTTGATATCACAGTATTTCTCCTGCAGCTTTGATCATTCATGTTTTATTGCTGAGTTTTGGCTTTTCATTCCATTGCCAGGAACAGTGCAACTTCCATACTCACAGTTTCTCCGGTGGCATTTGTGGTCAGACTGTTAGAACCAGAGGTGGTGGAGGTCACAGAGGAGGAGAAGGAGGAGGATATCAGGGAGGCAGAAAGCGTGAAGGATACCTGTGCTGCCGAAACCCCTTCTGGGCTGTTATGGCACTATCAGGATGTGCACATCCTCTGGATCACATGCCATAAGAAATGCTTGTTTCAGCCACCTTTAGCATCCAGTTTTGCAGAAATGTCAGAGGACCTTGGATACCTTGGCTGAGTTTGGGGTTGACGTGCTGAGCAAGATCTCTTGCCTCATGCCCAGCTCAAAGGGCTGCTACCACCGTGGGCATGGGGAGAGGAACTGGGAGGCAGAGCCAGGACTGTGCTTGGGTGCTGGAGCTGCTGCTGGGACTGGTGAAGCAGAGGAGCACCCTACATGAGAGCTAAAACTACGCAGACAGGCTGAAAAGCTGTCATGAGAACTCCAAAATCTCAGCTGCTCTCCACAGCGAAGGCCATGGTGATCCCAATCCAGCCCATGAAGACTTGCATGGTGAGAAAAAGCTTCTTTCACCTAACACAGGTCTGTCAGGAGAGCAGAGCTGCGAGTCTCACCCAGCAGTTCTCACAACACACTCAGCTCATTAAGAGGGCGATTAACTACTCAAGCCATTTACTGAGAGATGTAGTGGGATCTCCACCATCAGATCTGAACACCCGCCCACCAGCTCGCACTCCATTCCCAGCGAGACGGGACCCAGAGCTGAGCTGATCCATGTGATGAGCAGCCCAGTCATCCCGGCTGCCCCCACACCCTCGGGATTGTCCATTCAGCAGTTCACGGCAAAACAAAAATATTTTTAACTTGGATGGAGATAAAAGGTAAAAACTTCACATCTAAGAGCTCTGAAGTGTTGCTACAGAGGTGGTTTATCCTCTTGTTTTCCTGAGAGGCTCATGCTAGACCAACCCACTGCGCGGCTATCCAAGGATTTCAGCGTCCAGCCAGCGCCGAATTCCTGCAGAGCAGGGGGCTGTCTGACACTTAGGTTTTTTATTTTTAAAGCTCCAATTTCTGAGCAATGGGAGGACTTTAACAGCTCACCTTTGACTTAAAGTCAGGCAAGTTTCTTGCCTGCCCAGCGGCTCACAAATGAACACAAAGAGAACATTAGTATAAGGTTTTAAGGAAATCTGATGCTTGTCTGATGAAAGTAGCATTCCCATCACTGACCCCTCACACTGTTCCCATCCCAGAGTTTGTGGAGCTGCTTTGCTGCAGTTGGAAAAGTTGTTCTCACTCTCATGCAGCTCAATATTGTAATTGCAGCTCTCAGGGAGCTGGGAAATGTGCTCCTTCACAGGCACATCCATCCTGATGGCTTCTGCCTCACTGCCGAGGATAAACCACCACAAGTCAGGGCTATGAGGACTTTTGGAGAGCTCTTCTGCTTCATGTGTTTCACTCTGTCAGTGAAGGAGCCCTCTGAAATCGCCATCAGCCAACTGAGAGTTGTGTTTGGGGAGCACATGGTTCAACAGAGTGAGGGAAAAATCTATTCCAATTTATTTACGTACTGGGCAGAGTGCTCCTAACAGCACTGCCTGGCATCCCCTCCAGCAGGCAGCCACCCTGGGAGTAGCTGGATCAGTCCTCACAGGTGTTGCAGTGCACTGGGGTGGGTTTTTGCAGCTTCATATCCACTCACAAAGGTTTACAGGTCTGAAAAAAGTATTTCCATCGGCTCAGGAGGGAGGGAGAGCTGGCTTACTGCACAGGATGCTGCTTTCCCAGGTGGGAGGTTGCTGTTGGAAGGGGTCAGTGCCTTCTGGGTCAGGCAGAGCTCAGCACCTCCCCAGGCATTCTGTGGGAGGAGTGTGGGACCCCCTTAGACCCCCAAGGTGCTGCTGGGGGGGCTTCAGTGGGCAGGGGCGCTCTGCAGCCTTTGCAGAGCATTTTCACACGGTGCCAATGCCCCCAGGTCTTGCCTGTCCTGATGGGAGGCAGCAGAACAATCCAGAGGGGTCTTGAGGGACTGGGTGTGCCCTGAGCCCAGGCACAAACCACAGGATGGACAGAGGGACACCGAGATGATGGAGCTGAGCTGATGTGTGCTTTGTCCTGAGCCTTCATCTCATGTGTAGGGAGAGACACAGGGAGACATAGAGCCCAGTGCTGAGGACAGCAGGGACAGAGCAGAGGAACCCTCAAACCCCTTCCTGCATGGTTGGCATTTGCAAGCTGTGTCCATGTGACAGAGCAGGCCTGGCTGAAGGTCTCACCTCCCTCCATGTCACTGGTGGGATCTGCACCAGCAGAAACCTCCCCAGAGGCAGTGAAGATGCACATGGATGCCTGCAGAGCAATGCTGCACCGCCCTTGGTGCTGCCTGCCCCAAGATCAGCCCTGGCTGAGTTCCCACCTAGTGCTTCTGTTATCTCTGGCTGGGATCGGGTGATGCCAAGCCCTCCTTTGGGCAAGAGGCAGCTCTCCTGGCCCTGCCCCACAGCAGGAGCCGGGCTGGGAACCAGCCAGGGCGAGAGTGGAGGTGTAGCACAGCCAGACACCCCCCTGCCAGCCCCTCACCACGGAACTGGGGGCTGTGGTGCACACCAAGCCTGCTCCAGCTGGGCAGGACAGCTGCCTCCAGAATCACCTGGCTGTCCCTGCTCAGGCTGTGGCTCTCCCTGTCTGCAGAGCACAAGTTCTCTTGCCTGCTCTTCCAAGAACTGGAACTTTCCAGAGGTCTCATGGGGCACAGAACAACCCCCCATTCCCCGAGCCAGGACATCAGCGATAGCCGCACGCTGCTGCCAGGAGTGATGAGGGGCCAGGGATTGTCCTTCCCACTTACTCTTTCCTGTGGCCACAGACAGATTTGAGTCCTTCCAAATTTAGTCCTTCCCTTCATGATGGGTTTTCCAAAAATCATTCATCAAAACTTCTGCAGATAATTATGAGTTTGTTGCTCATTTATTAGCACCAGGCTGTAATTACTCGGTATCTGGATGATTTGCTGCACAGATCATGTGGTGCTGAGTAGGTCAGATGAGTACAAGGCTCAAATTAGGATTTTAAAGTGTGTTTTCCCGGGAAAGTCTGCAATACAACCCTAAATGCTGCTGTATTGTCAACAGCATGTCTGTGGGAAGGCAGAGGCAGACAAGGGGAATATGAGATAAACATGGGTAGTCACAGAGTATTTTGAGTTAGAAGGGACCCACAAGAATCATCAAGACCAGCTCTCAAGAGAATAACTCTTTATATATAATTTTGCTCTGTTTTGTCCAGCTGTAGCAATGTGGCTGCAGGGACTTTGGTCTTGTGTTTTCCAGGTGTGTGATGTGATTCCAGATGCATTGCTGTGACAGTTTCCCATCCCCAGCTGGTGACATTCCATGGTATTTCACTGGATTAGCTGGATGCAGCACTTGGTCAAAGCTCTGCCTCTGTGGCCCCGTGGTGACACTGTCTTCAGCCGTGGTTGTGTTTACCATCCCTGGGACCAGCCCTGCAGCCAAAGCTTCCAGCCCTGGGGCTGCAGTTGTGCCGTCGGGGTGTGCAGACCATGCTCACTGTTTTTAGGGGGAGAAGGACACCAGGGTGCTGGCACTGCTCAGGACACAGGGAGCAGACCCTTTGAGCAACAGCTGCCCTTCACAGCTCTGTTTGGACACTATGGTTGCCATAAAGAGCCTGTCCTGCTGCCCCACACAGCAGAGGCAGAGCAGGAGCCAGCTTTCCAGCTCAGATGAGAACACTGAGGCCCCAGGAACTGTCAGGGCTTTTAGGATCTCACATGCATATGGCAGGTGACGCTCAGCTGATGCTCCTGGCAGGCACTGTTTTGTGTCCTCCATGTGTTGCTCATGGTCGGTACCGATGGAGGCAGAGCCCAGGCAGCCCTGGGCAGGACATTCCATGTCAGAGCTGCACAGGGCCACGCCTTATCATGGGGGTGGGAAATGCCACCTGCTTGGCATGCCCAAGAGGATGCTGTTGGCTTCCTGGAGTCCCCCTGGGTGGCTTTGGCTGGTTTATCTGGGTCTGGCAGCACCATCTGTCCCAGCATAGGAGCAAGAAAGGGGCTTCCTCACACTCAGTGAATCACCTGCTGAATACAGGGAATTCTGGGCTGCGTTTGAAGCACTGGTTCATCACTTTTTTCCACACCCAGTGGGGGAGTTGGACGTCCCATGTATACCAGACCAAAAGTGGTTTGAGGGGAACCAAGGTGGGATCACAGCCTGGCTCTGTGCAGAGCAAACCAGGTGGAGCTCCAGCACCTCCCAGCCCCGAAACTGGCCTCAGCCTGCAACCCACGGGAGTTTCACTCTTGGAAACCACCCTCATGGCTATCCACAGCCACCCCAGCACCTCTGATCCCCAGCATGGTCTGGTCCCTCCGTGGTGAGTCCTGTGCTTCCCCTCCCCTCCCAACACCCCACTCTAGATGTTCATGGGAAATGTGGGGTTCAGAGAGCCTTGAGCAGCCCCACGTCATGAACAGTGTTGGCTACTTTGCCTCCAGATGAGCAAGTGTCGGATGTAAGCTCCTGAAAGGGCACATTAACCTCTAAGGAATGATGGCAGGGGATTGAGAGCAAAGCACACATCCCAGTGGAGGAGTTTACCCCAGTGTCTGTGGCTCCAACAGAGCTCATCACCCTGCTCTCCACAGCATCCTCCTCTTTCTCCTGTTCCCCTCTCTTGTAGAGGCAGCACTTGTGGACATGCATCGTTTCCTCACACTTCTGCAGGTGCCTGGGCAGGAGCTGCGGTCCTGTTTGGATGACTTGCCTTGAGTGGTTAAAATGCTTTGGCCAAAATCCTCAACCCCTCAAAGTGCTGGAGCACTGCTGTGAGATTCCCTGAGGAGGCAGGAACACGGAGTGACGCCACAAGACCAGCCACGGGCAACAGGAACCTGTGTGCTCAACAGCTCAGAGCTATCAGCTCAACTACTTGGAAAGGGGACCAGGAGAGCAGACCACCTACCACAGCTCTCCAAGGGCAGCTCCTCTGCCTGTGGATAACCAGGAATGCTGCCACTCCCCACTCCTGTGGTCACACTGTAGGTCACACTGTGGGTCACCACTGGATGCACAGGGCGGAGGGGTCCCTGCTGGTGGGTACTTCTTGAAAACACAGTGAGAAGAATGATGCAAAGACCTGTTTGGAGCTACCTTTTGAAATTACCAGAAATGGGAAGATGATACCCTTCCCCCTGGCAGCTACATGGAAGAAACTCATTCTGGTTCCATCCTGGTGGCATTTTGGTTCCATCTTGATGCTCCCCACAGGGACAAGGGATCCGCACATGCCCTGCGCAGTCTGGAGCAGCACAGCAGGGCCAGGGATGTCCCAAAAACATCTGCGGGAAGTTTATTGCAACTTAGAAATGAGCAAAGCCGGACCAACACCACAGGTGCTGAAATATTCACCCATGGGAGGCTTTGGACTCTTCTGGGGTGAAATATGACACACTAATCACCATCAGCTCTTTCTCTGCCAGTTTTGTGAAGCCCCTGGGCCTGGCAGACTGTGGGTGTCTCCTGCCAGCACCACTGTCCACCCAGCGTGGGGTCTCAGCTTCATGAGGGAACAAGACAGACCCAGCGTGACAAAGAAACTTCAACCAGTCTATTTTCTCTCTTTTTCTTTTTTGGATACGTCTTTTGTTTGTTATTGCCATTCTTGTTTCCCAGTGCCTGCTGCCTTGGAGAGGGAAACACTCCAACACTCCTCCAGGCATGTTGCACAGGGTTGGGGCATTTTGCTTTCAGGTTTCTGGTTTTAGACAAGAACCAACAGGCTCCACAAGAACCAACAAGCTGCATGTCTGGGCCTGTCTGGCAGTGCCAAAATGAGCAACCACAGGCTTTTACTCCTTACTCCCAGTGTTTAAGCACATTGTCCTGGAGCAGGATGCTGGAAGTGACATGGCCTCCTGCCCTGAGGAGCGACACAAGGTCAGTACCACCACACAGATGATGAAGTGGTGGGCCACTTGCTTGCTAATGAACTTATTTGGGGTGCAATGAGTGCTCTGGGACCTACACACCTGCTCAATGTGCCAGATGCTGCCCCACTGGTACTCACAGGTCTGTTCCATACCCTTATCCCATGGGTGCAGCGTGGGACTGTCAGGTCTGCCCCCTGTCCCACGGTAAAAAAAGGCTCTAAGCTGATCTCTGCAAGTTTTCAAACAGCTTTTGATCAAAACATTCCTTTGGGCAAAGTCACCCCTCCAAGGGAATGGAGAAGGGGCATAAAATCAACCCTCTGGCAATTCATAGGGCTGTCGTTGCCCATCACACATCCCCCACAAGCCATTGCAAGGGGAAGACAGGAGCAGGACCCGGCTCATGCCTTTGTGTTAACTCAAGTGTGCCGGGATGGCAAAGACCCGCTGGTTAAACATCACTCACGGAGAGCAGGGGCATGGCCCCCTGGCCAGTGTCGGCTGCGTTACACGGAGCACAGATCTCAGGCTGGCTGACTGCACTGCTAACCACAAGCAGTCATGTAAGTCAGAGTCAACACCATTAAAAAGAGAGCATTTACTCGCCCCTCTGCAGAGCTGGGGAAAAGATGGGTCAGAACTGGGGGTCTGCGCGGCCCCTGAGGGGTCCCGGCCGTGTCCTGCTGTCCTGCAGCGTCTGTCAGTTCTCAAGCGCCAAAATGCAGAGGTGTCCGGGTTGACAACTCAGGCAAAGACAGGAAGCTGTCAAGAAGTGAAGTGGGAGGATTGCCAGGTCGACTGGTCGCCTCAGGGAATCTTCCATTAGTGGCTTTAAAAGACACGTGTCGACGGTTCTTTCCCCGTCTCTCTGTTTTTCTCTCCTTTCTTTGGAAAGAGCTGAAACATTTCTGGGTGAAAATCCCTGCAAAGATCCTTTTCTGCTCCACAGCTTTAAAGTTGCTCTGTCTGTACAAATTTCTCCCTGAATCACACATGGAGTCTAACCTAAATTTTTGTAGAATTGTATTTATGGTTCCTAATTAAGGGAAGAGCCATAGCAGAGAAGAAGAAAATGCAGTCTCAGGTCAGGGGAAGTTGGTGTCCTGGGGCTGTGCATGGTGGTTGGATCCACCAGACGTGGATGGATGGGGTGAAACACTCAGAAATCCTTTGTGCCATGGACTGGAGGAAACCCACCCCTTCCAGACCTGAAACACAAACTTTTAGGAATTAGCAGCACCGTTCCTGCTCTGCAAACTCCAGGATTTGGGATTTGAGAAGTTAACTTGAGGCAGTTTTTGTCTGAAGTTCCAGTGCACAGTCTGTGTCCCCAGCACTAATCCAGGGCCATTGGGTGCCTGGTGCAGGACATGCCAAGTGCTTCCCATGTTTCCTGTCCAAACTGGGCTTTAATGAAGAAAAGATCTAATGCTGGGAGTAAAACCTGACGGAATCACTGTGGGTCATGGAAAGGTGACCATCCCAAAGCCATCTCCACCCCATCAAGCTCAGAGTGAACTGTGGAGGCTGCAGGGATGCAGTGGGACTCAATCCCTGCTCCAACAGGAGTGGCACTGGCTGCATCCCAATAGGATGAGGAGATGGGGGACAGGCCCCACAAAGCAAAAACAAGCAGGTTCTGTCCCCACTGCTTTGATATGTAAATGGACTGATTTGAGGCTCCTGGCTTCCACCGCACCCTCACATCTGGGATGCAGGAGGCTCCCCAAGGACCCCAAAGGAGTGGACACAGCTGCAACTGTCAACCGCTTTCCTGTTCCTTTTTTTCTGGAAGAAATTGCTGATCCCCAGTCAGCAAACCACTGGAGCTGGCAACTGCTCTGCCCCTGCTAACACAGCTGCTGCTCCTGTGCTTCCCTCCTTGAGCTGCCCTCCCTTTCTGCTGTGCACGCCCCAGGATAACTCCCCTTTCCACAATATATTTAGTTTTATTTCTTGCTGTTGTGCAAACTCTTTGAGGTCTGCAGTATGGGAAAGGGCAAAAAATAATACTCTGAGGCTTCCTGGCAAAAACATCACCTTGTATATCTCGTGCACAGTGAGCCAGGTGACTCATCCTGGTCCCACCTCACTGCTTCACTGTCCTGCTGCTCCTCCCTGCACTGGGCAGCAGCTGCCTTCCCTCTGCCCCATGGTACAGTGAAAACAGGGAGCCTGAGGAGCCTGGAGTAGAGGTAGGACCAGGACTGAGGCCCACAACATCCCCCAAACATGTGCTTCAGCCACAAGCCTGACCCTCACCGTCGAAGCTGGATGCGCTGATCCTGCCCAAAGGCACATGGAGAACCCCTGCACTCCTGATGGATGCACAGGAGGTGAGCATGGCAGGGCACACTCAGAGAACAGCACATTATCTGGTGGCAGGAGGTTTGTATGACACTTTAAGCAAATCCTGTTTCTTCACGACACTGCAATTCCGCTGCTATAAACTAGTGATGATGGTTATGTACCATTTCAATCTCATCCACAGAGATGGGAGCGTGAGGAGGCAGCTTTCCTCAGCCTCTCAGTAATGCTGAAGATCTTTCTCTTTTACAGCTCCTGTCAGCTTGCCCGTTCCCTGCCTGGATTCCCAAACAATGCCTCACACAGGGACTAACTCCAGCCACTGTCTACTTCTATGAATATCCCAGGATATCTCCAGTGGGCTCAACTTTTTCCCCCCAAGTATTTTTCCACTGGATATGACAGGTTTGTAGTTGGCAGCTCTGCATGGCTATCTCCAGCTTCAGCCTCTCACTAATTTTCAGTGGTTTCACTGGGTGAGTCTGGTCAGGGGATGTGTTTGCTCTCCAGGCATCAGAAAGATGTGCTTGTTTGGATGGTCTGCACAGGGTGAAGGATGAGGTAGATTGGGATGACACTGTCATTGCCCCCAGCACCCCTCCTTGTCACTGAGCAGGGCAGGGCACATGCAGTCCCCCAGCCCACGGAGCCCACGCTGGGTGAGCCACGGTCTGAGACCACTGGTGAATGGCAGGCAGAGAAGCTACTGTGAGAAACCCGTGGGCTGCAGAGATCTCAGGAGTGTCCTGCAGAGCACCTGGAGTGGCAGACAGGGCGGGTGCTGCAGCAGTAGGCTCTGAGACTTCCCAGCTCCAGGGCAGAGCTGCCAGAGGATGGGGCACAGAGCCTCCAGGGCCACAGTGCCATCAGGAGGGAGGTGTCAGCCCCAGCCATGAGAGCCCTGAGAGCAGCTGGAGGGATGCACAGTTGTTATCAGGCCACTGCACCATCATTCCAGTGGAGGAAGGAATAGGGTACAGTGCTGCTGGAACCTGCCCCTGGGCTGTCGCTGGGATGGGCAGCCTTCCATGAATTCCTTGTGCTTCCCAAATGAATGTTGACCTAGGTTCCTACCCTCTTTTGGCTGCTCAGATACCAAGGAGAGTGAACAGACTTCCCATACTTCTGGGTGGGATGGGATACAGTGTCCAACACCAGTGAAAGCCTTGAGTACCAAGGCTCTGCCAGTCCTGGCATGTTCTGTGCGTGGCATGAGGATCAGAGACCGCTGCACTCCTCGGTCCATGGTACCTCCTCCAGGGCACAAGGAAAACACCCGAGCAGACTTGTTCCAGCTCATGTTGTTGCAAAGCATGGGAAGAAACACTCAAGATGGCCCTGAAGCTGTGAAGGTGGCAGGCACAGCCTCACACCATGCTGGGAGCAGCAGGAGAGCAACAGTGCTAACCAGTAAACCTGGGAAAGGGGTCACCCAGAGACCACCAGTGCCCCTCATCCTCCCACACAGTGTGGACCACGCTGCAGAGACCTGTGGGCTGTGCTGTCCCCTTTCCATGTGGATTTGTCCCAGCAGGTAGGGCCAGCACAGGCTGCTGGCAGGCCAAGGCCAGCCCCAGTGACCAGGCGCTGCCAGGAGAAGGTCCCTGTAGTCCCTTCGCTCCTGGCTGATAGTGGGGTTTAACATACCCTTCCCAGTGTCCAAACACCTCTGCTGGTGTGACTCAACCCATCTGCCCACTGCAGTCTGCCAGGGCTGGTGCTCCTGAGGGCAGAGAGTTCCTCAAAGCAATGCCTCCAGCTTTTGGAGCACAGGCAGTGGAGCTGCCCCATGGAGAGACCTTGGGGGGTGGGTAAAGGCAGGCAGGTAACAGTGAGGGTGGGTGGATCAGCAGTGTTCCTGTCCCACAGCCCCAGCACAGAGCTGTGGCACTGTGTCAGCAGGATTCAGCCTGTGCTGATGCCGTTTCATCCCAGTGCATCCCTAATTCCAGGCTGTGTGGATCTGTGGACAGCGAGTGAGTTGGGTTTCTAATGAATGTGAAACTCTGCCTCTTACTGCAGTGCTTTGCCAAAGACTGTGTTATTTCATGTATCTGGGTCAAGCTTATTCCTTCTTCAGTAGTATATTCCAGGGAGCTGGAAGTGCTGCCCTTCCCCACCATCCAGCTGTGCTTCATTGCCATCTCCTTCCAGGATGATTCTTCGGGCCAAAACTCTCAGTGGAGCAGTTCTTTACCAAACAGGGGCTCACAATGTGAATTTCTCCCAGCACAGCTGGGCTCAAACCTTCAGCCAAAGACAAAAGCAATTCAGCAGGGACCGAACACATCCATGAATTCCATGGCATGTCAGGCTCTGCCACGGCTGCTTTGTCCCAGCAGGAAGATGGTACTGAGGAACCAACAGTTCTTACTTCACCTCCAAGGTCTTTGCCAGACTTGAACTCCATGCTGACAGCAAGGAGGGATCCACACCCCCTCTTGGGGCACTGTGAGGTGGGGGACCCCCGGCACGGGCAGCCAGGGAGCCCTGCTGAGCTCAGCCTGTGCGTGGGAGCGGTGGGAGGTTGGGATGCGATAACCCCCCTCATCAACATGCTGCTCCTTTCGCCGACTCACGCAGCTTGTTCTGGGGGAGCTAAAAATAGAGCAGTGAGTGGCTTTTGATAGCACCAAGAAATTAAACAAAAATGTTTGGCTTTGTTTCCATTGAAAAGGATTTTCAAATGTTCTCTTGGCTGTGTAGAAAATCATAGATAACAGTTGGGCTTCAGTGGAAGGGTTTAACCCTCAGGGAAGACGTGTGGGGCAGGCGGGGCAGGTGGAGCAGCTGGGACAGTTGGCTCAAGCCCCCATAGCCAAGTGTCTTGGCCTGGCTGTGTTGGAATTTGTGCCCATGAGACACTCACACCAGCACTCTGGGTAACCCTTGGCTGCAGGGGAGTCCTTATCAAACAACATAAAAACAGTGCCAGGACCTCACACAGTGCAGAGATGGATGCTCAGCAGGGATTCGGATGTGGGTGCTGTGACACTGGCCTCCAAGTCTGCCCCAGGTCCATCCGGCAATGGCTGGGATTCAAAGTCAAATTGCTGACAAGTGACTTGGGAATGGTGATGGTCATGTGGCACATTGTCTTCTGTTCTTTCAAAAATCCCTCACCCTGTGCATGCTGAGACTGTAGCTGACAGCTTTGACTGGACTAGCCAGGGAGCTGGGAAAAAACCACTCCCAGGTATCACAGGATCACAAACTGGTTTGGGTTGCATGGACCTCAAAGCCCATCTTGCTCCACCCTATGCCGAGGACAGGGACACTTTCCATGGATCTGATTGCTCTAAGCCCCTTCCAACCTGGCCTTGAACACTCCCAGGGATGGGGCAGCACAGCTTCTGTGGCAGGTAGATGTACCCCACATCCCCAGCTTGCTCCTTGATCTTCTCTGAAATACTTGTAAAAGTAGGTTTTCCCACTTGAGAAAGCCCCCTGGCTTGTCATCTGGGGCGATGGCAGGCACACAGCTCCTCAGCCATTTGTCACACTCTTGGTGTGAGAAATCCCAAAGGAAAGCGCTGCGGGCAGGATGGGATGCTGCTGCTCTGCCCCTCACTGTGCTGGAGTCCTGGTCAGAAACTGTGGCGCAGGAACCGTGTCAGGCAGTGACCTGAGACCCCGTGGTGGCACAGGGGCCACCGTCACAGCCAGCGCTGCACAGAGCGCCTGCAGCAGTGCTGAGGCAGCAAGATGCACTCGGAATAATTGAGAATAATGAAGGAATTTCTGCAAATCAAAGCTCTTTTGCTGACAACCTGCAGACAGAGTCCCTGCCTGAATTCATCAAACGAATCACGGGCCCAGACGCACTTCCTCAGCTCTGATCCTCTTATTGAACCCATTCAAAACTGGTTCAGAGAGATTTCCCTCTCTCAAACACAGGCACAAAGGTGCCACGGGTGCCTCCTGCTTGGAGGGTGGCTTTGCAGGGCATGCCCAGTGCCTGTCTCACTGCTCTCTGTGCCGAGACTGACACATCCCTCTGCTCCTGTGGATCTGCAGCTTCTTCTCACAGCACCGATGCTCTGTCACACAGCTTGGGCTCACGTGGACCCTCTCCCTCACACCCTTGTGGGGTTGCTGTTTCTCTCCCACATCTGACGTGTTCTGCTCTCCAGGAACTTCTCAGCCCAAGTGACAGCGCTGGGTGCTGTGATGAGCGGGTCTGTTACAATTTACGGCTCACACCTCAGTCAGGGAATGACAGGCAGGATATCCTAACCTGGCCTCTGGAATCCTCCAGCTGCCAAGTTCCGTAAGCCCTGAAAATGATGCCTTGGCCAGCAGAGCTGAAAGGTGAGGGAGGATCACAGGTAGCTGGGTGTGAAAGGGAAATATCATAGGAGTGATGGGATCATGGGATAGAATCCTAGAATAGGAGGGGCTCAGCATGGCTGCTGGGGGGCAGAAGCTGCTCTTCCATGACCTGCTTGAAACACCAATTCTTCCCTGACTTGCTGGAACCCCTCTGTGTTTCAGTGGCCATTGCAGAATGATGGTCCCAACAGCAAGACCTGGCTGGGCTCTCCCAGGCTTTCCAGGTTCCCTCAGCTGAAAATGCTGGTAGAGTCCCAATAATCCCAAAGTGACTGATGAAGAGCCAGTGGAGCACCAATCAGACCCTCCTTCCTGTTGCTATGGGGGAACACCTTGGTATTTTTACTTCCCTCAGCCTGGACCAGTCCCAGATGTGCTTGTCCAGTCCCTGGCCCTGGAGCAGCCCCGCTGTTCCTCTCAGTTGCTGTCTGCTAATGGTTGCTGAATTTGTCTAACAGTCCTCATTGACCTCTGCTAAAGCATCTCAGCCTGCAGCAAATACCTCTGTTCCTGCCCTGGATCCTCAGCTTGCTCTGACAATGAACCTTCCTCCCACTCCTCAGTGTCCCAGCTGCCCGCATCCTGGGTACCCGAGTCAGTTTTATTTAGAAGATATCCCTGGGAATGAGTGCCAGGCAGGCCGAGACCAGGATGAACTGCTGCGGTCCCCAACGTCAGTGAGCCCTCCAGGACGCTGCGTGACACGGGTTATTGACATGACAGAGCTGGTCAATGCAACTGCCACACCAGAGCACAGATTTAAAAGTTGAAAAGCCTCAGGGGACTTGGGAAAAGAGTAAAAAAAGAAAAAAGAACATGCATACAAAATAATTCTCCAACTTTCACATCATGCCCCAGCCCCTGGCAGCTCTGTTCTGCACCATGAACTAATAGCCTGACATTTTTCAGCTAAAGTTAAAACAGTCTGGAGCCAGAGCATCATCAGAAATGTGTCTGAAGCAGTGTGTGCCCAGCTCCTCGTCTCCTCCACCGCTGTTGGTTATAAAACATTTCCAGTCGCCTGCTCTGCTCTGCTGGTCCCAGATGCGTGTGTGGGGCTGTGAGGGTGGTCCCTGCCCGGGGGCTCTGCCCTGGCACAGGCAGATCTTCCCCATGTTATTGGCCCTGACACTTGCCCAGGGCCACAGTGACCTGGCACATGTGCCACCGTTTGACTTGACTCTAAGGCACAGACCAAGCCAGAGGCCATGCTGAGTCATGCGTGGGTTGTAGCTTTGGGAACCAGGCTCCAAAAATCTCTGTGGGGTGGGTGGTGTCCAAAACCCCTCACCATCCCTGCGCCTCTGGGGAAACAGGATCATAGAATCATGGAATGATATGGGCTGGAAGGGACCTTAAAGCCCACCTCATTCCACCCCCTGCCTCAGACAGGGCCACTAGCCCAGGTTGCTCCAAGATCTGTCCAACCTGGCCTTGGACACTTCCAGGGACGGGGCAACCACAGCTCCCCTCCTGCACCTGGGAATACTGCTGTGTGTGTATCATGGGACTGAACATGATGAGGGGTCCTGAGCCACAAGGAGCCTTCCAGAGGCATCACCAGCTGCTTCCCAGCCTGGATTCCCCCAGTTATTCCAATTTCCTACAAGTAAAAGCAAGAAGCCGACTAGACCTCAGGGACTGCATCCTGAGACAGCAGCAGCTCGACTGGGTATGGCTGTCTGGGCTCAGCCAAGCATGCTCTGAGTCACTCCAGAGATCACCCTACGGTCATCTTGAATCTCTGGGAATAAAATCCTTGTGGGATCTGGCAGCTGAGCCAACATCCACAGACAGCATGAACAAACGCGCTTTGGCAATCCTGGGTGCCGAACTTTGCCATCACACCTCGGCCCCTGCACTCCTGGGGCTGGGTGTCTGTCCTGCAGCTCTGCCCAGATTCACACGCTCACCTGAGGGTCCCTGTTACTCCCTGTGCCTGGACCAGGGTGGGCAGGTTGGTTTTAGGATGTCTCAAGCGTTGAATTGCCCTGTCTGTGTGTGGTGAGGGATGCCATCACCTCTGCCTTGGGACAGCTGGGAGGAGCAAAATTTCCCCTGGGATTTCATAGTGGGGAGAGTGAGGAATAGGTCAGCTCATAGTCAGACCTGGGCGATGGAGAGCATGGCTGAACTGTGGGCTCAGCATGTCACCCTTTGATCCAGCCCAGCCAGCCCAGGGGCTCTGCAGGCAGGTGAGATGTGACAAAGTCTGTGGCAGAGCTGAACAAATTGCAGCCAGAGCCCAGACCCCACCATCCAGTGGTGGTGGGCAGCAGAACAGGTCATCAGAGAGCACTGGGAAAGCTGGGGGGACTCTGAGGGTCCCCCAGGTCATGTCAGCCCTCCTTGCAGGGAGCTGTCAACACCGCACAGGGCAAGTGAGGCACGGTTAACACCAGCATGAAGCTGCTCATTACAGCCAGGGTTTAACTAGCTGAGAAAATTCCCCTCCTGCTAATTAAGGGAGCAGAGCACAAGCCTCTCCACAGCTGACACGTGCATTAATCACTGGAAAACATGGAGATTAGGAGCAATCCAATGTCTTTGTGGGCACCACATGTATCAATATAGTTGCACATGCTATCAGTGCTCCTGGGCAGGATTTGTCTCTCACCAAGGCACTCAGAGTGTTGGGGTTCACAGGACATTTGGCAGCCCCAGATACACCAGGAGGGAACTTGGCCCCTGGAACAGGGTTTTAGATCCTCTGCCAGGTGTCCCCAGTGCCAGTGCTGTATCCCAGAGTCCCCATAACCCGTGTAGGCAGGGGGAACTGAGCACAACCTCCAAATCCGCTCTTGTGTTTGTCCAAGAGCAACTGCACAGAAACAGATTTTTGAGACGTGCATGTCCCTGCCGTGCCTGACTCTTCCATGCCCAGATGGGGAGCAGAGCTGTGAGTACCACCCTCCCCTCAGCCCAGAGTCAGAACGGATCCCAGGGCAGAGGCGATGCCGCAGCAGGGACTGCAGTTTGTCTGCAGGTGATGCTACTCGTGGCTCTCTGTCGCTGAGTGCTAACAAGAAGGGGTTTTTCCAGCAGGCAGATGTTCAGTGACCTCCCTACATCTCTGTGACATGTGCCAGAGGCAGCGACACCTTCGACACCGACTCCAGCAGTGGGTGAGCCTCATGGATGTTCTGTGCTAAATGGCCCATGGATAACTGGCTGCTTCCATCTCTCCCGGTGTGGGGTGTGGAATCAGGGCTGAGAAACTGTAGGCTGAAGGAGGAAAAGGCCATTGCTGCAGCATTCCCAGTTAAGCCAGTTCAAGGCATTGGCTGTGCAGATGCTTCCCAGAAGAAGCATCTGACAAAAGACATTTGCTGTGGCTGAATCTTCAGATTGCACCATATACACACTGTGATAAATCTTCGAATTCCACTTAGATGTTTAGATGTTATCAGAATGGTTAAAAGGGTGTAGTGACTATACAGATGGGGAGAAAGAAATTCCGTGTTTGTCTGATACAAGGACCTGGAGGTTCTAAATAAAATCTCCAGAAATTTTCAGATTAAAAAAAATGGTAAAACCTTCCCTCATCACAGCAGTGCCAGGGTCCCACTTCCCTGGATGCAACTGCTTGCAGAGACACCTCATCCTGATGACCACTTCACCCCAAAGATCCTTCATCATTACAATTGGGAAAGGACTGCTTTAATGAAGTTTTGGTCCCATCTGTCCCATCCATCACCAGCACCAAAAGGCTCCACCCCTTGTCCTCTACTCCAACAGGTTTGCTGCTTCCCCTGCTGATGTCCTCATCACATGAGCACCATAAGCACCATCTGCCCTGGTCCCCACCAGCACCCCAGCACTCACCCCATCATCACTCCAGAACCCACCCCACAGCACATCTCCCGAAGGGATCAGAGAACACCCGTTTTCAGAGAAAGCTCCCAAAAGCAGCACCATGACAGAGACATGGAGCAGCAGCAGCATCTCCTGTGGAATTCCCACAGGATGCTCCAGCATTCCTGAGGAGCCTCTTACTGGTGTCGGAAACAACTCCCTCAGCATTAACTCTCAATTTTCTTTCACAGCTCATGTAACTCTCGGTGAAAAGGGCAGAGGAGAGAAAAACATGAAGAGAAGTTTATGGTTTTTAATTCTTTTCCCCTCAAACTTCGCCCATTCTGGGCATATGGCCAGAAAGCAATAAAAATCTGTTCTGTTTAGAAACAGCTTAGAAACATATAAATAACAGCAGTTTGGGGTGGCAAGAGCTGCAAATACAGGGAGTTGGAAGTTCTTGAGTTTATTAACATCCGAAGGGGATAACGAGAGCTTTATGACATCTAATTGAATTAAACACTCCAATTTGGGGATGTAAAATTTGCCATCATGAGCCATAATTATACACCTTCCTGGCGCTGTTGTTGTTTCTCTACAAGCTAAAAAAAAAATTTGAGGAAGCCGAGTTTTAACTGATGTAATAAATTGATTTGTGCCTGTTGCTCAGTGATTTGTGGGTCTGGGAAGGGGAGCTGTGACCAGTGGGCTGGGGGTGTGGTGTGTGAACACAACCCTCATCTGGGGCCCAGGCCTGCTTGGGGCAAGGGGTGCAGGAAGAAAAGGGGGTTCCCCGACACTCCCATCCCCTGCCTCCTTGGGACAGCAGGGAAGCTGCCTTCAAGGCCCAGCCCAGACTGGCTGTGTCACCTCTCCACTGCTAACTGAAAAAAGATCTAATTTTCAGCTGGACCAGGGAAAAAGTCCTCAGCGGGTTGTGAGTGTGTCAAGTCCTTGGAAGCCCTCACTGGGGCAGCCCCAGGAGAGGGGAGAATATATGAATATTTGCAAGGAGGAGGACAGGGGAGGCAATGCCACCAGGGATGAGAGACTCAGCCAATTGTTCCCCAAGGAGATCTCCCACCACTGTGAAAAACAGAGAGCTGGGCTGGCATGTGGCGCTGGGAAGCGGAGCGAGATCCTGCCAAGCAGGGATGCTGCCGCAGGGGAAGGATGCAGGAGGAGGAACCTGAGAGAGGAGGGTTCCCCTCCATGGAGGAATGCCAGAAGCCTGGCATAAGCTCCTGGGTCTCTCCTGGAGGAGAAGAAAGCAAACACGCTCTTGTCTGCTCCAGTGGCACGTGCAAGAGCAGCTTCTCCCTCAGCAAGATCTTCCAAAAGCTTCTGGGAGCAGAAGGGACATCTGAAACTCCCTTCTGAGGCAGAACCTCCAGAGCAGAAGGGAGGTCTAGTACCCTGGGTTGCATCTCACACAGCTTCTGCAGCCCCAAATACAGCCACAGCACTAAGGCACAGACGTGATCCATGGGAAGCAGCAGCTAAGGCAGAGCAGTGGGACAGACACACTTGATCCCAGGGAATAACATGCAAAGCAACAGTCGAATCATCCTTTCTGGAAGCTGACAGCACCTGGAAACAGGCAGGGATTGGTGAGATACAGGGAAAGCAAGCATTGGAGGGAATCCCCGTGGTAGGGATGGTACTGGCCCCACTCCTTGTGTGGAGCAGCTGCTTCTGTGACAGTGACCTTCTCTGTGGAGCATGTCAATGAGGACAGCGGTCCCACAGCTGGCACACCAGCTTATTCCCAGTTTATTGCTGAAAGAAGGGCTCAAGCTTTTCCCATAGAATCAATCCTTGCTGCAGAAGTTTTCAGCACCAACATGAAACATAGTGCAGCTCGTGTGGAGTGCAGGTCCCGCGGGTGGGCATGGCCTGGTACGGGGGCTGCCACGGGCAGGGACAGTGAAAACCAGGGGAAAGGATAAGTCAAGAACCAAAGAGGGCTCCGAGTCTGCCGAGCAATCTGCACGAAAGATCAAACCTCTGCCAGTGCCAGTAATACCAGAACAGAGCAGACCCACTGCAATTAAAAACATTTTCTCCTGTGTCCAGGCTTTTCATTTCAATCCAGGTTCTTTGGAAATAAACACACATCAAAGGTGAAAACCAGGAGCACAGGTCTTGGCTGTGCTGCTCGCCCACGCTGGGTTTGTTTTCCTGTACACTGGTCCCTGGCACAGCGAGATGGAGCGATGCGGAGCTGCCGTGTCAGACTGACCATCCCACACATCCCCGCTGTGAGCCAGGGGCAGGGAACCTTGGGAACAGCTCCCACTGCACAGGGAGCCTGCTGGGAATGCTGTGCCTGTCTCCAGATTACACGTCCTTGGTTTAGCAGAACACTCGGTATTAATGAACTGGGATGAGAGTCCCAAAACCAGTCACCTTCACTGGTGCTGCTGTGAGCCTGGAGTGATTCCCCTCCATTAGGATATGGGAGAACTGACTCCTTGTTCACCATGGCACAGCAGCTGCCTTGCAGCATAACGCCAGTCCTCAAACAAAAAGATTTAATTCTAGTGTCTGGTTTCTGATTATGTTTCTGCAGAGTCCTTTTATATCATCAGCCTGGTAACACCTCCCTTTTCAAGGCAGATCTATTCTTCACACCTAGCCCACTCACTGAATTCTCTGAAGAAATACAAACATTGGAACATGTCAGAAGCTCCACAGCTCTGCGTGTGGGAAGGGGGTTCCCTGGCTCTCCAGTCTGGCCACCCTCTCGGAGCAGGGGGTTCCCAGGATCCCCAGCCTGGTCACTCCCTTGGAGCAGGACAGTTGGCAGCTCTTGGTCAGGGCTGGTGGAGACACCTCATGTCTGGGTGACAAACCTGACCACCCCATACCCAGCTGGGCAGACACTTTGTTCAGGTAACAAATGGCTGGTTTCTGCTTGGCTGCTTAAGGTGGGTAGTTGTTCCACCCTGGGTACTCACTGGGCCAGCTCAGGGCAGGCTGGGCTCTAGGAGGGAGGGAGCAGTGTTTGCCACTCTCCCTCAAATCTTCCCCAGCCCTAACCAAAAGCTGATGGAAAATTAAAACTCACATGGAGTATTTCAGTCCATAAAATATAACCAAATTTAAATTAACACAGCACACCACCAGAGTCACTCAGATGGTGTCCGGGTGGTTGGTGAATGGCACCAGCCACAGGCAATCAGTGGAAGAATGCTGCTGTTAACAGATGGCAGGCATTTAAATTTCCCCCCATTTGCAGGCTGGATATCTAAAAACTCAAACAGCAACACCCCAGGCTACAGATAATACCCCAGGGTAGAAAACCTCAGGATATAAATCGTAGAATCACAGACTGGTTTGTGTTGGAAAGGACTTTAAAGCTCATCTTCTTCCACCCCCTGCCATGGGCAGGGGCACCTTCCACCAGACCAGTTTGCTTCAAGCCCCGTCCAAGCTGGCCTTGAACACTTACAGGGATGGGGCAGCCAACTTCAAATACCCCAGGACACAAACCCAAGGGTGCCAAAGGTTGCTGGCTGTGACCATCAACCATCAGCCAAGGGCTGCTCTGCCTGCAGCCTGGATTCAGAGCTTCCCATCCCTTCCCAAGTTCCCACTGCATTCCCATGCTGTCTGAAAGACACACTGGATGTCAGCCGGGCTGGAAGGCACTGGGGTGACTGTGCTGGCCCCCAGCCCATGCCTCTGTCCCTCCCAGCACAGCTTGCAACAGCCCTCCCATGGCCCCAGGGACAGTTTGAGGAGTTTGTTCTTCTTCTGTCCCCAGTCCTTTGTGACCCATTGCAGGGGCAAAGAATTGTGAACTGGAGCAGGGACAAATCCAGCTGAGAAATAACCCAAAAAAAAAAAAAAAAAAAAGACGACAAGAAAGAGGGGTTATTTTTCAGCTCTCTGATTTCTCAGTTGGGTTCGTTCTGTACTGGCTTAGTGGAAGGACAGGGAGGAGATGGTACTGTGAGCACAGCTTGCTCCAGGCTGACCCTGTCCTCTCCTGTCCTGGACCATTTGCAGCCCGGAGCCCAGAGCTGGGAGCTGCCCAAAGGCTGCAGCTGGGCCAGCCTCCAGCACAGTTCCTGAGCAAAGGGTCACCTGTATCCCTGTCTGTAGGGAGAGGCAGCTGTGAAGGGACTCAGTTACCTGGGCAGTTCATGGCTGCCTGTCCTGGGAATCTGTAACCTCTTCTTACCACATCAGCTGGCAGTCAGTCCTGGCGTGGGAGCTGCAAACAAATGTACTGTGTGCTTGTGAGTAGAGACAATTTTGGTATTGACAAGTACTTTATGGCCTCACAAGAGGTGACTGCTCCTTGCTCCCAAACAGCAGTGAAGGGACATGTGAATGTTAGGGCAGTGATTCATCCACTGAAGTCTCCAGCTGTGATGCTCAGTGGGAGCAGAGGTTTGCTGAGGACTTGTGGTGTGTTTTAACCCACAAGAGGCCGATGTGGGGCTTCCTCTTTGCTCTGTCCCCTCTGCTTCTGCCTTCACCTGGTGTTGAAGTGACTCATTGCTCACTGAAACTGGAGGGATGATGCCAGGGGCACGTTGGCAGCCGAGCTTGGCACCAGGGACTGTGCTTCACAGCTTCCCCACCATTCCCACCAGCACCCCCAGCCTTCCCTCCCCAGCAAGTTTCCCCAACCTTGATTTTTCTAGAGCAGGTGTCTCTGATGACAGTGACTGGCTTTGAGAGAGCAGCAGGAGAAAGAGAACATTTGTGCTGCTGGCACCCTGCTGCTGCTGCTGCAGCAGGAGCACAGCACAGCCCCAGAGCAGCTGTCTGCACCCTGAGCCCCGTGGCTGCCCGCATCACTGCCTGGGCACCATGGCTCCAGTGGCACCAGTGTCTCCTGCATCAGCTTCTCCCCAGGCTGTCGCCCCCGACAGCACAGTGGACTGAGCCACCCAGCTCAACCTCTGAATAAAAGGTCTTAAAGACCTTTGTGAGAGAATGTGGTGCTACTGGGGGCCAGAGATGCTCTTTTCATGTGTCAGCCCCTTCCCAGACCTGGCAGAACCTTTCTCCCTGCTCTAAGGTCGCGTGGGCTGCTTGCTCCTTCCTCCCAGGCAGGATTTCTGGGAGCAGGGAGCAGTTTTGCCCCGCGTGCAGCTCTCGTGTTCCAGGGGTTTCCAGGGAGTCCTGCAGTTCCTGAACAGGGGTTTGTTTTCCTCCAGCTGAGGGGGCCTCTGCCCGTGGGGCTTCAGTGAGGAGAGATAACTGGGAGGTGAGTCTGACGGTGCGGGTGCAGGCAGTGGGAAATGCCAGTGGATGCAGCCTGGAAGTGATGACGCACATGGTCAGCACAGACAAGCTGCAGCCAAGCCCCAGCACATCAATCCTCCCTATTGTGTCTGCACTTTCACAGACTGAGGTGAGTCCTTCTGACAAGCCCACCCTACTGCCATCGGCTTTTGAGCCTCTCCCAACCCCTCAGCCTCCTGCCGTGCACAGGCACGCGCATCCCAGCTCCGGAGCAAAGGCAGCAGCACCTCCATCCTCTTGCAGAGGGTGGAGCTGCACTCACACCACTGGCCAGCCCTGGTCCCTGACAGCTCCCCACCATGCTGTCCACCTGCTCTGTTTCTATTGATATTCCAAGATCCAGCAGCCTGAGATCCCCCCTGGAAAGGCCTCTTTCCCTCCTGATGGAGGGAGCTGACAGAGCACTTGGGCAGCACCAAGGCAAGGAGAGGGTCCTGTAGTGTCCCCTTACAATGTCCCCCCAGAGCAATCCCCTTGGGCTCACGGACAAGCTCTGCCAGCCAGGAAGGGTCCCATGGATTTGGTCTTTTGTGCACTGGCGGCACTGAGAGGGTGGCACTGGGCTGGAAGCACAGCTCTGAGAACATGGATGGGAGCTGCTGGAGATAGTTGGAGCCCCGTTCTCCCACACTCTGGCAGCAGGGGACAGGTCCCTTGGTGAGCTCCCTGAATGCCTCAGTGCCAGCAGCTCCATGCTGCAGGAGGGCTCTCTTCAGTACCAGTGCAGGTAGGTCTGCACCATCACCTTCAGGGGCTTGGTGAGGAGCATGTGTCCCACTCCTCCCTGGTCTTCCAGAGGTGGAAGGACCTGTGTTTGTCCTTTTAATGTTTCTCAAGTACCAGAGATGATGCTTCTGCACATCCACAGGATGCTGGATGGCTCCATGGACACCCTGGTTCCCAGGGCAGGGAGATGAAGAGTGTCATGGCCCCAGATATGACCCCACTGCTGCCATGCTATTAATCCACACTGTCCCAAGCATATCCTAGGTCATTTCTCTGGCCCAAGGGCTCTGTTCCCCTGGGCATACAGGGAATCTGGTCGCCTATGGGTGCACTGCCCTTCGCCTCCCACCTCTCTCTGACGGGAACGTGCAGCAAACCAGGGCACCAGAGGATCTGGGCTAGAAAATCAGCCACGCTGATTTATTTATTAACCCAGATCTGCAAAAGCAGGAAAAGAAGCTGCAAAAGCAGTAGAAGCTGCAAAATCCTGCCCTTCCTCCATGCTTCCCTGTGGGGAAACTCAAATGTTGAATCAAACTTCAAGCCCTTGGTTCAGGCCGCAGGTTTGCCCTCAAGCAATGTCACTGACAGCGGTCGATCTCCTGCCTGTCCCCTCCCCGAGCTCCTGCTGCTGCACCATGCGTGTGCAGCTGTGTCCCAAACCAGACTGTGGAGGATCTGGGTTAAATCTGACTGGGCAAAGCAGAAAAGCAAGTTCTGTGTCTCTTGGCACTGGGTCCTTAGGAGGCCAACACAGGCATTTCACTGGGACTGAGGGAAAGGTGGCCCTGCATCCGTCAGCAGCGGAGCTTTGCAGTTTTCCGGGCTTCACAATGCTTGAGGGTCCTGTAGCTGCATAGAGCTGATGGATGGTGTTGCTGGCAGCTGTGGCCCTGCCCTTGCCCTGTCCCTGGGCTTGCTGGTTCTTCCTGAGCCCTTTGGGGCTCACCCTGAGAGCTGCTGCTACCAGAGCCAGGCACTCACTCTGTGGGCAAACACCTTTTCCTCTTTGTGCCCATCCCTTGGCGACAGCATTTTGCATTTAAACCCCGAAGGAGGAGATATAATCCCATCATTCACGGAGCAACTCCTGTTATTTGAAGAACTGTAAGGATGTAATTTATTTCCTTCTCAAAGACTGTTGTTCTACAGAAATGACGTGCGTAACAGGGCATCAGAAGGAACAAGGACGCCGGAGGCCAAATCTGGGGGAAATGGCTGGTTCAGAAATATTAAATGATTTTTCAGAAGAGAGGATTACTGCTGCAATCCGCGCAGCGCAGGGGAACAAAATGTTTAAAAGAATCCAAAAAATGCATTAGGCACCGGCACTGCCTACTGCATCTTGGCAAAACCAGCAGGGAAAACGAGACCTAATCCAAGAGTCCCTTTGGCAGTGATCCATCAGACGCTTCCCCTGCAGCACTGGGGTGGACAGGGGCTGGAGGACGGCAGGAGTAACCACAGTGGGGTTTGTGGGACCCTCTGCCACGGCAGCAGCCTGCCAGCGAGCCCTGAGCTCCACCCCAACCCTCGCATCGCTCCGTCCTTCGGGAGTGGATGCGGCCGCAGCGGATCCCGTGGAGTGAACAGGCTTCCCAGCAGCACGGCAGGCTGCGAGGGGCTAATGCCACACACGTGTTCCCTCCTTTGTACGCTCAAATAGAGACAGCCGGAGGGAACATCAAACGCCCACTTAAAGCAAGCGCTTTTGATGTTTTAAGCTAATCCCTTCCAACGGGGGCTGGAGAGGGGAAAGCAGCGCAGCAGACCAGCCCCCTCCCTCCCCTCAGGAAAGGCTTGGATGTGAAACTCAGGCTTGCACAGAGGTACAGAAGGTTTCCTTCAGCCCTGGGAACACATCAGCACATCACCTCTCGGTGTGTCCACAGCACCAGAGCAGGAGTAAAAAGGTGGGATGGGGCAGGGAGGCTGGAGCCCCCTCAGATGTTTTGGGACAGGGCTGGGGCGAGGAAGGTGAAGCCCTCATGGCTGCCCCAGTATGTTCCAGGATGCTGCCACCACAAACACACCAGCTCAGGGACAGCCCTGAGTGATCAGCTCCCAGTTCCCTGTGAGCTCCTCTCGCTCTTCATGAGGGCTCCATCACCAGGAGGGACAGATGCTGTGCCTGTGGATGACAAATCCCTGTCTGAGGAGGATTAGGGATGGTCAGTGCTATCTCCTGATGCAGAAGGCTGCACATTTCCCCAGAAACAGCCAGATGCACACCTCCAACTTTAGAACAAGTGACAGCCAGGTTAATTTTGTAGCTCTGAAGAATCTCCTGTGACTGAGCTCTGCAGAGAGCAAATTCCAGAGGGACCTGGGACCGTGGCTTGTCCTGAAAGCTGCCATGGACCCCCAGCCATGGGGAACTGGGCTGCATCTGGGAGGCAGGGTGACCCTCTCCCATGGACAGGGACTGGGAGAATAACCAGAACTGTGTGACTGAGGAGCCCCAGACTGGACCCACTGCTCAGGCTTGGTCTCTTCAGTGCTCACCACAGGGAATAATCCATGTGAGTCCCTTTAAATCAGAAATGCCACATAAACAGGGCTCTTCCACAGTATTTCCAGCCTTTGGCTGGATGAGAAATAACAAGAGCAAAGACTTTTTGAGGAGAAAGAAGCTGGAAAGTGCAGAGATGGCTCCTGTAGGGACATGGTGATTCCAGCTGGATTCACAGCTTGGAGTGAAGGGCCAGTCTGGGGCTGAAGTGGGGGCCATGAACTAGCCATCAGCTGCCATGTCCCCAGCTGTCCCCTGACTGTCACCTCTGACTCACCAAGGGGCAGCCATGGTGCCAGTGCAAACAGGGCTCGTGCTACAAACACCATTCTCAGCGCTCACCTTGCCTGGATTATCCACAGTTGGAAAATCTGGGCTCAAGCCTCCAGAATTAGCTGCTTTTGACTGATGATTGATGTTCCCTGAAGGCACTTTAGCTCTCACTGTTTGCTGAACGCTGTTTCTCTGAGCCCTTTTGGGGAGGCTGGAGGGAGCAGCTCTGCTTCAAGCCCCGCCAGGGGAGCTGAGACCTTTCCTGAATCAGCGTGACTGCACCTTTGGACTGTTCAGAGCAGACACGAGTTTCCAAGCACACAATCCCTGCACCATAATACCTAAAGCTAAACACACCTGTAATCTTCAGATCCCAGAATTTTTCCATCACAAACTGTCCAGGACTTCAAAGTCTGTGTAGACTCTCATGCTCTCACTCAGAGGAGCTGTCAGTGGGAATTGCTGAAGAGAAGGGATAAAAGATGAAGGATGAAGGGATGAAGACGAAAGATTCAGGGGAATCTTTTCGTCAGAGAGCCAGGAAAGCTGAGCTGCCACCAGGGAAGGCCTGGGAATGGAGGATTTAAACTGGAGGTGCTGGGAGGGAGCAGGAAGGGCCCTTGGTGTGTGGGGGGATGCAGCCAGAGCTCAGTGTGCCTCTGGAAAACCTGGAGGGAGACGTGGCAACAAATGAGCAAGAAAACCAGGATGCCTTTGGGGGAAAAAATCCCAGCCTGCCATAATGATAGGGATGATGTGGGAAGGTTGACTGGGATTCGAGAAACTGCAAATTTCCAGAGGAAGGTAACAGCAGGGACTGCAGCTTTCTTGCAGAGATCTGACTGTGTCACGTCAGGGCAGACAGGTGGAGAGAGGTGCAGAGACAACATTCTTGACACAAATGATGATCCTTGAACAAAACTGTCTAAATTCCCAAGGCAAAGGTGCTGCTCTAGACCTGGTTTGGGATGTGCCAGTGGGGGAACTGCTCTGTACCAGGGACCAGGGTACAACTGGTTTTAACACCGCAGAGAGAAAGTGCAGACAGAAATCCAATGCGACTAATTTTAGGAAAGAAAACTATGTAAAAATGACATGAGTTATTTAAAAAATAAAAGAAAGCATCAGAGAGAGAAAAAGCACCAAAAGAAAGAGGTGTTGGAATTAGCAGGGCCAGTGTGGTGGCTCAGGGGTGACAGGGGCTGAGGGATGCTGAGGCCACAGCAGGGAAGATCAGTGACTTTTTTGTGCTGGACTTTGCTGTCGCAGGTGCTGGGTGGAAAACACCCACCCATGCCCTGCCACAGAAGGAGGGCTGGCAGGGAGAAAGGGTTGGCTGTTCCCTTCACATCCCCATCCACAGGGACCTGGGGGGGGACTGTCTCTTCACCACCGCATTCACACCAAAGGCTGGGCTGGGGGATCTCCTGCCAGGGCAGAGCCTGCGGTGAGACATTTGTTTCTTCCTTGGGAGGAATCCAGAGCACATATTTCATGTTTTTTTGATGTGAAATGCTGTTTAAAACCAAAATAATCCTTCCAGAAAATTTGTGCAGGATGTTTTGTTCCTCTTGAACTGCTGTCATGAAGGCATAGGAAAAGCAGCACCACTAGGGGCACAGACCTGGCCAGCACAGGGCCCCCTCTGTGGGGTGCTGCAGCCCACCCAAGTGCCTGGGGACTGTGGGGGGATCTTGGGGAGGGTGGGGGACAGTGTGGGGGCCCTGCCATGGCCCTTGTGTCCCAGGAGCCACCAACAGTCACTGACAGTATTCTTTATGAGAAAATTAAGGAGAGCAGCAGCCTTGTCCCTACACCATAATGGCTTTTCCTAATGCCAAAATAAAAATAAAAAACCCCCACTATTTCACGCTGTAATTACAAGTCATAAAAAGCACTGTGGTGACAGATATACAGCACCCCAGTACCTGCCACTGACAGCCCGTCCCCAGCAACACTAATCACTGTAACAATTCCACAGTAACTCGGGATCAGGGTCTCCCTGCCAGCCCTCACTCTGCATCTGTCCCTGATGCAGCCCCATTCAACCTGGCCTTGAACACTTGTAGGTTCAAGTGGGGCTTGCCCAGCTTCTCTGGGCAACCTGTGCCAGTGCCTCACCATTCTCACAGGGAAGAATTTCTTCTTGTGAGAAGATTATTCCTATCTGGCGGTAATGCCCTGAGCTGTGGTGTTGGGGTGCTGGGCTCATAGGGCCTCTGCTGGCTCTTGGTGACCTGGGGCATCTCTGGAGCTCTTTGAGAGATCCTCTGCTGTACTGGGAAATACGGTCCGGGACAAGAGGGAAGTCCTCAGTGTGTCCCCGCTGCAAGGACCCAGCCCGCCTTGCGCAGCACAGGAGCGTGTGTGCCGGCAGGTCTCACCGACACGGGCACGCACCGCCCCGGGTGAGGTGACACGCTGCCAGCCCCGGGCTGTCACCTGCAGTCCCCCAGCTGTTTCTGTCTGGGGTCCCTGTGCACCGGAGAGCAGGGACAAGTGCGTCCCCAGGGAGCTGCTCTGCCTCCCACCGCCAGCCCTCCTCTGCGCTCCCGCCCGCGCCCGCCTCGCTGCTGCCTCCCTCCCGCATCTGCATATCATGCATATTCATGACAGATGTAGATAATTAAATATTCATGTAAGCAGTCATTGAACTTGCAATTAATCTGGAACTTGCAGTTCTTCTTCCATCTCCCCCACCCCGCGAGGAGCCACGGGTGGCTCTGGCTGCCAGAGGATGCTGGGCTTTCCAGCTGCAGCCCACCAGAGAGAAACCAGCACAGCTCACCCCTTCACTGACCCACTTTTCGTAGATCCACGATTTTTGTGGGAAGGAGCATGAGAAGAACCATAAGCCACCCTTCTTGCTCCAGGGAAGCCCATGGTGCCCGATGGGAGCACAGAAACAGAGCAGCAAAATGCCCAGTGCTGCAGATGCAGGAGCTTTGCCTTCAAGCAGGGCTGATCCCAGGGCAAAGCTGCCCCCACCTCCCACCAGCCCCCATGGGGGTACAGGCAGGTGCAGGGCAAAGGTGAGGGTAAGGGCGAGGGCTCCCACCAGCAGAGAGGACATTACTGGGGTTTGTTGGATGCTGTAGCTCCTCCATGAGCCTCACCATCCCAGCAGTTGGCTCTTGCTCTGGGATGCCGAGGGCGTGGAGGGGATGGGGCCCTCACACGGAGCCCCCTCCTCGCTCCTGGAGCTCCCATCCTGCTACCAGCTCGAAGCTGCTCCCCACAGCATCGCTCCACAGCTCCCACTGCTCCTACAGGCTCCCTCGCATCGCCACGTGCCAATGGTGTATTTTCAAACCACATCCAGCCTGACAGCTTACCCTGGAAAAGCAGCTTCAAACAGCCAGAGACTGACAGAATCAGAGCAGGGATGGGACAGGGTGGCGGGGAAGAGGGGAAAGCAGACGCAGGGCTGTGGAGGTCCCGAAATGCAGGGCAGGACTCCACTGCCAGTGCTCTGAGACCAGGGAGCCCAGCCTTGCTGCTTCTGCAGCCACATCCCCTTTGCACCATGCACAGCACTCGTCCCTGGCCATGCACAGCTTCATCCTCAGTCATGCACAGCACCATCCTCAGTCATGCACAGCACTTCTCCCTCACTACATATGGCCCCACAGACCTCACAGCCCTCACTGGCACACTGGGGTGTCACTCCCAGAGTCCCAAAACTCCCTTTTCACCCCAGCCCCCTATCAGGGTGACACAAATGACCCTTAGATGACGGTGCCCCTTTGAGCTGTCTCCTGGGTCGTGTTGCCCGACTCTGCTCTGGCCAGAAATTAATATCAAAACACCATTGAAAGTGTTTGGTGAAACTCTTTTTAGTAAATCCCCCAGTGTGTTTTGGGGATTCTGGACAGGAACTGAGCCCTTCAGGGCCATCACAGCTGATCCAGAGCATCCACTGGTAAGTGGTAGATGCTGTGAAAACACTGGCAAAGCAATTCTGAGTGTTGTTTGCCTGAAAAAACCTTCCCAGCATCATTACCACCCTCCCCCAGCCCTTTTGTCAGGAATATCCCCGTCTACTATTCTTCACTACACAGTTGGATAGACTCATCTCCTTGAGAACCCCTTGTTGGAAGCAGGAGAAAACATCCAGCAGGGATGCAATTTGTGGACTGAAATTTGGGTGGAGTTCGGCTGGAAGGGGTAAGGTGTTGGAAGTGCTTTTTTTGGTGAGCCCAGGCACAACCCAGCGCCCCCCAGCTCCCTGCACTGGTGGTGACGGGTCCACTGTCCTGGGGCACTGCCTGTTCCCTCTCTGGTCCCCCTCGGCCACTGCCTGCTCCCGTGCTGGTTCTCGCTCTCGTCAGTGCCCATCTGCTCTGCGGCAGAGGGGATGAGAGCTGGTGGTTTTTCAAGGCAATAAAGTTGTTTTCTTCCTGTCACTCACTTAAAATCACCCAGGGAGCTGGTAGGTTTTATATCAGCACACACGCAGGAGACCTTCCTGGTTCTGCAGGAAGAACAACTCCAAACACATCACAGCTCCCGGCGCTGCAGCGCAGGGCACTGCTCTCCTGCTGCACTCCATGTTTTAGCTCTAATTATCCCATCAGTGTTTGCTGCTGCTGGACAAAGACACTCACAGCAAACCCAGCATGTTTGGAGTGGCAGAGCTGGTTTGCAGAGCCCCCGGAGTAGCAGCGTTCCAGAACCCGACACGCTCATCCCTCCGCCCAGTGGCACTGGGCAAGGTTTGTCACAACACAAGCCACTCGTGCTTATGTGTGTGTGTGAGAGTGTGTGTGTTGGTACAAACCCCTCCCTGATTCCAGTGCTGGCTGGTGAACAAGACACCAGTATGATCCACAAGGTGCCCAGTCACCCCCCGAGGCAGTGACAAGAGAGGGCTGCTCCCCATTTTCCTCCTGGGATAGGGATGAAGACATACCCCAGATCCCAAGGAAGAGTTGGGTGTTTACCTGCAAACACCCAGAACAGCTTGAGGGTACCAGCCTGCAGAGGGAAGTTTGAGCAGCCAATTTAATGGCATTTTGGCGATGACAACCCCCCACCCTTCCCTCCTAGTGCTTTCATCCTGAAGCCAGCAGAAGGTAACTGGGGCTGTGCTGGTACCCAGGGCTGTGCTGGTACCCAGGGCTGTGGGGAAGAGATCACAACCTGGTTTGCTGTGGGAGAAGCAGGTAGTGGGGGACACAGCACCTTCCCCAGCCCCCTTTGCAGGTCCTTCATGGAGCCCCGAGCCTCCTACAGAGCTGAGAGGGCTTTGGTCACACCACAGCCTTCAAGCAGCAATGGACACGGGCACAGCAGCACAGGAGGGTGAACAAACAACATCCTGATGAACTCCACAGTCCTGAGGCAGTGACATCCCTACTTGGCACCTTTTGAAAACCTGGATGGGGGGCCCTGGGGCCACATCTGCAGTGGAAAAGCTGATCTGGGGATGTGTTCTGCAACAGCTGTGCTGAAGCCCTGGCTGTAAGCAGCTTCCTCTGGCATTCCAGGGGCACACACCACCTTTCTGCTGGCATTGCTGCATCCATTCTGCACGACTGCAATCGTGCTGCTGTAGGTTGCTCTGCTGAGCTTCTGTGAAGACATGAATGCAAATAAATCCACTGTAAGAGAGAGGAGGCTGAGGAGCAGGAGGTTCAGGGCTGGGGTTTCTTCCTCTTCATTGTGGGAACATGAACGTCTGTCTCCAGCTGCAGCACCCACTGCTCTGAGCTGCTCCACATTCTCCCTTGCCTTGTGCAGGTCTGCTAATAGAGCTTGGAGGATCTTCCTGAGTGAACGCATTGCACTATTTGCCACTGTTTGCCAGTGCCTTGGACTCCTGTTCATGCAGGCTCTGTCAATGTTGGCCCACAGGTCTGTGGATGTAACTCCTGGGAACCCTCTGTAAATACCAGCGAGGCACCACAAGTAAATAGCACAGGGATCAGGGATGAGGCTGCTCCCAGGAGCTGGAAAGACAACCTGGATCCAGGCACAGCCTTAGGGCTGGGGGATGGCAGGAGCTGGGGTCCCACCACAGGGCAGGAAGAGCCCACCCTGGGCAGCTGCACCTGGACAGAGCTGCAGCCACGTTGACATTACGATCATGATGCTGACATCCTGACATGGTCCTCCAGCCCTTACAACACTGGAAAGAAATTTGCAAGTGGCATTTTCAGGGATTTACTGTCCCACACAAGTGGCCAGGCTCTTGGCAAACAGTGTGGGTCCACCATACCACCTCATCCAAACTGGTCCCAGCAGGAAACAGTGCACTGTAGAGTGAGGCATCACATCAATTGATGCTTTGGCTACAAGACCTGAAGCACAAACTGGTCCCTCTGTGACCCACTGGGTTTCCTCCTTGTCCATCCTCACCAGCTGGTGTGGGGGGAGCACACAACCCTCACTGACAGAGTCTGCCACCATTGCCCAAAGTGTCCCAGTCCCACTCTGCCAGAGCAGAGCAAGATGCTCTCAGAGCCAAAGGAAGGTTGGTTTGCAGAGTAGTAATGCTGCTCTGGTGGATATTTAGGCACTTCCCAGCTTACTGTGGCTTAGAAATGAATATTTATTATTAATTCTATTCCTTCCCTGGTAAATCACATGATAAATCACTGCCACTTGGTGATAAAGGGTCTAGGAGCCAATCTTTAGCCTTGCCTGAGATTTATGCCCCTTTAAAAACAAAGATCCTGACAAAGAGACAGATTTCCTGGCACAGAGTAACTCTGTTTAATTAGCGAGATGATTCATGTTTTCAATCACAGTTTATACCAGGCCCTTTACAGTCAGCAGTAAAGCAGGAGACTGCAGGTCTGCCAGGCCCTTGAAAACAACCCATCTGGGTTCCCTGCGGTGCCTGCACTGGCGCGGGTGGATCTACAGGGATGGGGTTGCCGTACCGAGGTGCTCAGCTGGACCCCAGCACCTGCAGACCCTCACCAGAGCTGCCTGTAACCCCTTCCCACTGGATCTGAAGCAGGGGAGAGACAGACCCCCTTCATGCCTCAGGGTCAGGGGTCAGCTCCAGCAGAGAATTCTCTCCTTTCCCCATTCCAGCCAGTTCAGCCCTGGGCTGGCCCCTGGTGGGAGATTTGCTCTCCAGGTCCCATAAGGAGGCTCCCAGCCTCCCTGTAGGCAGCAGCTAGGGGCTGTGCCATGGGCCACCGCTGTCCCATGGTGGCCATGTGTCTCACAGGTGTGGCTTGCAGGTGGAGGCTGGCTCCCACTTTGTTTTTCCCACTGGGATCAGCACCAGGGACATCCCAGGATGGGAGGGCTGGGCAGACTGGTCTGAGCATCCCCAGGATGGGCAGATGCTGCTGGAGAAGCTCCACCGAGCTCCCATGGCCATGGGGGTCTTTGCAGTGGTGTTGGGGGTCTCAGGGAAGCCAGCACTAGAAAGAAAAACTTTGGCCCTAAGTCTGCTCTGAAGTGGGAAAAGGTTCTTGCAAGGTGGGGGGCAAACACCTGGTGAGGCAATGTCATGCTGAACTGGTCCCTGGAAACAGGGACACTGCCATGGAGCAGAGTCTGCCCCTGGGATGTGGTGCTTGGATGTGGGTCCAGCACCACAGGACCACCCAGGACAGAGGCCCAACTCAGCATCTCCTTGTTTTCCTCCTGCCTGGCTTGGCTGGAGGAGTGACAGCCAGCCTGGCGAGGAGGTTAAGTGAGGCACCAGCCCAGCACAGGGCCACCAGGTCCACACAGGGCCACCAGCTCCACACAGGACCATCAGCCACACATCCAGCCAGGACTGTCTAGACAGTCCCGGGAGCCGGTGTCTGCCTTGCTCTCTGCACCTCTGCCAGCACAGCCCAGGCATTAACTCAGAAATGAAACAGACGTGGCCAAGGCCCATAAAATTAATTAGCTCTCACTTTAAATTAAGCATCTCAAATGGGTGTTTCATGGAGATTTAATTAAAAGCCTGAAAGTTACACCGTAAGGAACGGCTGGAGCCCAGCCGCAGGATGGGGTGGAGGACAGGGCTGGGAGCTGGCGCCGTGCCCTGGCTGTGCTAAGGGGTCCGACAGGCAGCACGAGCTGGTGTCTCCCTCCTGGCACCAACATCTCCTTCCTCCTAAGCCTGTCCTTGAGGGATGTCTGTCCCCAGAGCGGGGCACAGCTGGGGCACACAGGTCTGCAGGAGGGACACCTGGGTGGCACTCTGCCAACAGTGAGGGACTGCTCTGAGGCAGAGGGGATTAGGAGTCTGTCTGCATGCTTGTGTGTGGCCCTGGACACTCTCCTCAGCACCAGAGGATGTGGGAGAGCCAGGAGGAGTACCAGGCTGAGGGTGTGCCCAAAGCACACACCAGTATCAGCAGGGGCAAGAGAGGCCAGGCTGGTTCTCCTCAACCTGTTCCGTGTCAGGTCCTTGGGTATCACCTGAGGTCCCTCGGGTGGGATACCCCTGATGCTGGGTGTGCCTTGGTTATGCACCAGCGATGAATGGGCAAAACAGTCTGTGCTGAACAAACACTGGCCAAGGGCAGCCCCCACTCAGCAAGATGTCTGCAGTCACCTCATGTCCCTGTCCTTGTGCTCTGCCAGCAGGTCCCCTCCAGCTCAGCCTTAGCAGCGCTCCACGTGGCCACAGGAGCATCCCAGATGGCAGCAGCCAACGCTCATGGTGCTGGCACACTGCTGAAGCTTGATGCTAACGGAGAGGAAGCACTGGAGAAGGAAAAGCTGGTTATTCCCACCCCTGAAGAGCCCTGAGGATGCTTGGCAGTGTATTTGAGCAACACCCCTTTCCGATACTAGAGCTGAATTCTGCCCTTCTCCATCGCTCCTGTCTCTGGACCCTCAGGGAATTTAGGATGGGATGCTGGGAACCCACATGAACACAGTGCAGAAAAATCACCTTCATTTTTCAGCCAGGCACTGCAAGGGCAGCTCAGAAACATGGGAGCAGAGACATGGGGACAGGGCCCTCACTGTGAGCAACAGCAGTGCTGGGTCCAGACCAAATCCCAGAATAGCCACAGCCCTGGTACCAGTCTGGGTCTGGGCACTGCATCCTGCCCTGGAAACAACCATCCCTCTATGAGACAGCCCCATTCCGTGCTGTGCCTGATGCCCACGCTCCCGAGCAGCCTCACAAGGGCAGGGTCCTGCCAATGGCTGCACAGCCCAGCTCAGTTTGTCCTTTACTTGGTGTCAGGTTGTGATCTGAGGTCCCTCATTGTTTAAATTGAGGTCCTGCAAGATGTCAAGTACAAGCAAGGCTGCTACAGGCAGGCAGGGCTATTTTTACCCCAAGGAGAAAACAGGGAGCAGGCAGGATGTCCTTACAGGGACAAGGATTGGGACCAGGGCTGTCCTTACAGGGACAAAGGCTGTCCTTCCCTGCTCATGCTGAGCATCAGCAGCTCACATATCTCCCAAAGCAGTGCTCAAGGAAAGAAGCTCTGTGGGGTAAGGAAGGACCTCTCCAGCTTCCCAAGGTGCCTACCATGGGGGGGCCACCTCTGCCAAGCCCCCTTGTGCTACTCAGGCCAGCCTGGCAGCACAGCAGTGGGGGAGGCTGTTACACAGCATTCCAAATGGAAAGGAGTGAGCACGAGCTTTAGCACGTGCTCCTGACACCAAATCCCCCCCTTCAAGGCCTCCCAGTGCCCTCAGCTTCTAAGGGGCTCCCCTTTGCTCCCTGGGGTTTGGCTCCTCAGATGAAACCCCACACTGGGTGACGAGCTGGGGGCTGGGGGGGAGAGGCTCCTTTGAAGTCAGCCTGGGGACTCCGTCAAAGAACAATCAACCCAAGGCTTTCCTGTGTTACAGAAACTGGATGCTTAAGATCCCACTTTTAACATTTCTCCCAGGAGACCACTGATGCTGGAGCTGTGCTGTTTCTTGACATTCTGTTTTCTGAAGATGAGCTGGAATTTGAATAATGAGGCTTTGACAGGAAAGCATCCTGCCTTGCCTTCTCGCTCCGTGCTGAGACTATTCCTCTCCTGGGGGAGACCCAGCCTGGCTGCCAGAGAGCAAGAGAGGCCATGCTCAGGAACAGAAACACAGTCAGTTGGGGTGTGGGTGCTCCCCCCCTTGTGCACCTCCCCGTGCCACAGAGGGATCCCAGCACCTCTTACTCATAAAGGCCACACACATAAGACGAGCCCAAAGGGCATCATTACATGTGCATGTCTCACCATTATGTAATGGCTAATTTACCTTAATTACATTAAACTTATAACAAACTTTTATCTCATTCCTAAGCTATTTATGCTGCTTATTCTTTTGCTCTGCCCCAGCTTTCTGATGAGCAATTCCAGCTGTTGAATAGTGGCCTGTCACAGCATAGCCTGTTGCTCCCTGGCTTACTTTGTCCTGGAATTTGTTATCCCCGTACTGCTACCAATGTGCCAATCCTACCAGGTGTCCCAGTCACCTCCTCAGCATTTTGGGGTATTTGTGAAGCTCACACAGCCACAGCTACGTTGGTCTCTGCCAGCTCTCCCACCCACCACCTTCCTGCGGCCACTCGTGCATCCGGGTCCCACACCAGCTGTTAGAGGTGACATTCACCCCTGCTTTCTCTAATCCCCTCAGACTCACATTCCATTCATGAGAGCCCATTAATTCCTGTCTGAGGCTTAGGAACATCCCCAGAAGAACAGCACTATAGCACCTCCGTGAGCCCAAGTAGGATCAGAAATCCAGGTGGGAACAAGAAGCTCTTCGCAAAGCTCCAGTGGCTCACAGAATTTCTTCCTCGCTGGTTTCCTCCCCATCATCTCCTTGGGACTGGATTCCTGATCTCAAAAACATGGGAACAAGTGGCCCTACTGCCAACAGGACCAGCTGTTCCCTGGATCCTTCTCATCCTTGCTGTCCTCAGCTCCAGCTGCCCTGTGTGCTTTCCTGATCCTTCTCAGTTTTGAGAGCATCTCATCACCCTGGAACCATCTCTGTGACATTTCAGTGGATGCAAAGATGTCTGAGGCCTTCATCCTCTCATCCAAAGCCCTCTGGGTTTTGCCTTCTCTACAACTGAATGAGCAGCAACCTGCATCCACTGAAAGCCTTTCCATGGGAGTTCCATATTCCTCTGGGTTCCTTCAGCTGAGAGTCTGGGACCTGACTTTCTCTTGCCAAGTTCAGAAGTGTCAGAGAGGTGTGAAACACTTGGGATCAGCTCAGGATGCTGCACACCTCGCCTGTGGGCAGGGGGGTGCTGAGCCCCTACCCCCGGAGCAGCATCCAGCACCGCCGGTCTGTGCAGCAGGACCTGTGCCACCCCCATCTGCCCGACCTGGCAGGCAGATTTCACCAGGCTCCACAAGGAAACCCTGGCACCAGAACACCCCTCGCCTGGCCCCGGGGAGCACATCCCCTTCTCCACTCCCCACATGCTCCCCACGTCCCTGCTCCCCACAGCCTGTGCCGCTCCGCCCGGCGCAGCCCGGCCCCGCTCCCCTCTCCCGGTGGCGCTGGTGGCAGCGCTGGGGACTTGCTGCCATCCAGTGGCTGCTGCCGTGGGGATGGAAACGGGTCCGGGCTGCCCCAGGACGGAGCCCACGCGTGTATAACAGTGTCTGCACGCAAAGGAGCGTGTTTGTGTCCCTGCCCACGCGTGCTCTGGGTGTGCGTGTGAGCAGGGCAGCCTTGTGCACGCAGGGACGAATGTGTGCGTGTGCATGCCATCTGCATGGCTGGGAGATGCAGCTGAGAGGGCAGCAGGAGCAGGTCGCTTTGCACGGGCACGCCTGTCGTGTCTGCCCCGTCCCCTCTGCGTGGCTCAGCGTCACACACGCGGTGTCACACACGCAGCGCGAGCCTGAGCCCCGCACACAAGCAGGCAGCAGGGCTGGAGGAAGCTGGGACCACTGCTCTGGGCAGCAGAGCCGGCTGTGACACAGGCAGCCAGGCCCAGGAGCTGGCCTGGCTCTGCTCAGAATCCTCCCCTGACAGCCAAGCCCCATCCCAGTCTGGCCTGTCTGAGCTCAGGGATCTTTCATGCATCTTCCACCTCAACTGGGTGTTGCAGGTCACCGCTCATCTCACCACCTGCAACTGGGGGCCTCGAGTGAGGTGTGGAGGCAGGTAGAGGAGCAGAATGTCCTCTCTCAGAAGGATCTGGGAGACAGTGCAGGTCACCTGTGTGGGTATCACTGGGCTGCAACTGGTCCCACAGCAGCTCTGCAGCTGGATACAGGGCTTCAGGTGCAACCTCCAGAAGAGAGCTCAGTGCATGAGTCAAGTTCCAGCCCCTGCTTCTTTCCCATTTTCCAGGGTGTGCATCCTGGTGTCATGGCCAAGGGGATGGCAGCCAGCTCCTGGTCCTAGCCATGAGCATGGGCATCTCCGAGGTGGGAGACTGCCCCAGCACCAATGGGACAGGCAACCACACTCACCCCCTCCCCAAAGGCAGCACAGGGAGGTCCCTGTCCCGGAGCCATTGATTAGTACACTTCCCTCTCTCTGTAACCTCTAAGGTCCACCCTTGCTGCTGCTGTGACCCAGCCCAGCAAAAGGATCTATATGTGATAGGTCTGTTCTCCCCTGGTCAGGCTGTGAGCAGGACTGTCTCCACAGGCCCCCATCACCCAGGGACATCCAGGCAGGCAGGTGGAGCCACAGGACCTTGCTTGATCCCTGCAGGCAGAACAGGCTTAGTGCATCTCCACAGCTTGGTCAGCCTCCATCTTCATCCTCTGACCATGGGAAACTTGGCAAGGAAGAGACTCTGTCCACCCACTTTGCCACTGACTGGACAAGCGCTGAGCACGATTAAATTGGTTTCCATACACAACTGAACATAAAGCAACTTCATTCATATTAAGAAAGCCCAAATTTCTGTGGTCACAAGAGTGTTTAAAGCAGGGATTTACTGTGTGGCAGCTCCTGGCAGTGCCACAGCTGGGCAGCCCATCAGCAGTGTTAATTAAATGCAGAATTGGAAATTATAACCATGGCTGTGCTGCTTCTTCTTTGTGACAAGTTATAATCTCCCTCATAAATTAACACTTATAATGCCTCCCATAAATTAACAAGGGTAGGGAAGAAACCATCCCAAAACTGCAGGGGCTTTCCAGGGAAATTAATCGCTTTGCAGGGATGACCATTTTTCAATATCCCGAATTAGGTGGTTTTGGAAGTGCCACTGCTGTGTCACACCTCCTCCACCAGCAACTGTCAACACCACGGGTCTTCCACCTTCAGAGGAGAGGCATGAGGGATGGGAGCACTCACCAGCCCCAGGGCAGGGGAGGAGGGGGACTCTTTGGGGGTCATCCTGGAGCAAACATCAGTCCCTACCTGCTGCCAGCGTGCCAGGAGCACAGATGGGGGCAGGTGGTGGAGAAGCTCCTGTGTCTTCCAGAGTGGCTATGGGCAAGGGCCAAACCAGCAGTCACCCTTGGGATGCTGCCACAAATCCCCAGGCCAAGGAGGTCTCCAAGGCTGCCTAACTGCTGCGTGCCCACTGCAGGAATTTCAAGGCAGGTACAGGAGGCTGGACAGAAGAAATGGGCTGAGAAAGGGGCCTGAGAGGGGTGATACCCCCAAAATCTCTCCAGACAAGGCTCAGAGGCTGAAGACCTGCTTGGTACTCAGCCAGCAGGAGCCAGGAGAGCCCCAGTGTGCTCTTGGGCCACTCCAGACATAACAGATCCACAGCCCACTGTGCTCCCACATGACCATTCAACCCCCAGAGATGAGCCTGGAGGGGGATGTATCTCTTGCCTTTCCATCTGGACACAAGGTTTCCTTCCAAAAGGGCTGAAAACATGGATTCGCATCCAGAAGCATTGCTTATAGCTCAGAATGCTCAAAGCTGGCTTTTACTGCCATGGGGAGGCAGCTCACAAGTCCCGAGGGAAAGATATAATGTCTTGTTGAATATTCTTGTGATTTGCACATTCTTTCAAATGCCACCGAAAATAAGACATCCCTGGTACTTGCTGTGCCTGCCAAAACCAGCTGGAGCATGGAGAAGCCCCACAGGGGTGAGGATGAGGAGGGGAAACACACACACATGCATGTGTGCAGGCACACAGGTGTCTGGGAGAGGCTCAGGGCTGGAGGCATTTGTGTCCCTCTCCAGCCCACTGCAAGGAGGAGGGATGGCTCCCAGCACCTCCTGCTGATCTGGGATGTTCCTGGTACAGCTCAGAATCCCCTGTGTCCCATGTCCCACCACCCCACCTCCTCCCCAAGCCTCAGCAGTGCCCTGTGTCCTCCATTCCATCGGCCAGCGGGGTGAGAGCCAGCAGCTCCAGAACTCATTTGGGTTCATTTCACCCGTGGCCAAGCAGGAACGGGGTGATATTCCTAACACCAGCAGGGAGAGGGAGGGAACGACTTCTCCAAGTGCCTGGGAACATACTGAGAGTCACAGGCAGGAAACGAAGGCAGGAAGGTGCAAAGCTCTGGGCATAGGAGAAGGGGGCACTGCCTGGGGGTGGCTCTGCGGGTGGCTCATCACCCACAGCTACTCTCAGAGGAGCAGGCACCCCAGGAGGGAATATTCACTGTGGTATGACGTATCTAATTGCAGCCATGGACTTTATCCCCCTGGGAGAGCAATTCTTCCTCACCAGAGGGAAGCGCAAGCTATTTTACTAGGGGGGAAAAAAAAAAAAAAAAAAGAAAAAAAGCTGAAAATGCCCAAACAGCCAGCATGGCTCAGGTGCTGCTCAGCTTCCACCCCAACCCTGCCCTGGCTTTGAGGGGGATCCCTGCAGCGTGTGGCCATGGACAGTGACTGCTTAACTCCGAACCAGTGAAGCTACACAGAGCTGAGCCCCTCTGCCTACTCCCACCTGCATCCTCACCCTTGAGTGCCATAATGATTTCAGTGCCCCCACAGTGCATCCCTGCAGCTCCCACCACCCTTTGCTGTGCTCCTCACAGAGCCTCAGGATGGTTTCTCGATGCCCATAGGTGCCCACCTGTGTGGGTGAACCCCTTCACTGCCAGACAACCCCAGGCTTTCATCAACCCCATGGAAATGCTACTTTGGTTTTAATCCCTTCACAGTGAGCTGGAAAGTCTTGCATTGGAATAACCCCACCATCCTCTGTCCCAGCAGGAAATGCCTCTCGACAGTGATGACAGTGACAGTGACGTTGTGCCTGGGGTCACTTCCAGGGCTCTGCCAGGAGGGCGATGTGTGGAGCCCCCCATGCCACAGGGCATCTTGCCCCAGGCTGTCAGGACATTTTAAATGACTTACTGGAGTGTCACACAGACAGGAAAACATCCTAGCCTGGCACAGCATGACCTCACCATCCCTGCCTGGGAGGAAGGCTCTGGGCTGCACTTGCCTCAGTGGGAGCACTGTGTCCTGGCAGAACCCCCTGTTTGGGGTCTGGACTTGGAAGGGAGTGCAGCTCATGGGTCCAAGAGGAGGAGCTGCAGCTCTGCATTCGAGCCCAGACTCAGGAATGGCAGGGCTGTGACAGACAGCCATGCCATGGGCACCCAAACCAGAGGGCACAGACCAGGAGAGGAGGAGGAGTCTGCATGGGGGACCTTCAGGGTGGGCACAGAGGAGGTGATCCAGGCTAGAAAATGCTGGATGTGGAGAAGCTCCAGAAAAGCTTGGCAAGGAGAATGACTGGGGATTATTTTTTTATTTTTCCTACAAAGTCGTGGTTTCTCACCATCTGAATTGCTGCCTTCAGGAGTGCAGGCATGGGATGGCCGTGCCAGGGAGACACCCTTTTACTTGGAGCAGCTGGGAGGAAAAGAGCAGGCAGTGGGCAGGGCAGAGCCAGGCAGAGCTCTGGAGAATAGTCCAGATGGGACTCCCCAAAACCAGGGTGGCAACAGCTGAAGGTGCCTGGACTGCCATCTCTGCCAGCTGCAGATCTAGGGTTCCACCATGCATGAAGCTTGGGGAACTGCATTGGTCTTCATGGCCCTGTGCACAGAGGAAAGGGCTGCTCTGGGGCTCAGGGGAGCTGCTCTATGCACTGTGACGGGCAGCTCTGGGGTGTCTCATCCCCCTGAACGGAGGAGACCCCATGCTGGGTGACAGAGACTGCTGGGTCCCTATTCCCCTGATCGTGGAGCCAGGCCCAGACAGGACAGCAGAGCCATGGTCACCCAGCCCTGGGGGCTGTCCTGATCTCCCAGGGGTGCTGCAAAGCTGTGGATGGGGTGTCTGTTTGTTTAACACTGGGAAAAACAAGACAAAAGAAAGGCAGCACCTCCCTGGGTCCCCACGCTGGGTGCTGGGCAGCAATACCACCCGTGTCCCAGCACATCCCTGCTCCTGTTCAGGCGGGGGGGGGACGGGCACCCTCTCCACAGCCACACGTGGCCCCGCAGACTGCCCACCCGTCCCCCTGCGTGGCTGGTGGCTGACGTCAGGCAGCAGATGGATCCTGTGCCTCGCAGGCTGGCGTGGGGGTGGCACCGGCAGTGCCGACAAATACCACGGCTGTGACGGCGCTGGTTATTCTTAGCGCCCGCGGAGGCGCTCAGGGGGTCGCCTGGCAGGAGGGGTTGGCACCGCCGGGCTCCTCTGGAGCAGATGCCCATCGGCATGAGCCAGGTCACACCAAGGCACCAACAGGGAAGGAAAAGGGAAGGCATCACAGGTAGATTGCACCGGGATCCCTGCCTGGTGCTGCCTCACCTGCAGCAAGGTCTGCAAGGAGATCTGGAGACCCCCCGAGAACAGGATACAGTGCAATCCCTTCTCCCAGACTCCACAGGTAGAGGGTCCTTTCAAAGTGAGCACTGGGAAAAGGGGCTGTGGAACCTGGACAGCCCCACAGCTCTCGGACAGACAGATGGTACGTGGCTGGGTCTGCGGTCAGCACAGAGCTGGCTAAACGCAGGCCCCTGCAGCCCTGCACATTCCTCCTGCACTCTCCTTTGCAGTCCACTACCCTCTCACTCTCCTTTGCAGTCCACTACCCTCTCTACCACAGGAGAAACTGGAACAGGACTGAAGTCCCTGCCCTGAGAGGGGAACAGAGCATCCCTCATTTCAGCCAGGAGAAGGAAATCCCTTTAAGTGGCAATGGAGGAATGTGGACCCCTGTGGGTGTGACGCCCTTCGAGGCCAAAGCTGTCCTTGCCCTCCTGGTGTGCCCCACCTTCCGGCATGTCACCCTGTGCCAGGCACGGCTCAGGGCTGGCAATGCCACGTCTGGGTGAGGAGCACCTGTGTGCCCTTGAAGGAAGTGGCTGTGCAAAAACCATCACTGTCCCAGTCCCGTGAACAATGGGACCCAGAAAGGACAGAGCTAAACATAGGAAACCTACTTTTCCAGCTGCCACAGCCAGCAGCAGGGCTGGATGAATGCTCCCAGCTGATCGCCTCGAACCACCACGTGGCTCCCAGATCTGGGGCTTTAGGGAGCTTGTCGTGGTTTGCATGTGAGAACATGGCAGCCCATGATGTGTGCTGGTTGTGGATGAGAAGCAAAGAATTGATGGCCGGGCAGCAGCAGGGCTGGCATGGGGCAGCCCTGCCCACGGCCGGTGCTGGCCTTGGGGCTGCCACAAGCCCTGAGTGGTAGCTCCGGTGAGGCTGGAGGGGCCACGGGCCGGGCGGCACAGCCCAAGGGCAGAAGGAGCCTGGAGAAGCCAGCGACCTGCACCCAGGACCACCTTCAGTGCCGTGGGGGACGGGCAGGACCGCCGGGCCCGGGGCAGAGCCATGGGAGGCTGGAAGCGGGGAAGGGGTGCGAGCCCTGGGCGTCGTGTCCTTCCCTTCGTGCCCACGGGATGGCAGCAGCCTCCCGCGGTCCTGCGGGCACCCGCCCACTGAGCCCGGCGTGGGGCGCAGCCCAGGGCGCGGTGAGGGCAGGAGCAGGAGCCCCCTCCCCAGCTCACGGGGGCCGTTCTCCAGCAGGAGGGATGGAAGAAGAGAAAGCTCAGCACCCTTCTGCTTCCGCGGTCCTGGCAACAGTGGGGTCACCAGAGACCCCCTCACCAGTGGTGGGGTCATCGCGGGATGTCCTCGCCAGCAGGGAGACTCACCGGGAACCCCCTCATCAGCCTTCTGCCAGGCTGTTCCCACCCCACACAGGGCAGGCGGATAAGGCTCATTCCCCTTCCCTCCATCGCCCACTGGACGGGGTAAGGAAGCACCACAACAACGGCCCTCACCAGCGCACAGAGGGAGGGGACATTCCACTGACAGTCTGTGGGTCGTCCCTTCTTCAAGAATTCACCTGTTTTCAACATCACCCCAGGGCTGACAGTTCCCCCCATCCACAGATGGATCCCCGCTAGTGCCAATTCCACTGGGAGCCGGATCCTGCCTGTCCCCAAGACCGATGGACTGGCACGGAACGGAAAAAACTGCCTGAGGTCGCTGTGGCCACTCTCCCAGCTGTGGATCTGTGGTGGCCGCTGTCTCGTGCCTCCCCTGGTTACTATCCTGGAAATCGCTTCATCCTCATGTGATGCATCTTCCTCCTTCTCGCCAAACAGGGAACAGGAACGTTTATTGGACACTCCTGCCGCTCCTTCAGTGGTAGCAGCTACCCCGTTAAAATCCCCGGCGGGCTGCTACCAGGACCCCCCCTGTCCCGCCAGGACCCCCACTGTCCTGGTGCTCTGGTCTCTTCGCCCTGCCGGATTTTGACCTGGTTTATCTCTCCTTATCAATCCCGTGCCCTTCAGACACGGTGCCATCCTCCGATTGCTGCTTCCTGCACCTCCTTCCACCAACCCTTTTGTAACCTCTCCGTACAGACCCTCCCTCTGCCCTCAAGTCCCCCCTGCCCATGGTGGGCTTCCCCAGCCTGCCTGCTCCCAACCTCGGCAGCTCTGATCCCTCGGACCCTTGCCCAGCCCTTGCCCACCAGCTCCCGCTTGTTTTTCTCTCCGAAGGGTGAGGGATCACCGGGATGGCCCGCAGGGTTCATTGACCGGCAGCGACGGCAGCCCAGGCCCGCGGCCGCCCCCTCACCCCATCTCTTACGTGTGCTCCGGAGCCGGGACCTCGTCACGCTCCCGTTCCTCACCCTGAGGGTCCCGACCTCAGGCCGTCTCCACCTCTCTGCGTTGTTGCCCCATGCCCCAGCCCCATCAGGGCAGCACGATGTGCCCCAGCCACTCTTTGCCAGCCCATCAGTGCGGGTCACTGGTGGCAGAAACCTCCCTCCTGCAGTGCCAGGGAAGCCACATTTCCCTCTCTCAGAAATCCCCTTTTCCCCTCGCATAACCCTGAACCCCCGGCATCTGCCGGCGAGTCCCAACGTGCCCCACATCCACGGCCCCCCGGCTCCGTGCGTTCCACCCACGCCAAGTTTGTCGCCGGGCGAGGAGGCTCTCAGACGTTCTCAGCAGTGGGACCGGGTCCCTCCTGGCTTTACCCCCATTCTGGGGCCTTTTATCCCCTCTTCCCCCTTTCCTGCCCCGGCTCCGGAACCACGCGGGCTGCCCGCGCCAATGCTTCGGCGACTGATGCCGCGGGCAGCTCCAGCCTCCTGAGCACCCCCGCTCAGCCCCCCTGGTAAGCACAGAGAGGGGCGGGGGTCCCCGCCGAGAAGGGGGGCACCGTGTCCCTTTGTCACCCCATGTCACTCCTTGCCAACTTCTCCCGGACCCACGCGTGGGGTGGGTGCGCGGCGCTGCCGCGGAGCGGTGGGTGAGCGGGGCCGGGGCGGAGCGGGACCGTGGCGGAGCGGGGCCGGGATGGAAGGAGGAGGAGCGGGGCCGGGGCGGGGAGGAGCGAAGCGGAGGCGGGCGAAGCGGGGCCGGGGCGGGCGGGGACGGTGCGCGGCGCTCGGCACCGGGCGCGTCCTGCAGCCGCTCGCCCTCCTCGGCCCCGGGAGCGGCCCCGGCGGCGCCGCCGTGGCCAGGCGCGGGGACACCCGGGATGTCCTCGTCGCCCGCGGAGGAGTGCCGGTCGCCCGTGGGGCTGGACTGCTGCAGCTGCTGCCTGGACCTGGCCAACCGGAGCGGGCTGGAGGAGGGGGCCGGCGGCGAGAACAACAACCCGGGCAGCCCCACCGTGAGCAGCTTCCGGCAGCTGCGGGAGCAGCTGGTCCGGCAGAACCTCAACACCGACAAGCTGAGCTCCATCATGCGCCAGGACTCGCTGGAGCCCGTCGTGCGGGACCCCTGCTACCTCTTCAACCAGGGCATCTGCAACAGGAACATCGATCAGACCCTCCTCTCCATCCTCCTCCTCTTCCACAGGTGGGTGTCACCGCCGGGGGCCGGGGCGCTGCCGGGGACTGGGAGCCCCGGAGCTGGCAGCAGGCTCGGAGCTGTCAGCAGTGTAGGGCAAGGCGTGGGGCCTGCAGTCCCCCGGGGCTGGCTAGGGACGGGGACTTGTGTGACCCCGGGGCTCGGGAGTGGCAGTGCCGGTGGGGTCTGGGTGGGGAGAGGCAGGAGCGGCCGCGCGTGGCACAGAGCCTGTGGGTGGTGCCAGCCCATGCCTGGGTGCGGGTCTGGGTGGCTCTGCTCCACCATGCCCCTCTCGTGGTGCCCCGTGTCTGCTGGGCAGTGACAACAGCCCCCAGCTGTGTGTCTTGGCTGCTGGACTCTGTGCTCATCTCCCTGGCTACCTCTGTCCACACAGACAGTGCCTGCAGGGGCATGGATAGTGTCCAGCGACAGACAGGCATCGGCCCCATTCTGCATGGAGCGGGTGGCAGGTTCCTTGGGAAGCAATTGTGCTGCCTCGAAAGCCACCCTGAGTGTCAGTGAGACCCTGGGTAGGGCGTCCATGACTCCTAGTGCCAGGTCCTGCCCTTTCAGCAGCTCCCCTGGCTCTCCCCAGAGTAAATTGAGTGGAGACAGGTTTGGCATGGGTGGTATTTCCCGTCCTGGAAAGTGGCTCTACCCTGACCGAGCTGCTCTCACTGGGCTCTGGGCTGTTCTGGGTGGGCTACCTGTGCCCCCACAGTGGGATGTTCTCAAGGCTGTTCCCATACACTCCCTGGGGGGGCTGAGGAGGCAGTACCACGGGGTCCACGCTGCTCTAGCAGTGAGGGCAGAGGAGACTGAACAGGGAGTCCCACGGGCTGCCACCCTGCAGGGTCCCCATGTTTGACAAGGTGGACCCCAGGGCCAAGGAGTAGACAGAGCTGTCTGAGGTCCTGCACTGGTGCTGTGTGGGGCTGGCCCCGGCGTCCAGAACCCGGAGGACTGGTGACCGTCTGGGGGAGCAGCCTCTTCTGGGGCTGGCAGGTCTGGGTCTTCCCAGCTTGGCCTGGCAGAGCCGAGTTGGGCCGGCGGTGCCGAGGCTGCCTGTGGCTTCAGCAGGTGGGACGCATTACCCACCCCCAGGGCTGAGGGGACCTGTGGCCCATCAGTGCGTCGGGGACAGGTGTCTGCGTGGCTGGCAGGGCAGGCAGCGGCTCTGGCACTCGCTGCTCCGCTGGAGGGGGGTGCACGGCGGCACCCACGCGTTCACAGACGCCTCGCCATCCCCTTCGCTCCCTGCACGCACATGCACCCGTGGGCGCGCTCCCGTGGGCTGTGCGCGGGCGGGCGAGCCGCCCCTCGTCCCCTCGCCCGGCGCGGGAGGCGGGTGGGCTCACACGTGGCCGCCCCACGCGTGCGAGCCGCCCCGGCGCACGCCCGCCCGCCTCCTCGCCCAGCCAAGCGTCTGACGCCGGGAGGCTGCTGCCTCGAGCCGGCCTTGGCGACGTTCTTCCTGCACTTACATAACGCCGAGCTGCCGCTCAGGTGGGAAAGGAGGAGCTGGGACACCCGCCAAGGCACCGGCACCCGTGCAGGCAGCGAACCCACCCGGCTGGGAGAGGACGGGAGCGAGAAGTTCTCCTGCCCCCTGGGGAGGCTTCAGCCAATTGGCACCACGGGTGAAGGGGGGAAGTGAGGCGCTGTCCCCAGCGTGGGCTGCCAGGGCTGGTGTCAGAGCCAAGCACCCAGGCTGCTCGGTGGGGCAGGCAGTGCCCATGGGCACAGCAGGCTGCTTTTGAACTTGTCCCTGCTGGAGCAGGACCCAAGAGCTCTTGGTGAGCTCCTGCTGAGGTAGGGAGCTAGTGGAGGTGCCAGGCGACCAGGGTTTCTCCCCATCTATGCCCCCTCAGTGCTCGTTGCTGCCTGTCCTCCAAGCCCTGGTGTGTGTTGTGTCCCGAGAGGTTCCGGGCATTCCCTTTTGTGACACCCCTGTGTCACGGTGTGGCACAAAGCCATGTCCCTCTATCACACTCGGTGTCCAAGCACCTTGGTGTGGAGGTTGCCTGGGTGATCCCCCGCGACCCTTGGGTGGCACGGCATGGGGGAGCTAGGTGCGCGGCCCCGGGCACTGGAGCCAGGTGTGCCCACACCTGTGTTTGCGGTTGTTTTGCTCCAGCCTGAACTTTCTCCTCCTGGGGAATGAGCCAAGACACCCAAGAGGAGATAGCATATACAGCAGAGGATTGTGGGTGCCAGAGGAACACCCCGATAACAGGCCTGACAAGGGTACCCTGCTGCTGGCACCAGGGAACCCAAACCAGTTGGTGCCCCTTGTTGTGGCTGATGTGCTCCGATGACACAGGAGGAGGTGGAAGTTGTGTGGATGCACATGCTCCTGAATGGCTGATATCCAGCACAGCACGGGAGCACCAAAGTGCTTCACCCAGAGTCGAATCTGGCTCTAGGGCTGGCTGGAAACAACTTTGTCAAGGTCAAAGCAGTGCTGGGCATCTCAACTCATATACAGCATGTCTGACCTGTCTCTGGGGGTTTCCCCAGCTGGGTGGTCTCTGCTAGGCTCTCTGTGCCCCTTTGCTCACACTGGGGTGTTGTCACGAATGCACAAGGCAGGGATGCTTTGGACCAATTGCCTCCAGGGCTGATGCTCCTGCAGGAAGCCTTCCTGCTCCACGAGTGCATGGAATCCTGTGCCCAAAGGGCTTCTCCCCACTGTGCCCTCACACAGGGCACCACAAACTGCTCTCCAGTGAGATCTTGGCAGTGCCAAGGGGCCAAGCTCATGTCGAAGGCAGCTGCCACCAGCCTGGCTGGGCGCACCTTCTCCCCACAGATGCCAACACAGTGGGCAAAAATGTCTTTGCCATCCCTCTGCAATGGCAGTGTTATCCCAGGGTTGCTCGTCCCAGAGCCAGGCATGAGCCCGACCAAATGTGGGCCAGGAAGAGCAGCCCTGTGACCGTATGACACCTTTCCCCAGGGCGGGGGGTGAGGGGAGCCGGTGGCGTGGGAGGAGGTTGGTGCTGCGGGGGGAGCAGCACCCCGGGTGCGTGCTGGCGCCTGAACGAAGCAGGGCCCCACCTGGCTCTGGGTGGGGAGAGGAGGTACGTGCCAGCCTGCTCGCCCACATCGGCCAGCCACGCCATCACTTCTTCCAGCCTCTCCTGGGCAACACCTGGCAGCCTGGCCAGCCTGTGCCCATCCTGCTCCGGGCAGTGAGGGGATGCCTCTGCACAGCCAGACCACCTCTGGGCACTGCCAGACCTGCTGCTTCACCCAGCAGGTTGGGCAATGACCCACCCTTTGGCCTGAGCCATGAAAAGGTCTGGGGTCCACCTTCCCCTGGGCCAGGGCAAGCCAGGGGAGTCACAGGGAGGCAAGGGGGCCTCAAGTGTGAAGGGCTGGGGGAAAGACGAACTTGGGCGGGAAAAGCAGGGCAGCACTGCCTTTGCCACTGTAATGCCAGGCTGGTGAGCAAGAGTGCCCAGACAGCGGTACCAGGATGGTATTTGTGTCACAGCACCATTTGTTCCTGTCCATCGGGTATCACTTTGCGGCAGCAATGCAGGGGGAGAGGAGCCAGGGCATAAAGGGCACCCTGGGGTGGCGGGGCCAAGGCGTGCATTCCAGCCAGCCGAGTGGGCTGGAGCAACAAGGACACATTGATGGGGAGAGGGGCCACAAGTGAGCGTGAGAGAGGTGTGGGTGTGAGACCAAGCTGTCCCGCTCTCACTGCTTTGGCCCCGGGACAGCTCTGCCAGAGAGGGGGTGGGGAGGGCCCCCTTGCCCACCAAGACCATGCATCAGGGTTTGTTTGCTTTGCTCCCAAAGGACAGAGCTGCACGTGGCCTGACCCGTGGACTGCAGCGTGGTTTGCCAGCCCTGTGCACTGCTGAGGTGCCGGGGAGATTTTGTTTCAGTGGCAGGAGTAGCTTGTACTGCTGGGAGGTGCTGACCTTGGTGTGCCCAAATCCTCCCATCACCAGGAAGATGCCAGGCAGGCAGGCAGCTGAGCCCACCTTGGTCTCCATCATGGGCATCCTGGCACCCTGGGACTCCCACCCCATGACCCAGCAGACTTCAGAGTGGTGCCTCCACAGGTCAGGTTCACAGGGGCTCTGACATAGCACAGGGGGTTCAACATGGCTTGGCAGGGTTAGTGGCAGAACACGCCACACCATGCACTGTGCCTGTCCCTTCCTGGTCCTGCAAGACCCAGCTCCCTAGAGAAGGAGGTTTCCAACATTCCCTGGAGCTCAGGAGAGCCCTGCTTCACCCTTCCAGCCTTTTGGGACAGAACCCTTTGCCCATGATCACAAGGCTGTGGCCAAAGGGACCGGCACAGCTGAGCTAGAGTCTGGTGATGCCAATGTCAGCTGCTCAGCAGCTTGTCACCTCAGTACCCTGGGGATGCTCCAGTGCTTCCTGTCTGCCAGGGTAGGTGCCTGGCTCCCCACAGGCAGGGGTAGGTGTCCCAAGGTCAGGCAGGGATGACAGCATGGCCCTATGGGGAAAAGGCTGGCCAGGATTTATTTCCAGCTTTGAACTTTAGAGATGTGGAAGAGGTTGGAGCTGGAGCAGGCTGCAGGGGTCTGCCCTGGTCTCAGCATCGTGTCAGTTCCCACCAGCATCAAACTTTCCCTTCCTGGTGAGACATGGCCTGATCCTGGATGGTCTCCGCTGGGACTAATGCCACCTCCCTGGCCGCTGCCCAGCACAAGTAGGGTTAAAGCCAACCTTGTGCTTTGGGGGAGCACTGTGACCTGCATGGGACCAAGGGGCTCGGGATGTGTGTCATCAGAGCCTGGCAGCTGTGTGTATGCCCAGGGGATGTGGCTATCCCTGTGCTGTAAGGGGTCTGCCAAGGGGAGTGGGGGTCCGGGTTGGATCCTGCCCTTGGGAAGGACTGAGACCCTGTTGGTACATGCCAGAGAATCACAGAATTGTTTAGGGTGGACAAGACCTCTGAGATCAAGTCCAGCCTTACCCCAGGGCGTGTGTGTGGGAGGGAGGGGGCTGGAGAGGCGATAGAGGCTACAGCCCATTCCGATGGCGATACTTTGCAAATGAGCTCTGAGTTATATTTATCCAGGTGATGCACATGGCTGGCTTTTGGACAGGAGATCATCATCTGTGTCCTGAGTTATATATAAATATATATTTGAGGGGGCTTTTGCTGCAGAATGACTCCAGTGACAGAGCAGAAGCCCTGGGCCTGCCAGACTCCAGAGTCAGGTTGGGGTCCTGTCCTCGCCACCCCCCACCTGTGATTCCCTTGGGATGGCAGCAGGTGACTGATGTCTTGGGGCAGGGCAAGACATGCCCGTGGCCTCAATGGGGATCCCCCTGTGACACAGAGGGGGACTGGTCCGGGCAGTTTGGAGGCAGGAGATGGTCTCAGGTTGTCCCCAAGGGTTGGCACAAGCCAGGTGAGGGCTGGCTACTGAGGCCAGCACAGGGAGAGCCACAGCAGCAGAGCTGAGGTACACGTCCCGCCAGCAGCTGATTGTCTTTCACGTTGTTATTGTTCTGAAATGTCAGCAAGGGCAGGGTTTCAGCGAAGGTCCCTGATTCGAAATGCCCGGGATTCCTTGCAAAGGCCAGGCGGGGTATTAATAACCGGCTCTGCTGAAGCTGCGCCGCCCTGCATGTCCTTGCCTGACCTCCTGCGGGTGCTGGCTCACGCACTGGCTGAGCGTGGCTCCTCTCCTCTTCAACCCCCACCAGCTCAGGTCTGTCTGGGCTTCGCACCCCCAGCGGGGTCCAGCCACCCCCTGGGCATTGTGGGGCTGCTGGGACTCCCCCCAGGCATCCCCGTCGGGCGAGCAGGAGAGCGCCAGGTTCCGGCACCTGCGAAAGGGGCTGGCGAAGGGCTCGGGGGGGGTGGTTCTGTAAATGGGGTTTATTCTGGGCTGGAAGAGCAGATTTGGGTAGCATGGGGTGTGCCACACTGCTCTCACAGCTCCCCAGCCTCCATCCTCGTTACATAACGAGCTGCCTCCCAATTAGCGAGCGGGCACTCCCGCACGCCGCAGGGCAGGCACTGCCAGCGCCCAGCGGGGCTCCGGAGCGCCCGCTCCTGCCTGCAAAGGGGCCCAGGATTGCTTTTGGAGGATGCTGGAGGCCTTGCCTCGGGGTTCCTCTCTCAGGCTGGGGATCCCTGCAAAGCTGAGTGAGAGGCTGGCGGAGGCAGAGCCCAGGCTGGCAGCCCCCTGCCCACCTGCACGGCCCCTCGTGCTGCAGGGAGTCCCTTCAGCTTCGCGGCCACCCCGGTTCCCTGAAACCGGACCAGAAAAGGGGAGGCAGTATCTGGGGATGATCCAGCCGGCACTGTCCAGGGTGACACAGTAAGCTATGAAACGAGGACAGTTCTGGAGTTCAGAGCCATGGCTGGCAGGAGCCCCAGGGCAGGGCACGGGCGAACTGGGAGGCGATAACACCGAGTTCAGTGACAGGACTCCACCCTGAGCCTGCGTGGGTGTGAAACACTTTGCTCTGCGGACAGATTTGTGGATTAAAGCTCTGCAGAGAGTTCAGCCTGCCATCCTCCCTGGGGCTGGGCATCGCCTCCCATGGGAGCAAGTGGCTGTGCTCCCCCCACAGCCAGGCACAATGCTTGGGGAATGCCACAAGGTTTTCACTGGGCTGTGCCGTACCTGGATACTTTGCCTCTTCATTTGGTGGCCATGGGACCCTTTGGGGGATGTAAGGGTGCCCAGTGGCCCCTGGCAGGGTGCCCACCAGGGCGGCCCACGCTGGGCTGCCAGCACTGTGGGGCTGGTGTTGACAAATGCCAGCAAGGTGGGATGTTGGGCCACGTGGTCTGGGGCTGATAACAACTAGATCAGCCCTTTTACCTCTTCCTCTCCTACCTCAGCATGTATGGGGAAGCCATAGCTTTGGGGCCTTCCTGCAGCATAGTGAGGAGGGCTTGGCTGGAGCTGGGTCCTCTCTGACCTCCCCTCCTCACACTGGTGTTGGGGGGCAGCTGCTACCATGGGGCATGGGAGGAAGAAGAGGGTCTGGTGACAAAGTTAGAAAAATTGCAGCTCTCAGCAGGCCAGCTCTGGGGTGTGCACTCGCACGCAAGAAAAAAAACAGAACTGGGAGTACAGCCAAGTACCTTTATCAGAGGAAGCAGGCAGCCCCACAGCTGGACACAGGAGCCTGCCAGGGCTCCGTCCACCACCCCACGCTGCCTCCAGCCTGGCAGGTTGGAGGAGTCTCTGCAGCACAACCCCTGCCTGTGCCTGCTGCCTGGCAGGGGGGGGTCACCCGTGTCCCCGGCCCACAGCCACAGAGCTTGCTGTGCCTCCGTTGGGAGAAAAGGGAGGAGGTTCCTCGTCAGCCTTCCCCAAGGACAGGTTCCCTGTCAGCCTTCCCTCACTGAAACCCTCCCCGGGCTTCCCCAACATGGCAGAGGCCACTGCTTCTGCACAGCTCTTCCCACATGACTCTGGTGTCCCCTGGCTGGGACTGGGACCAGGTAAGGCCAGCAGCACCATCTCTGCCGGCAGGGGCTTGCAGCCCTGCCTGGGCACTTAGAGATGTGCCCAGTAGGGGTTGCCCGCTGCTCTGGAGCAGCACATGCCCTGAATTGGGGGATTTATGAGCTCTCTAAGGCTCTGGTGGGTATGACCTGGGTTCCCATGTCACAGGACTCCTAGTTGTGTGGGGCTTCCATGTGTCCCACACAGCCCCTGGAAGGCACCAGCTGAGCCAGGGGTAGTGCCAGGCCTCAGTGAATAGCTCAGTCAGGGCATATTCAGGAAGAGGAAACCAAAAGCTGGACAACTGGTGTGCTTTGGCAGTGCTAGCCCCTTAGCCCTCGGGACTGGCACAGCAGCCCCACGCCAGAGCCACAGGGCAAGCAGGCAAGTTTGGGATGCTGGGGCCGGAGCAGTATCCTCACACCAGTGCCACAGGGCAGGCAATTCCAGTTCAGGATGCTGGGACTGCACAGTATCCCTGTGCCATTGCCACAGGGCAGGCAATTCCAGTTCAGGACTCTGGGAGTGGCTGCTTGCCTGTGGGCAGCCCCTGGCATTACCCCTCCCTTCCCACTAGCAGGATGGGGCTGCTGGACAAGACCAGGAGATCCTCAGCCCTGTCCCATGCCCAGCCCTTCCCACCGTGGGCTCCCACAGGCTCCAGTCATCACTGGTGTCCCTGGCCACCCCTCTCTCCATTCCTGCAGGGCATGTCTGGCCCTGGTGCTGGCATAGCCACTCCCTTGGCCGGCACCACCACAGCTACAGGATTTTGGGCTTTGACAAGCAGAGTTTCCTTAGCGTGTTTGCAAGCAGTGGTTTTTCCTCTCCACTCCACTCTGACCCTTGGAGTGGGAGATCTGGCTCTGCAGAGCAGCCTGGGCAACCTTGGCTCTGCGCCTTTCCCAGTTTGCTCTCCAGGCTATAAACATTTCCCACGCCTCGGACCCTCTGATGGGCCTTCCTCCCATTGAGCTGAGTCCTTGGGAGAGAGCAAGCCAGGAATGCTGCCATGGAGCTGTGAGCACAGCCTGTAGCAGGGGGAGAGAGCCGAGGCTGGGGAGCCAGGGCTGCTCCTGCAGCCCCAACAGTCCTGGCAGGGCAGGAGCATCCTTTGGTGGGTGGCAACACAGTGCGTGGCTTGGGTCCCACGCACAGGGCTCAGCGCAACAGCACGTCTTGTCCCCGGGGCCATGACCCACAACACTGTGTAAGTGTGGAGTGCCAGGCAGCGAGAGATGACCCCCTCATCCTGCTCCCTGTCACCCCTTGCTCCAGCCAGGCAGAGCCCTCGTGGCAGCTGCAGACCTCTGCATCCCATTGCTGAGGAGGGGCCTGTCACTCAACGTCACTTGGCAGAGGGGCGGGCATCTCCTGGGCTGGGGGCACAGGGTGTGTGAGGGCTGAGGGGCTGCTGGCAGCTTCAGGGTCTCCTGCAGGGCCACTGCTGGGGTGATACCACCATTGGCTGGTGTCACCACCTCTCCTCACTGCTCAATGACGGCTGCGGGTGTTTTTTTTTCCCCCAGAGAGCACAACAATTAGTGTCACAATTACCCTGTATCGCGGCTACTGTTGCTGTTCCCAGAATAACCACAGGCAGGAGCCGGGCCCAGCCTGACGACCCTCCCATCACTGTGTACAGAGGCAGGACCTGCCATGCTGCTGCCCCAGGAATACAGTTCACAGCACTGGCCCTTCTCGCCCAGCCCGCTCCAAGATGCTCATCACTGACTGTGTCCTCTGGTGCCACAGGGTAGCTGCAAGTCCACAGCCCCCTGCTCTTTAGGAAGGGCAAGGGGGTATGTTGCTCACTCTGCTCTGCTTGGAAGACCAGGTGTGGATGGTGGGAGAGGAGGTGGCTGCCAACAGCCTGGCAAGGCCTTCAGCCAGGGCTGTGGTGGGGCTGGGGCCCCCTGTGCTGCTGTTGGGGCATTGGGGTGGCTCAGAGGGGCGCCCTGGGGACAGCTGGCACAAAGCAGGGTCCAGTAGAGCTGGGAGCTGTTGCTCCCGGCGTGGAGGTACCAGCAGGGCTGCAGGTGACCCCCGTGGGCTGGGTGTGCCCCCTTGCTGCACAGGGGCCCGTGGAGCTGCCTCGCGCCGCGCCGCCGACACCGGGTGTGCGGGCAGGGCTGTGCGTCAGCTCTGAGTCAGGGCAGCGTGTGCGGGGGCTGCTGGCACTGCACGTGCATCCACACGCGCGGAGCGGCGGCGCGTTCGCCGGGCTTGCCTGCAAAGCGCCTGTCACAGGGTCACAGAGGCGCTGGGGTTGGAAAAGACCCCCGAGATCGTCGACCCCAGGTACTAAACTAGTGCGTGTGCTCACGCGTGCAAGCAGGATGCACAAGTGTGCACATGCGTGTGCAGGGTGTGACCTGGCGCGCAGAGCGCACGCCCGTGTGGGCTGGCAGACACGTGTGTGGGCGAGTGGGCGTGCTCTGTGTGTGTGTGTGCACATGCGTGTGCGGGAATGTAGGGGCTGCAAGGTGTGCCGTGGTTGTGTGTGCCCAGCGACGCGTCCAGCAGCCTCATCCCACAAGTGGGGGTGCTGTGGGCACAGGGCTGTGGCAGGGCTGAAGTCCCCTGCCCAGCCAGACCCTGCCCTGGCCACAGGCTGCCTAGGAATCCCTCATTTGTTGAGTGTGAGGAAGGAGCCTACTGCTTCTCCATCCCTCCCTGGGGTCTCATGGAGGTGGACAGCATCCTGCCTGGCCTTGGAGCAGGGAACCTGCACCCCAAGCAGTGATGGCTGTAGGCAGGGCTGGGTGGAAAGACCCCGGGGGGGCTGCAGGGAAGTTAGTTACATAGTCCTGTTTAGTTTTGCAATAGTCCCAGCTCCCTGGGAAAAATATTGGAGGTGGCAGAGCTGAAGCAATCTTCCCCCAAAGCACTTACCACTTTGCTCCAACAGCTGCAGAAATTGCTGGGTTTTCCCCAGTCCTTGGTGTCTGAGTGCTGCATAAGGAAGGGCCCGAGAGGGACTGGGACCCCCGAGCTGTTGGACATGGGGCACCAGCAGAGCCCTTAGTCCCTGACACTAATGATTTAGGGCTTCCTTTGGGAAGGAGGCTGGGCAGGACTGGGAGGGGGTTTAGCTCAGGAGGTGGGAAAACAGACACAGCTGTCAGGGATAGGGGCAGGCTGGGGTCTGCCCATCCCATCTCCCTGCTGCTGCCACCTCTGCAGGAGACAGAAGGTGGCACAATTGGTGATGTGCCCAATCGTGGGAGAAAACGTCTCTCCCCATTTCTCCTGCCCTCTTTGCAGTGAGACTGACAACCTCCCTGAGCTGCAGTGGGAAACTGAGTCAAGGGACCCCTGGTGTGGGTGGTCTGAACTTGTCCCAGTGAGGGGACAGAGCTGTGTCCCAGAGGCTGCCACCCAGCCCACCATCAGTCACTCTGGCGACAGGCGCACACAGTGCCCTTTCATCTGCCCATGGAGGGGGGCACCGCGCGGCTCGGGATGGCACACTGGCCACCGGCCCTGAAAGGGCCAATTGAGCACAGCTGAGGTCATCCCCCAGCATGTTTACCCCGTGCCCACAGCCCCTGGATGCGGCCGGCACCCAGGCTGTCTCTGCCATCGCAAGCTGGGGGGAGACGGCCACAGGCAGAGCCGGCATCGCTGCCGGCGAGCAGAGGGGCCGCAGCGGGGCTGTGGGGCAGCATGGCCTTCCAGCCACCATACTCCCCGAGCCTCTTCAGAAGGAGGGACTGGTGAGTAGGACCTGGTGCGGGCGGGGGTGTACATGCGTCATCCCCGTGGCTCGGGGGACAGACCCCTGCCTGCTCTCTGCAGCCCCGTGCTCAGTCCTTGCCCAGCAGCTTTGCATGGGCTGGGCTGGTGCCGGCACAGGGGGATATGCGTCATCTCCCCCACGGGTCCCAGACAGGCCCTCTGGGGAGAAAATGCTTTCTCACATCCCCACATCAAACCCGCGTGTGCCAGGGCAGCCGTGCGTGCCTGGCTGTGGTTTGCGGGCAGCACAGCGTCCCATGCAGGGTGCCTTGTGCCCTTAGCCCCACGGGACCCCATGGCACTCACCCTGCCCTGGGAGGTTGGTGCGATTTGTGGAAAGCTCCGTGGCCAGCTCTCACTCCCGGCAGCAGCTGTAGTGCACCGTGCCTCAGTTTCCCTTTCTGATGGGGAAAAGCCACCTTGTTCCCCCTCCCCACCTGAGGAAGGGGCCCGGCAGCACACTTGTCAGTCAGGACTTCTCGGTCTCTTCCAACAGCCAACTGCCAGGCACCTTCAGGACCCCCTGGATCGGGGCATTCGGGGTCCTCTGCAGCATCCCTGGGGTGCACATGTGTTGTGAATGAGTGTTTTAAGGTCGCTTAAAGTGCCCTGCCAGCTCTAACATTTTCTTGGATGTTGCGCCGTGCATGAGCTCTGACATGGGGTCTGTTCAGCATCAGCCCTGCCATGGCCTTTGGGGGACGAGCCGTGGGGGTCAGGGGCAGTGGGTGGCCACTGAGCAAAGTCCCCCCAGGTCCAGAGGGCAGAGATAAGCGGGCAGCCGAGCACGGGGGGGGGTCAGCACCCGGGTGGGCAGTGCCCCTCCATTCCCCGGGATGATGGGGGCGTTTTAGAGGCCGTGCCTCCACCCCACGGAGGAGATCCGCTTGCTCTACGTGCAGGTCGCTCTACAGGCGCTGTGGAGGACCCGGCGTGACCCCGGGGCTTGCACACGCGTGTGCACACAGCGGGACGCCACTCCACAGAGACAGCGCACCCCCGGCCCTGGCCGTGCACCCCAGCCCCCCCCGCCTGTGCACCCCCGGCCCCTGCAGTGCCCCCCGTGCCCGCGGGGGGGCCCCCCCGTCCGGTCCCGCCGCCGCCCGGTGCGGGTTATGCAAGGGCGGGCGGGGCCGCCGCGGCCGAGGGCGTGTTCGGCACCCGCTGGGGTTCTGCTCCCCGGGGTTGTTCGGCACCCCCCGGTCCTTGTTCTGCACCTTGGGGGTGTTGTTGTTCTGTACCTCGGGGCTGCTCTGCAGCCCAGGGGGCGTGTTGTTCGGTACTCTGGGTTTGTTCTCTGCCCCGATATTCCGTTGTCGACCTCAGGTTTGGTCTGCACACTGTGGTTGTTGTTCTGCACTCTGGCCGTGTTCTGTACCCCGGATTTTTTCTGTACCCCGGGAGTGTTCTGCAGCACAAGGGGGGTGTTGTTCAGTACTCCGGGCTTGTTCTGGACCCCCGGTTTGGTCTGCACCTCCCCTTGTTTTTCTGCACTTTGGGCGTGTTCTGTACCCCGAGTTTGTTGTTCTGCACCCCGAATTCATTCTGTACCCCGTATTCATTCTGTACCTGGGTGCTGTTCTGCACTCCTGGAGCATTGTTCCGCTCCCCGGGTTTGTTCTGCACCCCGCAGTTGTTCTGCACGTCAGGCATGTTCTGTACCCTGGATTCGTTCTGCACCCCGTGTTTGCTCTGCCTGCAGGTTTTGGTTTCCCCTCCCGGGGTTGTTTTTCACGCCCGGGTTGTTTTTCTGCTCTTGGTTCTGTTGTTTATCACGCCCGTTTCTGTTTGTTTTGCACCCCCATTTGTGTTATGCACCCCGTTTTTTTGTTGGTTTTTTGTTTTGTTTTGTTGTTTGGTGTGTTTTGTTTTTCATATCCCCGTTTCTGTTTTTCATTCCTCTTTCTATTTTGCACCTCCGTTTTTATTTTGCACCCCCATTGCTCCCCTTCCCCTCCTGCCTCCCCTTCGCAGCCGCGGGGCCCCACCATGTGGGAGCTGCAGGCTGCACCCCCAAACGCAGAGCAGGTTCACCCCTTCTCCCAGGCCCCCAGGCTGCTGCGTGTGTCCCCTCTGCGCTGTCCTGGGCGCATGTGGGGAGCACGGGAGGGGGGTGCTGAGCCATG
>JAYRBT010000156.1:19525134-19561859 GCA_036023395.1 Myiotriccus ornatus
CCTGGGTCCGCTCCAGGAATTGGGGGGGGGCGGGTGGTGGGGGAGGGGAGGAGCCCGGATGGCCGGGCCGGTTCCAGCGCCGGGCACGGCCGGGAAGACTCGGTGCAGGGGGCGGTGGGAAGGAGCGCTGGGACCCCCAAAACTCCTGGGATTTGTCCCATGGCCAGGATGGGAACCCCCTGGATGCCCGGAGCCGCCCATTATGGGATATGGGGTCCCACCAAACTTCTGGGATCCCCCAAGTGGGGCCCACCGGAACGCCTGGGACGCCCCTATGGGGAGACGGGCCCCCTCAAACCCTTGGGATGCCCCCCCAAACCCCTGAGACCCCCCAAACGACCTCGCACAGTGCGATGGGGAAGATGGAACCCCCAAACACCTGGGATCCCCAGAGGGGGAATGGACCCCCCTGAAGAGCTGGGACCCCCCCACGACGGGGGGGCGGGGGGGAAGAATGAGACTACCCCCCCAAAAACCACTGTTTCACCCCCAAGGGTGGCGGAACCCCCGAACATGCGGGTCCTCCCGCACTGTCGGGCTCCGCCGGGCAGGACGCAGGCGGCTCAGGCGGTTTTGGGGTCTCGGGAGTTTATTTGGTCACAATTCCCCCCCCCGCTCCCGCTCCGGACCCCCGTCCAGTGTCGGAACCGCCCGGGGGCGGGGCCTCCGCCGAGGGGCGGAGCTTCATGTTTGCCCGAAGAGGGCGTGGTTTTCCTGCCGTGGTGGCCCCGCCCCGGAGGGGGCGGAGCGCTTGTAATGCCCTTTACTTTGACCAATAAGGCGCCGGGGCGGGCGGGGCTTCCGCCACTGCCAGCTGTCCATCACGACCCTGAGGTGGGGGCGGGGTCTGTGGCAGCGCCCTCCGGCTCGTCACGGCCGCTCATTGGTCACCGAGGGCGGCGGGGGCGGGCTCAGGCGCGCCGCGGGCGCTCACTGGTCGGTGAAGGGATCGTGGGGGCGGGGCCCGGTGGGGGGCGGGGCCCGGCGCGGTCCCGCGGACACGAAGCTCCAGGGGTCGATGCGGGGGCGGAGGGGTGAGGGGCGGGGCCGGGCGGGGCCTGCCGGAGAGGAGGGGTTTGAGGGGGCCGTGGGATCCCCGATGCCCCCGGCCCACCCAAAACAGCCCCACAACCCATAAAAATGTCCTACGGCACCTCTGGGCACCCTCAGAGCCCCAGAACTGCCCCAAGGGACCCCTGACCACCCCTACTGCCCCACAGAGCTCCAGAGCTGCCCCACAGCCCCCCATAGCTGTCCCGACCACCCCAAATCTGCCCCTCAGACCTCCCAAGTGTGCCTTGGCCCCAGTCCCACTTACCCCACTCGGGGGTCCTGGCACCTGGGCTCAGCTCCCGGGGTCTCCTGGCACCCCGGGGGGATGGTGGCAGCCCCAGCTCAAGGGTCCTGGGTGTCCGGGCACGGCCCAGCTCAGGGGTTCCGGGGCTCCGGCCACAACCTGGCTCAGGGGTCCCGGGGATCCCGGGGTGACACAGCTCAGGGGTCCCAGGGGTCCCAGGGGTTCTGGCTCCCCCTTGCTCAGGGGTCCGGGACCAATTCAGCTCCAGGGTCTTGGGAGTTCGGGCTCGCCCCTGCTCAGGGGTGCCAGGGGTCCCAGGACTCTGCTTGGAACATGGGGGGGGGGAGGGGGAAGGGTGCAGATTAGGGGGGCCGCAGTGCTGAAGGCGGGGGTCCCGCACTTGGGAGTGTGTGGTGCTGCGCTGGGGTGCAACTGGAAGGCGCGGAGGGGCGGCAGTGGGGTGCAGTACCGGGGGACAGGGTGCCGCGCCAGGGGTCAATGTGTCGCACCGAGGGGCAGTACTAGGGGTCAGTGTGCCACATCGGGGGGCAGTACCGAGGCAGCCCCGGCCGCGGCGCTGCGGGGCGGCGGGCGGTCCCGGCCGCGCTGGCCCCTCCCGGCAGGGCGGGCGCCGCCGATATAAGGGGGGGCGGCGGGGGGAGTGCCCGCAGTGCGTTCAGCGCCGACTGTGCGAGAGTGTCACCGCGCCCGCAGTCATGAGCACCGGCATGTACCAGTCCCCCATGGAGGTGGCTGTCTACCAGCTCCACAACTTCTCCATCTCCTTCTTCTCCTCCCTGCTCGGGGGGGATGTGGTCTCCGTGAAACTCGACAACAGGTAGGGGCAGCCCCGGTGCCCCCGCCGTTCCCCGCAGGGCCCCGGGGGAGGGGGTGTCCCGGTTCCCCGGGGGGGCCCGCTGCGTACCCTGATTGAGGTCCAGGGGCACTGCTGCTCCGGGAGTGAAGGGCGCGCACGACCGGTGCCTGGATTCATGGATTTCCCCGGGGAGGGGGACGCCCCGATGCATTGGGAGGCTGTGGTGGGGATTGGCTGCGCGGATCCCCGTGGAAAGAGGGGTGCTCGGTGCTAACCCCTGGCCTCTCCTCTTTCTTTCTTCCAGCGCCTCCGGAGCCAGCGTGGTGGCCATCGACAACAAGATCGAGCAAGCAATGGTGAGCTGCAGGGCTGCCCCCGCACCTTCCCCCGTCATCCCGCGGGTGCTGTGCCCCAGAGGGAGGCTCCCCGCTCTCGAGTGGGTGCTCTGCCCGAAACGGAGGGTCCCTCTGCCCGCGGGGGTCCTCCCTTCCCAGCCCGCTGCCGGGCAGAGTCTCTCTTTGTCTGCGGCCGCCGCGGAGCTCATTGGCTCCAGCCGCGCCGCAGTGCGCAGGGAGCGAGCGTGGGCATGGAAGGCGACCCTCGGGGTGTGGGGGTGACGGAGCCGGGTTCTCTGGGTAATCGGGAACTGCAGTCGCCCCCCAAACCCCGGGACAGGGGTGGGGGCTGGAGAGCACCTCTGTACGCAGAGAGACCAGAGAGATGGGGGCTGAGGGAACTAACTGTGCTGCATGAGCACCAAGCCCTGGCCAGGGTTCCAAGGATAGGGTGGGGAGGGACAGCCTTGGGAAAAGCTTCTGCAGCACTTGGCACTTTTCCTGGTGCTTGGTAAAGGGAGGGAGCTACCCCCAGGGCATAACTCTTCAGTGATGATCTCTTCCATGGACTTTTGCAGGATCTTGTGAAAAATCATCTGATGTACGCTGTGCGGGAGGAGGTGGAGGTCCTGAAAGAGCAAATCAAGGAACTGTTGGAGAAAAACTCCCAGCTGGAGCGTGAGAACAGCCTCCTGAAGACCCTGGCCAGCCCTGAGCAGCTGGAGAAGTTCCAGTCCCGGCTCCCAGCAGAGGTGCTGTGCCCTGAGGAGCAGAGCCCCGGGGTGACTGCCCCGGCCCAGCACTCCGGGGGTTCTGCGGTGTAAGGTGGCTCTGTCCTTGGGGTGGGCAGAGCCACAGAACTCTTTCTACTTAATCTCCTGCAAAATCGTTTCCGCCTTCATCTCACACGAAGGACTGCCAGACCTGGCGCTGAGCTGTGCCCCCCGGGCAGCCCTGGCCAGCCCGCAGAGCCAGTGGCCGTCTCCTGCATGAGGATGCTCTTCTTCAAGGGAGACGTGGGCAGCTGACCCCCCCTCCCCATCCAACCGCCCGCCGGGTGCCAGGAGGAGATCTGTGGCTGCCGATCCCGGGCTCTGCCGAAGCCTGGGCACTTTGGCACCCTGGCAGTGCTGGGCAGCCTTTGGCACCACGACGGGGAGCCTGCGGTTGGAAGGAGCGCCAGCCGAGCCTCGGGCCATGGCTGCACTCTGCAGGGGGGTGTCTCTTTCTGGCAAAGCCTTACGTCGGAGGGAGACCGATGTTTAGCGAGCGAAGCACATTTGTCCCGCGAGCCACCCAGGAGCCTGCTGGAACCCGACCCAGACTGAGCAGCACCAGAGGTGGCAGCTGCAGCGTAGTGCATGGCTGAACGCACAGCAGTGTGGGGATTACAAGGAAAAAAAAAAAAAGCTTGTTTTGTTAGTTTGGGCATCTTCTGTAGCTGTATCTATGTATAAACATGCACACATGGTGGTGCCTCCGAGGCTGTGGGGTGCCCGCTCTGGGCCAGCCATGCCCATTGGAACAGCTGGGGGATCCAAGCCAGACTGGAACGGTGAGCAGCTGTCACTGGGTGGCCATGTGCTGCAAGTGGCAGCAAGGAGGGGACAGATTCACCCCTCTCTGGCTTCCCGCATGATGAAGCAGTGTGGCAGCACTAGGAGGATCCGAACTGACCACTGGGCAGAGCCACGAGTGGGGCTGCGCCACCAGCCTGCTGGGTTGGGAGGAGATGGCCTGTTCTCCTGGGCTCCCCCCTGTACCTGGCCTGCTCTCTGGGAAGAGATGGGACATTGCTTTTGATGTCAGAAGCGGTGACACTGTTGTGTAAATCTAGATAGAAATGGCAATAAACTCTACTTTTTATATATACCTGTGCCCCAAGCTGTGTCTGTGGCCGGGAAGGTGGGGGACAGTGGTGTTGCTGAAGAGGAGGCTGGGGTTTGCTGAGATGGGATTGATGAGGATACTGAGCTGGTGTTATTCTCCAGCTGGGAAAACCTGGCAGCTCCCCACCTTTGTGAGGGATCAGCCACCCCTAGACAGCCCTGGCTGAGCCAGGATGGGGTTTTGGAGATGCGAGCAGGCTGTTCCTTCCCAAGGGCTGTGTGTGCAGTAGGGAAAGATGCCGTGAACCTTCAGGTGTCTGTCCCTTGTGTCACACCTGAGACCAGGGGTGTGTACAGGGCAGGCTTGGGGGGCAAACAGGAAGGGAGCTTTTCTCAGGCTGTGCAGAGCTGTATGTACCCGCAGCTCTGCTCTTCCTCCAGTGTTTTTGTTTTCACTTCTTGCAGTTATCACTTATACTTTTGTTTTGGTTTGGTTTTTTTTTTTTCATTTTGAACCATCCCAAAGGGATGTGAGGGTCAGAGGATGGGTCATCTAGATTGAACAGTGCTGGATGGGGGCTGAGAGTACCCCAACTCTGTCTTAGGTCACAGCCAGCCTTCGATTCAACCCCATGGGGTATGTGGGAGAGGGCAGAAAAAAACTAAACCCTCCATCTCTGTGGATGCTGATGGCTATGACAGGTTAAAGGCTAGTGGGTGCCTGGAGGTGTGTGTGTAGAGCTGCAGGCTGGCAGGAGGTTTGAAGCCAGGTGCCTGGATTTTATACCTGGACACAACTCCTGGGCCAGCTGGAGCCATCTGGGCTCCAGCATTGCCTGGGCCCAGGGCAGTGGGTAGGTGGCCATACCCTGTGCTGTGGCTTCTGGTCTCTGTTGTGGTGAGGGCAGCTCAGCCCCAGCCCCACATGAGTCACGGCGGAGCTGGGTACGGTTGGCACCCTGGAAACGCCGAGTAAACAGCAAAACACAGGCCATGGGGTTTCAAAACAGTTACTGGGTGGCTGTTTCCTCCCTGTCCTGTCTGTCCCAGGACTGGGAGCCCACCACAGCCTCATGCAGGCAGCCCTGCAAGCACTCTAGTGCGAGTGTCTTGCGTGTGCAAGTACACGTGTGTGATTGCTTTCCCTGTGTGTGTAGACAGGTTCAGGCCCCCTGTAGCATGTAGATATGCATCCCTTGCACACAACAGCGCTGCAGCAGGCTGTGAGGCACACACACAGCTCACCCCCAGTGCTAACAGCCTCCCCAGGTGGGGCACAGCTGCTGCAGGAAGGGCTGTTCCCCAGGCAGCTGGATCCAGCTGTGCTCTCACTGGTCGGGTCACTACAGTGGGTGTTAGGGGTGCTGGGAGATGGTCCGTCTGCCCTTCTGCCCCTCTCAGCTGTGGAAGGTTTGAGCAGCAGCAATGAGCTCTGTGCCCAATTTGTCCTTGCTGCACCCTGCAACTCAGCTGCATTCAAGGGGTGCAGGGATGGTGTTTGGAGTAGTTTGCTGCCTCTCCCCGTGCTCTATCCCCTCCCCACAGCCTTGGGGTGCCCCATAGCCCCTGTGTGCCTCTGTGCAGGGGGACAGGCAGTGGCTTCCAGGCAAATGCCACTCATCACAACCACCTGGCCCAAACCACCGGCTCCAGCTCAGCCTTCCTCCCACGGGTGGGCAGAGCCTTCCCCCCTCCCTGCAGCGTGGTGTGACTCGATGCCAGCCAATGGCACAGGGCAGCCTCCGCAGAGCATTCCCCCTCCATCCTCGCCTGCTGGCCCTCGGCGCCCCAGGGGTTAACGCGCGGGAAGGACCCGAGAACTGGCGGATTTGTGAAAAAAAAAACGAGAAACTGATGCACAGAGAGAGCGGGCACGCCCGGCCCGGGGGGGAGCTGCGTGCACACCCCGGCATCCCGCACCCCCTGGCCCCCCGCACCCAGCCCCCCTCTGCCACCAGTGTCCTGCACGCTGGGCCCCCACTCCTGACTGTCTCAGCGCAGGGCCACGATGGAGAAAAGGGCTCGGGGGTCGTGTTGTTGCAGCGGGGGGCTGGGGGGGAGTTGTCCATATAGGTGATCCTCAGTGCAGAAAACACAGATGAGCAGGGGCCTGGGAAGAGTTTTGGAGCAGCAGGGGAAGCACAGCAGGGTTTGGGGGTCCTCCCAGGAGTCAGGGTACAGGGGAGACACCCCCAGCCCTGCGCTTCCCGCTCCTCCGCTGGGTTCTCCTGGGGAGATTCCACTCCAGCCAGGCAGAAGGGCCTTATGCAACATCCCTCCCTGCGCCTCAAACACTGCATCTCTCCCTGCTCCTCGAACTGAACGCAGTGTCCCAGCCCAGCCCAGCCCCTCGGGAGCCTCGCAGAGACGTGTGCCTGGGATTTTCCACACAGTCCTCAGAGCCCAGCACCCCCATGGATCCAGATCAGCCCGGGCCTCTGGCCATGTTGGGGTCAGCCCACCGCAGCTGCCTGGGCTCACTCACAGGCTTGGGGACCCTCTCAGAAGAGGACACTGTGCTGCACAATGGAGGCTCCCACTGGCAAGTTGCACAAGCCATGGTGCCAGCCCTGAGCAAGCCACAGCTCGGTGTCATGGGAGTTGGTGCATGGTGGGAGCAAGAGCTGGCCAAAGCTCACACAGGCAGCCAGGGTGCTGGGGCTCCATCTGCAGCAGCCCCCCAGGACACCTGCACAGGCACTGCATGGGCACTGGAACCCCCCCATCTGGTTCCTTCTGGACAGGAGGAGATGCAGTATGAGGATGTGCCAGCAGCAAGCCAGGCTTTCAGGACTCATTGCCCAGGAATCCCCACAGCAGGGTGGGTGGGCTGGACAGAGGGGGCGCCCCCCATTTGTGGCTGCAGAATTGAGGGTCCTTGTCTAGCCTGTTTCCTTCCCCGCAGTTCACCCACCCTTCTGCTGTGCCTCAGTTTCCCCTCTGCATGTCCGTGTCTCCTGGGAAGGGGGTTTCTTCAAGGCAGGGCCAGGCTGAAGGCCCAGCACGCCTCCAAGCAGTCCCAGCTGGGGACGGGGTTGCTGTCCCCCACGGCAGGCAGGCCCAGACTCCGAGCTCGTGCAGGCAGAGGGACAGGAGCTGTTCCCAGAGCGCGTGTGTGCCGGGAGCTGCTGGCAAGGCTGCCCGCCACGGGCACGCTGCAGCTGTGCCCTTTGCCAGCACTGTCAGCCCACGGGCACTGGCACCTGTGGAGTACGGGCGGCACCTTCCAAAAGAGCACAGGGAGTCCTTGTGGAGCGGCTGTTGTTGTCCCGGAGTGTGCCACGCTGCTGTTATATAACTGTGGGGAACCAGCCCAGGCCTGTGCCCTCTGCTCGGGGCTGGGACGGGACCCAGCAGTGCCAGCCGCCAGCCCCTGAGGCTTTTGGTCCCCTGACAGGTGAGGGGGATGCTCCCCCCTCCCAGGGGCACTGCCACCCCCTGTCACCCACCAGCCCCGGCGGGATGGGGACCTGCCAGACCACACCCAGCCAGCCGTGGAGGGCTGGGGCTCAGTGCTGGGGTGGGGGCCGAGGACAGGGCTGCTCAGATCGGTACACGGTGTTCCCTTGTGCGGTTTGTGTCCCCAGCACCCTGCCCTGACACCTGGCCGCAGGCGTTTGTTGGTATCAGGAAGTGAAACAAACATCAGGCAGTCGCCTGGCAGCGAGACCACAGCCGCCCCAGTGTGCACCGCGCTCCCACTGAGCCAGAGACACCACCAACACCACCACCACCGCCTGCCCCTGGCACAGCACCTCTCCCTGCCCTGGGGACTGCTGGGCATGCCTAAGGGGAGCCGCCGGGTCATGCTCTCCACCCTCAGCTGTCCTCCCTGCATCCTCCTGGGCTGCGGGATGAGTTTTCCCATTGGGAAAAATAAAAATCAATGCACTGAACACCTGCATGGTTTGAGGCCTGTGGGCTGCAGCCATGTCCCTATCTATGGTGAAGTCCTGTGAGGGGACAAACCTGTCAGTAGGGCTTGTTGTGGTAGGACAAGGAGGGGCAGGTTTTAAACTTAAACAGGGTTAGGTTAGATTAGATATAGAGAAGGAGTTTTTTACCATGAAGGTGGGGAGGAACTGGCACAGGTTGCCCAGAGAAGCTGTGGCTGTCCCATCCCTGGAAGTGTTCAAGGCCAGGTTGGATGGGGCTTGGAGCAACCTGGGCTAGTGGAAGGTGTCCCTGCCCCTGGCAGGACAGTGGAATAGATGACCTTTAGAGGTCTTTTCCAACCCAAGATGTTCTGGGATTCCATGATTCTGTATCTCTTTGTTCTGGCTGTGTCCAGCTGTCACTGAAGGTCCCTGCCTGTGGCACAGGGGTGTCATGCTTCTGGAAGCCAGAAGCCCTGGCTGCCCTTTCATCCCCATCCAGCTGGAGAAAGGGGTGCCCATTGAGGAGCCGTCTGCCCACTGTCTGCCATGGGTCAGCAGATGGGGAGCCACAGCTTTGTCCCCATGGTGAGGTAGCTTTGTGTGTAATCCTCTGGATAGACACTTCCCAGGGCTGGGACAGCCATGAGACCTGCTGTGGCAAATGGATTTCAGCTTCCCAGGTAGAAATAAGGTCAAAGAGCCACAAGACCTGAGTTTAGAGAAGCAGGAGAGGAGAGGGATGTGTTATGTGAGGGTTGTGTTAGGGACAAGTCAACATGCTGTTGAACGACAGCATCAAAAACAAAAGTTGCTGAGGAGGGTAGAAACCAGTTGGGTCATGCAGGACGGTGACAAGAGTGCAAAAGACAGATAAACAACCTGAGATGCCTCCTGCCTGTCCATGCCAGAGCCAGTGCTACAGCTCCCTGCGGTTAATGGGATCTATCAGAGGTGATAAGGAGGCAGCTAAGCAGTAAAATGTTCCCAAGAAAGTAAACTTCCTCATTCCAGCCAAGAAAGGGAGATTGGTTGAGAGCAAACAGCACCAGGACAAACAGCTCAATTGGAAACAGCAAGTTCTCGAACCCAGACAAACAACTCAGACCCGGAAGGTTTCATGTGGGAAGAGCCACGCTCGGAGCAAACACTTCCCTGTGGGACTGCCACTTAATGAATGAGCACTTGGAGTTACAGAAGGTGCCAGGGATTAGCTGGGATTTAGGGGCCTGGGGGACCTGGCCAATTTGCTTTAATTGATCATTAGAAACAGCATAATCCCTGGGAAAATCAGTGTGGGAAATCCGGGCGCCAGGCCCTGGGAGGACTTTGCAGGGGCTTACAAGAGGGCACAAGTCATGGAGGGGTTGTCTCCATTGCAGAAGGAGCACGGAGGCTACTGAGGACAAGTGGCTTGGCCTGTCCCTGACCCCCTGGGGGCTGCCCATGGCCTGTCTAAGTTCCCAGCCCCCTGCCCAGTGCCCTGCCTGCAGAGGCAGCTGCCCACACTGCCCAGCCCCAGAGGCAGAACAGAGGGACAAGGGCTGACCTGCACTCTGGGCAAGGCTGACCTCTCCGTTCTGTCCCTCCATGTCCTACTGCCACTCAAGCCCAGGGCAGACTCCAGACCATGCTGGGGCAATAACAGACAGCTGGTGACCCTGGTGTGGGTGACACTGGGGGCAGCCCTGTGCCAGGCTTACAGCATCTCCAGACACTGCCATGGGCGTTTTCCCCTGAGCTCAGTGCTCCTGTCTCCTTGGCTGGCATTTGAGGTATCTCCTGTCAGCCCTGTCAATGATTACCCAGGACAGAGGTTGCCCAAGAGCCACTAGGACAGTAACAAAGCAGAGACAACATCCCCAGACAAACACCAGCCGTGCTGGCCAGGGCAGGGTGCCAGCTCCCGACAGCTCCTGCACAGCTTTTCGCTGACACAGCCGTGGTGTGTGGGGCCACCGCGGTGCCTCGCTACCCAGGGGTGGTCTGCTACGGAGGGACAGACAAGGACCCCTGACCCCCTCCTTGCCTCTGCAAAGCCAAGATCTCATCACCACAATGGGTCAGCCGTGACGGCCCGTCTGCCCCCAGTGGGGATGCCAGAGGCGTCACGGGCCCCTGACCTGGAGGGGATCAGGGCCCTGGGTGGTGATGCCATGCAGCATTCAAGCATGTTTGTTGTGTCTGAGCCCTCCTGTGCCCTGCACAGCCGCCGCTGCCCGGGCCTGGCCTGCTGCAACCGGTGGCAGTAACCCTGTTGGGATTAAGGGTCAGCTTCAAGGCATGAGATCTCCCTGGCTCTGGAGTCACAACCTGGAGTCCTTCCTGTGGTGTTTTGGTCTTTGATTTTGGCTGTGGAGCCTCCCTGGCATTTCAGAGAAGGGGTCCCTAGGTGAAAGACTCACCTGTAGCAGGTACCAGTGGTACCCAGGGCTTGGAGGAGATAGCAAGAGGTGGGCTGCAAGAAGCCACCTCTCTCCCAGAGGATGTTTAGGCTCTGTTTGTACTTGCACAGTGCAAAGCAGCAGGACACTTCTAACCTTTCCCCTCTGTCCCTGGAGAAACTTACCCCTGAACCTTCCTGCAGTCTCCTCTCAGTCAACCTGGTAATTCTGCTGTGCCTACAGCAGAAGGCACTCTGACAGGGTTAAGGATGGTCCTTGGCCACCTCTGAGCCAAACATTGCTAAATTCCTGTCCCAGAGGTCCCAGAGGCGTGAAATGGGGCTCCTGACCTGCCAGGAGGATTCCAATGATCTGCAGCCTGGAATATCAGCATGGCCCCATTTTTAAGCAGGAAACTCTGGGAGAAGTGTTGCCCATAGCAGAGCTGCTGCTGCTCCCCAACAGCCCTGTGCTCCTGGGGGAAGCCCCCAAGGATGCTTGAGCTGGGGTGATGCAGACAGGCAGGTCTGTGGGTGCTGGGGCCCCTTGGCTGCCCTGGTCCCCCCTGCAGCTCCCCACAGCACGGGCTGACCATGGGTGACAAAGCTGATGTGGTGGCAGGGGCACTGTGGCTGGGTTGGCAGTGTGGGGAGATGCTCCCACAGTGGGAGGACAGGCAGGGGGTGGCCACTGCCAGGCATGGAGCTGGTGGCTGCAGCCTTGCCAGCACCCTGTTACTTATTCTCCAGGAGGGAACCTTTGGACTGTGGAAGGTTCGAAGCTCAAGGAGGGTGGGGGTGAAGGCAGAGTCCAGGCTGGATTCCGTCTCTCCGGCCTCCCTTGGCGAGGTGACTGCTGGGCTGGGAACACCCCTGTGCAGGGCTGGGGTGAACACACTGCACAGGGGCTGGAGCATCCCCTCAGCAGCGGAGCCCACACACCAAAAGACCCTTTTCAGCTCCCCATTCACTCACATCCCTCTCAGTTTGGGTTGAGCCATGTGGGGGGGTCAGACCCTGTGCAGGGTGAGCGGGTGTGAGCACAGGGCATGCAGGGGATGCAGAGCAGGATATACTCTGTCCTGAGAGGGACACACTGCCATCCTGTTTTGGTGTGAAGGGGCTCCATCAGCCTAGGGACACCTGAAGAGAGCTCATCCTGGTCAGCAGAGCTTGTCCTGAGTCTCTCCAGACTGTCTCCATCCCAGCACCGACCCTGCAGCAGTGCCTCTGGACAGCCCCCTCACCCTGGACTGTGCTCACGTGGCCGTGGCAGCAGCCCCTGCCCTGTGCTTGGCAGCAGGGAGGGACCACGGGCACCACGGCTGCATGTCGGCTGCTGCAGCTTCCAGGCAGGACTGGCTTCCTCCCATGGAGGCTCCCAATTAAACCAATTTCTTGGACAGCTTCAGCGATGCAGGAGCCAGAGCCTTTGTAGTTGTGCGGCCCCTTGGGCCACCCCCAGGGTCTCCCTGTCTGCCCAGCGCCCTCCCCATCCCCAGGGCAGCACCTGCTCTCTTGTGTAACACGTGGCCTGATCCCCTGAGGTAGTGCTGCCACTGGCCCCGCTGCTCTCCATAAGCCTTATTGGGAACATATCCCAGCAGGAGCCGAGTACCGGGGACTGTCCCGGCCTCGCCAGGCGCAAACAAGGCAGCTCCATGCTGGGATGTGAGCTGGAGGCACCTCTGAAGCTGCCGCCTGGTCCGGGCCCCACCGGTGCCAGCCCGCTGTGCCCAGGATCCGTGGCGCCGAGCAGAGCAGCACATCAAAGCCCTTCTTCCCTCAGCTCCCCACCGCCCCAGCCAGGCACAAAGAGGGGATTTGGCCAGGGAGTGGCAGGGAAGACGGGCAGGCAGGGCCAGGGCCCCCATGGGGCTGGGGCTTGGGGGTGTGCCAGGGAGACGGGTGTCTTCCCACTCCAAGCACCCCCTTCCACCCGCTGGAGCTCAGTCCCAGCATATAACAGATACTCAGAGTGGCCGGTGTGGAGTACAGATGGGAGCATCTGGGTGGGAACACAGCAGGGGCCAGAGTGAGGCTTGCATGCACAGCCTGCACTGATGGCTGGGAACAGGGACAGCCGTGGGTGAGCTGATCCAGTCACCCCAGGGCACAGGAGCTGCACTCGCACAAGCCCAGAACAGAGGGACAGACAGAATGACCTAACAGCAGGATGCAGCAAACTCCTGGGGTGTGACTACAGTGTGAGAGATCCAAAGGTGTCCCGTGCTGGATGAGACAATGCTTGGACACACACCAGGGTCCCTGTGCCAGCCAGTGGTGTGGGGGCAGCACTGGGGGCAGGTGAGACATGGGCTGGGCCAGGTGGCAGACAGAGCCTGTGTGGATGTGGCAGTGGCAGTGGCACTGCCAGCACCGTGGGACACTGCACTCACACTCATCAGGGTCACCTAGGCACTCAGCCCTGCACCCATGGCACTGGCACACACACCCATGGCACTGGCCCACGGGCACATGGGCACAGGCTCCTTGCTCAGCTGGACCCCCAGGCAGCCTCAGGGGTGGCTGAAGGCTCCAGAGGTGCAGGTGAGACTCTGCTGTGGGGAGAAGAGTGTGAGCAGCTCTGCTACTCCTGCAGCACTTTGGGAATTTGGGTGCAGTGGCAGACGTGGGGTGGAAATCCTTGATGCTGACGCTGTCTGGAGCTCTGGCACTGCAGCACAGGGGCTCAGGGGCCCAGGCACAGAGCCTGGATGGCAAAGCTCTGAACAGCAGTGACTGCGGGCTCAGCAGACTGGTAATTATTGTTGTTGTTGTTATTATTGTAATTACAATAACAGCAACAGCTACTGCTGGCTGCCGTTGCATCACTGCTGGCATCATCATTGTCATCATCTCACTGGGAAAGTGCCGCCCCAGGGCAGGAAGTGCCTGAGCCAGCGTCCTGCAGTTTGTCCCTCTGTGGGGGGGCTCACAGCACTCTGTCCCTCTATCCAGGGACCCACAGCCCAGGACTCTGCTCTGTTGCCTGCAGGTGTCTGGACTGAACAGGACAGATGGGCCTGGAGATGAGCTAAAAGCTCCAAAGCACCCTGCTGATCCTGGGGCTGTGCCTCTTCCCCAGGTCACTCCCTGCCAGGAGCTCAGTGTCCCCAGGGCCTGGCAGGGTGTCATTTGGGGTACAGCCAGGGTGGGTGTCACCGTCCGAGCTTTGCCTCTGCCAAGGAGGATGCACTGCTCATGAAAGGGCACATGTGGCTTCCCAGCTCTCCTCCCACCCCAGCAAACACTGTCGTTAATGGAGGGATTATTAGGGAATTAAGGGTTGGAGCAACAAGCAAGTCTGGGCTGTGGGCTGCAGAGGGCCAGGGATTACCCTGGGACAGCAGTCTGGTGCCAGTACCCTTCCAGCCGGAGCTGGCACTGCCGGAAAGCTGAGCCCAGAGTGCTGGAGCCCAGCCCAGCTGGCAGTGCCTGGCCTCTGCTCCTTTGGGAAGCAGGGATGCTGCACACCTCTCTCCTTCCATGTCACCTGCCTGTCCTCAACCTCCAGGTCCCAGAGGGTTCCTGCTGCACGGCTGGGACTCCCAGATCAATTAGGTAGTAAGGTGAGGGTGCCAAACCTCCTGGGCTGGTGGAGCAGTGCCTGGGAGCTAATATTGTCCGAAAGCTTAGCAGCTGCCCTGGGCAAAGGGAACCACTCCCCAGCTTCCTGTAACTACTCACTCTTCCTTAATTTCACACTCAGAGAAGAAGACAGGGACACCCAACTTGGATGGCCCACACCCAGCAGAGGCACCCACCCCTCCTGCTTTGCCCCCAGCTGCCTGTTTCCTTCAGGATGCTGTGGGGGAGCAGGGCTGCTGCTGTCCCTCGAAGGGCTGAGTCCCTGGGAGTGCCCTGCAGCATTTCTGGCTGCCTCAGCTCTGCCCCGCTGAGTCCAGCGCAGCCGTGACAGGGCTCACACCTCTCCTGCTGAATGCCTCCACGTCACCACGCAGAAGGGAGGAAGGTCCTTCTCAGCCCGGGAGCAAATCCCTGCTCCAAGCTGGGCCTGGATTATGCTAAGGGGCTTGTGGCAGCAGCAGGTCTGTCTGGAGCCCTCCTGCTGCTGCGTGGCTGCAGCGTCATGCCTCGGGGAAAGGAGCACACGTGTGGGGACATGTGAACACACACAGAGACCCCGTGCCAGGGCTGGCTTGGGCATCCCACCAGTACCTGAACCACTGAGGCTGTGACCTCTCAGCGTTCCTGTATTGGGGAAACAGAGAAGGAACGTGTCATTTTAACAGCTCTGACCTGGCACCGCTCCCCTCTGTCTGCCCCTCACAAAAGCTCTGCTGGCGGGTGACCCACAGGCACAGCAGCAGAGCTGGACAGGGGCAGGGCCAGGGGTGATTCTGCACACATGCTGGGTGCGATTAGGCAGCCAGAGGCTGCTGCAAACAGCACTGCTGCAGCATGGGAAAGCCACAATACTAATTAATCCAGGCACTGGCTTGGGGCCAGCATAGACCTTCCAGGGCTGTGGAGATTCAGGAAAGAAGAGAAAATGCCCCTGCAGTGGGTGGGTGCCTAACCAGGTCCTGGGTCTGGCAGTCAATGTGCCCACTCCAGGGCATCCCTGCCCCACAGCTTGGGGGTCACCTGCTTCTGCCTAGGGCTGGAAGAATGAACCCCTGCCCCCTACCACCACCCTGGGGACACTTCAGCTCAGAACCTGTGTCCAAGATGGGCCAGCAGCTAGGGGTGGGAAGGTGACAGCATAGCTTCATGGCACAGAGAGGGTTTGGAGGTCCCTGGCTATCTGAGCCCTACCCCAGCCACAGGCCAGTCTTCCAGTGTGCTCATCCCTGTGGCATCCAGGAGCTGGGTGCCAAGAGCCAGGCACAGTGCTCTATATAAGTCCAGCACATCTGCTCTCTGCCCACTGCTCCCATCACAATGCCAGGTGGGCGCCAGGCCAGAAATGCCTTTCCCTTCCTACCTCCTTAGGGCAGTAGGATGGATGGAGGCAGGAAGGTCGTAGGGAAGGTTGAGGTGAGAAACCAAAGCTGGAGGCTGGCGTGGTACCCTCACTCCCAGCTTCTCCCACTGCATCCTGTCCCTGGGATGGTCCCATCACTGGCATGTTATCCTGATGGGACTCAGCCTTCAGCCTCCTCCTCCCATGAGCTTGCAAGCTGCTCTGTGCAGCCTTGCTCTGCTCACCACCTCTCGTGCCTTCTGCCACTCTCCATGAGCATCACAGGGCAACCTGCTCCAGGGTGTTTTCCAGAGCTGGGTCCACAGCTCTTGAAAGCACCCAGGCACCCTGAACCCCCTCATCTCACCCAGGTGTCTTGGTTAGAGACTGTGTGGAAGTGGGGAACACACGTCCCCACATCTACCGACCAAGGCACCAGGGCCTGGGGGAGAAGCAGAAGGGACTTTCCAGCCCAAACCACTTCAAGGAGGGATCTGCTCCCAGACACATCAAAACCAGAACATTTTCTTCCTGCTTCAAGCTAAATTTTTGCATCAGGCAGGACTGATTATTTTTAATGAACCATAGATGGGGAAACAGGCACTGTGCTTATGCTAACTTTGTTTTATTTGGGAATCTCCCAATTTTCAGGTCTAATGGATCCCACAGATGATGCCCCATTGGCATGGAGGGAGCCTGGTAGGGAGGGCCTCTGGGCTGAAAGCCGAGATGAGCTGTGCCTTGTATTTTTAGAAGCTGGAGACAGCCAGCTGGATCCCACTCCAGACCCACCCCTACCTTGCTCTGACCCTCTAAACTCTGGGTTTCCAGGTCAAGGTGCCCTGGGACACGTAAAAAGCTTCTGCCCCCAGCAGTGTCGTGCTGCTGCTGAATGCCGTCATGCAGAATAAGACTTATTTTTTTATTTAAAACTGATCTCTTCAGGTGGTTGCCATGGAGGTAACATTCCCACATCTGTCATATCCCTTCCAGGACAGGGAGCACATTCTGAAGGTGCCACTGGCGTTGCAGGGGCTGACGCGGCGGCAGTGCTGGCAGGATTGGGCCACCGCAGTTTGTGCGCAGCTGAGCACGTCACGGCCGTGGGATGCCGGAGAGCTTTGAGGCACTGGCTGTACCACCCATGACTCTGACTGGATGTACCCCTGGAAGGGCTACACTGTGCCCAGGCACCACACTGCTACTGCAGCCCCCTCTGTTCCTGGCCTGCAGAGCTCTGGCCCACGGAGGAGCTGCTGCTCGGCCGTGACCATGTTTGGGTGTTTTTGAGCCAGTGGATGACTCAGATCTCTGTTCCCAGGGCTTGTTTACCAAGCCGAGTGGGAGCAGTAGGAGTGTGAGGCCGGCAGCGTGGCGGTCGTGCGATGTTCAGTGTGCCCCCCTGTGCAGCTGCCCCTGCTGCACGTCCTCATGCCGGGGCTGGTGAGGGGCAACTTCTGCTTCTGGAGTGGGAGGTTGCTGGCCCCCAGCGAGTGTGGGGAGCCCTGAGGAGGGACTTGCTTGGGCTCACACAGAAAGGCAGAGGCAGATCTGAGTGTGCTGCTCCAAGGCTGGTCATTCCAGGGTGTTTTACCCCCTCCTGACAGAATCAGCCCAGCAGGTCATTTTGTCCTTACTTAATGTGCTGATCCCATGCAGACCCTTGCCAGTGCCATGGTTGTGCCTCCGTCCTGCCGCCGGCTCTCCCAGCTGGCAGCTGGCACCGTCCCCTTGTGTCCCTGCCTGGCAGAGCTCATGCCATGGGGGTTTCTTGGAAAACAGCCCACTTTTTGCCCTGCCTGGAATAGCAGCTCAGAAAACACAGAGCAAAAATCCCCAGGACTGAGCAATGAGTCTCTGCTCTCCTACAGCTCATCCCACAGCCCTCGCATCAGGGCAGTGTTCCCAGGGATCTGGGGAGCCTCACCAGCATCCCCTTCCAGCTCCTCACACTGCACAGCCATGGGCATCTTCTCAGCCCTCCTGGACACAACAGCTCCAGGGCTCTGCTTTGGCTTCTCTCTGTGGACATCCCAGGGCTTCACTCCGCCCTGCCCTGCCCTGGCCATCCCCATCCCCAAGCCAACTGTTGCTCTGGGAGCATGAACCAAAACCTGGCTCTTCCGCCTGCCCACGGTGTCTCACAGCACTGCCCAAAATAGCTCAAAAAGCCTTAAAATATTGCTGCCCACTCAGCCCAGCCAGTACCCTGAGGAAGACGTAGGAGTGTGTGCAAGGGAGGGGTGAGCAAGCAGAGGGACCAGCCCGAAAACGTACATCCCATGGGATCATCATTTCCCTAAGCGTTCAGGAAAACAGCTGTTGCTGTGGCGACAGCTCAGCCCTTGCTGCTTCCTCCCACAAAATGGGGTGACACGACGTCACCAACCGGCCGGCCGACCGTGAGTGTGGCCACGGCCGTGACTCAGAGCTGGCCACCGGCCCCGGCCCCGCCTGGTTCCCAGCCTCCCCCCTCCTCCTCTCACCGCGCCTGGGCATCTCTGCCTTTCTTAGAGCACCCATCAGGCAGCAGGATGCGGAGCTGGGATCACTGTCAGCGCGTTCAGGCGCGGAGATGGGGTGTCCCCGTCGCTCCAGCCGTGTTCTGGATTAGCCGATACCCGCGCCCTCCCTGGCGTGTCCCCTCGGTACCACCCTGAAGTATTCTCTCCGCAAGTGAAACGCTTCTCAGTGCTCTCAGGTTAATCCCGCTCCGCTGCCAAAGCATCCAGGGGAGGTGCCGAGCTGGAGGTGTACAGGGTTCGTGAGCCGGGGAAGCGGGATCGGGGAAGATAGGTATGAACAGTGCGAATTGCCCTGTGCCTCCCTGGGACCAGACATCCTGACACGCTCACAGCATCTCCAGGAAATGCTAATCCCTCTCTACTAAACTCAGATTACATAAAACTCTCTGGTTCCAGTTCTTGCTCTCCCTCTGGCTCTGTGCTGCTGGAGGACCCCTCCTCCCAGTTTCTCCAGTTCCATCACCAGGCCAGTCTCAGGGCTGGGCTGTCCCCATATCTCCCTCACAGAGCCAGATGCACGGCAGCACTTCTGGAGGGTCTCCTCTCCCCCCTGCCCAGGCACCCCAGCGTCCCTCTGCTTGTCCCAGCACACAGACCCAGAATGTGCTGAAGGCGTTTTAAAGCTCAAAAACAGGGCAATCCCAGGGGAGGCAAGACCAGAGCTGAGATGTGATGCTTCTCATGAACAGTTTTCCTGAGAAGGCAAAGAAAGAACCCAAAATCCCAGCTGCCCTATTGCTGCTCATTGCCACCCATTGAGCACACCTAACCACAGGAACAGCTGCTTCCAGACCCCCTGACTCTACCCAAGGCTGCAGCATCTCAACTGGGAGGGCCAGGACTGTCCCAGGGAAGTTCCTTTGTGCCCATGTCAGGACACAGCAGTATCAGGCTCCTAAAAGCCTTCATTTTTCTCCCCTGGGCCACAGGGTACCTTGTCCTTGGGGGTTCTCAGGCAGGCTCTGGACTCCCACCCTATCGTGGAGCAGAGCCACAGTGTAGACACCTGGAGCTTCCTTATCACCAGGCAAGGAGCCAGAGACCAATTCTAGCTCCCCCAAGTCCCCAGCACCCCTCCTCCCCCATCTGGGATGCCCTCAGCCCCGATGTGCTGCCTGTTTGTGTGCTGCTGCCCTGGTTACCAACCACTGAGTCACCACCAAACCTCCTCACAGGCAGGGAAGCCCAAACTCATATTTTCCATGGGAATCCTACAACTCATTCAACCTTCTGAGGTGGGGAGAGATGTTGACAGAAGTGGGCAGAGATGTTGACAGGGCAGGGATGTCCCAGGGACCAGGGCTGCCTGCACAGGCAGCTGCTGAGGGCACATCCAAGCCCCAAAAGGGATGTTGGGGTTTCCTTGGAGCTGCATTAATGTATGATCTGGGCAACAGATCCAGGAGAAATCCTTCCCCAGCAGCTGCCCTTCTAGGTGAGCAGCCTTGGTGTCCACAAGGGGGTTCACTCCCAGCATGTGCTGTGTGAGCCCACATGCAGGCGCTGAGGCTGTTCACCCCTTCTTATCCCTATTTTTGAAATGTTGCAAAATTATCCCTGGCTCCCCACAGCCCCCCCCTTCCCCCCAGCACAGGCTTGCGAGGAACCAGCATCTGGAAGGGATCAGTGCTGTAACCACTGCGGGGAAAGGGGAGTGCTATAAATAGCAGCAAGTTTCCAAATCAAAGCTTTAAAAACAACAACCAAAGAACACAGGCTGAGGCGCTGGTTTTTCTGCCCAGCATGTTTATATATATAGTCATTTTTTTATTCCTAGCTTGTTTTCAATCTTCCCTCACTGCTGGGATGTTCTGGGTCTGTCCTCTTTCCCACTAGGCAGCTTCCCAGAGACACATTTCTTGGAAGGTTGTAACCTCTTTTAGTAAATAAATCTCAGGCAAGAAGGTCCCAGTGCCCATTTTCTACTCAAACAGGCTTGTCCTTGGTTTGGGGGTGCCACAGGGCTGGCCTTGGTGGCCCCAGGGTGCTGTGGGCACAGCAGGGAGGACATGGATATTCCATCAAGTGGAGGGGTAATGTTTTCTGGGGGAGCTCATCTGCAGTGGGAAAATCTCAGCACCTGCGAGGAGAGTTGGGACACACACTTGAGTTTAACCCTTCTGGCTAAGAGGTGGTGCTGGGGGAGAATTGAACCTGGGAAATGTTGCCTGGCTGCTTTGGACCGTCCTGAAACAGCGCCCCTTACTCAGGCATGGACACTCCTCAGAATGACCCAAGCCCAATCCCAGGTGCTGGTCCCCTAACCCTGTGCTGGGAACAGGCATTGCACCTTCTGGGTTCTTCCCACTCTCTCTGCTGGGGCTCATGAACTCACTTTCCAGCCCCTCACAGACACCACAGCTCTAATAATGGATCCTTCCTGGACCATTTGTGGCCCCAATGGCATGTCCTATGGGACATCTGTTCTGCAGGGCAGTGGCCCCCCACCTCCTGGTTGAGCAACTCAGATGTTGCAAGGCAAGGGAGCAAGGAGAAATCACACCTTTTCCCCAGCAAATTACTCTCCAGCTTGAAATCACCAACCGTGGGTCAAACTCCTTGAGCCCTGGTGAACCCCTGCCATCTCCCCCTGGCCAAGACTTCTCAGTGACTGTGGGTAGTGGCAGCCAAGCCTCAGGAAGTGTGGATGCACGGCCTCCTGCACAGACCAAGCCAGTGCTGCCGTGTTTATCCCAGTTTTATTGCTCACTAGAGTTGTTTTGCTGGAAGGCCTGAGGTCTGGCAGGCTCTGTTCTGGCAGCAGTGCTGTGGTGTAGCCAGGCCAGCATGGCATGACACACACGTTTGAGAAATAACCTCATAAATCTGCTTAATTCAGCCGATGAATCATTCCCACTCCCTGTGGGCTCCCTTCCCGTGAGCCAAGCCTCACTGCCCCTGCTCTGGGAAACAACACAGACAAAAACTACCTGGGCAGTGTTATTCCCTGAGCATCAACAGCAGCATCTCCTGACCCCTCCCCTCAGCCCTTTGTCCTTTCCAGCACTCCCAGCCTCCTCACAGAGCGCTGGGAGCTGCCTGGCAGCTCCATGGCATTCCACAGCCAGAGCAGCCAGACACCTCCAGCTTCTCTCTCTCAGCCTCCCCAGGCCAAGCAGGGAAGAGGACAACAGGCACTGGAAGCAGCCACGCCATGAAAATGCAAGGACAATTTTGCAGCCACCCTCTTGGGATGCTGGCTGCTGTTAAGCTAAAACCACACGAGAGTGGGACCAGCTTTCTGAGGACCCACTGGCACCCGAGGCCACGGTGACAGCCTCAGGCAGCTCGTGGCTGATATCAGCCGGGTTGCTGGAAGCTGAATGGTGAACAGCAGGGTGGCTGCAGGCAGCACCCCCAGAGAACAGTTTTGTGTCCAGGTCTCCAGGCAGAGCACAGCAGGCTGTGCTGGCCCAGCCTGCACCGAGCTGCCGAGTGGCTCCGGGTTTCCCTGTCACAGCAGGGACTGTGCCATTGGCCCACAGAAATGTCAGCATGTTCCTTCTCTGGATGACGGATGATCTCCAAATTTATCCCACAAGGAAGTAATCAAGTGGGCTGCTTGCTAATTTTGGGCAGGGAGAGGATGGCACAGCCTCACAGTATGCTGTCCCTTGTACAGTAGGAAGCATCCCTGCCTCACAGCAGGGACAGCATCCTGGGGGAGCTGGCAGCACCCCTTGGCAGGACTGGGGTTACCGTGGGAAGGGGAAGGCTGGGTCACACTCCACCATTAGATCCAGATGGATGAACATATCCACCTAGTTCTATGTCACAGCTGACACTGGTGTCCAAAGCACCAGGAGCAGAGCAGGATGTTCCTGTTCAGGCGACGGTTCATGCCTCGCCCTTGGCGAGGGGCTGGTGCTCCTGAAGACTGGTCCACCCATGCCCAGTCGGGCCCATGCTGACATGGATAGGTCCGGGGTCAGTCCTCTCCACCCCCTTCTGGGGTGGGTACACAGCCCACCACCCGCAACCTCCTTTTGGGGGAGAAAGGTCAGAGTGAGAGGTCTGGACGTCACACACCCCGCTGGTGCACTGGCAGATGCATATTTGTCCCAGGGGTGCTGTGGAGCTGTGGCACCTCCCCATTTCCATCACACCCCCCTCGTGACAGCATCTTGCTCGAGTCAGATCGGGCCTGCCCCACACAAGAGGCACGTGAAGGGCCATCGATGGGGACACTTGTCATGTCCCTGAAATAGCTATGAGCTGCAAACCTGGGCAGGGAGGGTCCATCATGAGGGTTGTGGCTGCAGGAGTCCCAGGGTTACGTGAGAATCCAAGCCTTCCTTTCAAGAACAATGACACCAAAACAGCAAGTTTCCTGCATTCCCAATTATGGTGGGGAAAACCTGGGAACTTTTCTAAGTCCATGCTACTGACGTCTGCAAAGGAAATGTCATTGGAGAGACGATGAAAAGATGTGACAAAAAACCAAAATCCCATGACATGTGATCCTGGGATCACACCCTGCCTGGCTCCCGTGCCTGTGTGGTGTGTCCCACCCCTCTTACATGGCCAGATCACAGCATCCCTCTCAGCTGGTGCCATTCTGGCCAGCATCCCAATGTTGTGTCCTGGGGAAAGGACTTGCAGAGATGGAGGAAAACCCAGGATGAGCCATCAGGCGCTTTGCTGACACAGCACAAAGTGGAAGCACTGTGCTTGGCCAAGTTCAAGGTCGAGGGCTGTAAATTCCTTGTTATTTTTAACTCCAGGATAGTAGCTGGCTGAAAACAAGAGGAAGAACAGCTGGGATCCAGAGAGGGAGGGGAGGTGCAGGGAAGGTGCATGCTTTTGCCTGCTGAAATAAGGGCAAAAACTTAAGGAAGAGGCAGGAGGGGTGAGAGAAAACTGGTGCTGGAGGGTGGCAGGATGCCCCCAGGGAGGGGCCCTTGGGATAAGCAGCCTCCTTGCCTGTGCCCCAGAAGTCACAGAGCTGCAGCTGGACACGTCCTGGTGGCTGAGGGGACCTGTGAGGACACGTGAGGTGCTGCTGCAGCCTGGGGCCGTGGGTGGATTGGGGGCACAGGGGGAGCTGGGCTGCGGTGTGTGCTGGCACACACGTGTGCAGCCAGAGGTTTTCTTCCCCAAAGGCAGCACTATAAAACAGCAGCATGTGGCTGATACTGGGAAAGAACCTTTTCTCCTCCTTGGTGCAGTGTCTGAAGCAGGGTTGGCATCCCAGCTCCCTCCTCCTGCCCCACCCGGCCAATGGTGGGCAGGGGTGCAGTGCTTGGGGCTGGGGCTTCACCTCCAGCCACAGTAAAGCCAGGGTGTCCATGGCACAGTGTTCCCTGGCCCAGCTCTTGGCATGTGGCTCCATCAGATAGGCATTTCCAAAGTAGCCCACACATCGTGTCACGTCACCCCAGCAACGAGATGCATATGGCGAGGGGACAACGCAGAGACCACATGCCTGCAGCTTTGTGCATCCCCCACCCCGCACAGGGCAACAGTGTGGCTGCCAGGAGAAAGCAGTGATGTTCCTGGGGTGTGAAACGATTAAATGCTGGGTTTTGAGGAGAAAAAAAACAGTCAAGGAATAACAGAAGAGAGAACAGCCTTGCAGCGACCGCTGCGCAGGGCTGAGCTGTGCACAGGAGCGTGCTTGCACAAACACCCACACCCAGTCTCCTGCTGGCACTCAGATCCTGTGGGATCCAGCTACGTGCACAGGGCATGTGTGCACACACGTGCGTGCGCACACTCTCACGGGTGTGTGATCCCTGGGATCCAGCTACAGGCAGCACAGGTGGGTGGGCTCAGGTCTCCAGACCCAGCCTTGTGCCCACTGTGGTCTCACTCGACCCCAGACCCAAAGGGCTCTGCCCTGGGTGGACACCATGTACTGGGGCCAGTGATGGTGTTCCAGGGAAACCTTTGGATCCTTCTCCTTGAGCCCAGCCAGAAAAAACTGGGTAATTAGAGGGGATTTCCTTGCTCACAGCCTCTTCTTCTAGCACAGACCTGTCCCTTGGCCTCCTCCCAAGCCTGCCCTCCTGTCATGCCTCGTGCCCCAGCTCTCCCTTGCCGTCATCTCTGACTGCATCTGCTCCGACTTCCTGGCTTCTCCACGCACCCCACAGAGACACTGGGAACAATCCCAGCCCCGTGATGCTGCTGGGATGGGTTGTTATGCACTTCCACACTCAGGGCAAATTCTTCCTTGGGAAAACCAAAGTATGACTTCAAAGACACCCAGGGCTGGCACTCTCTGGGATCCCCAGGAAAGTCTCGCAGATGGTGTCTGAGCATCTGGGGTCTGAGACAACCACCACCACCCATGGACCCTGTCACGCCTCACCTCTGGGCTGATAGAACTTTCCTGAGCGTATGGGGGCTCACATTGCCTTTCTTACCCTGCCACTGTCTTCAGAGGACACCCAAGCTGCCAGAGCATCACCTCTCCTGAGGTCTGCATCCCTGAGCAGCAGAGACATTGTACACTGATGCACTCCACTGTGGGGCTGTGAGGACACAGGGGACACACCACTGTGGGGACGTAGGCACAGGCACTGCCAGAAGAGCTGACAGTCAGCGAGCATCTCTCCCTGCCTGGCAGTGCCAGGCTAGGCAGCTCCAGCAGGAGGATGGATGCACGTGAGGAGATACTTCGTGCTCTGGTCAAGCCCTGTGCAAACAAAGCAGCATGATCCGAGGAGCAAGGGACAGCCCCCACGTGGGGATAGAGCCACTGTGCTGGCACACAAAGGCCCCTTCACTGCCCTGGAGAGACAAGCAGTGTGAGCAGTGGCGTTGAATCTGGGACAGGGACAATTGCAGTGCGAGCCCTGCTCAGACAGAAAGGCCTTTGTGAGCCACGAGGATCCCCAGCTCTGCAGCCACCACGGGTCCCTGAGCACAGCCCGAGCCATGGTGCTGGGCTCCCCTGGAGCCAGGTCATGACAGGGCATGGGAAGTGCTGGGAGGCTGGATGGCACCCAGGCAGCCAGGGAGCCAGGAGCCAGCTGCTTTCCGCAGCTCTGCTGGATCACCAAATCCCTGCTCCATCCCAAAAGCCCTCCTCTGCCCCATCTCCTGTCTCCTGCTGGTGTGACTCATGTCTCGTGGTCTCTCTGTGCATCAGAAGGGCCTGGGCACCCCGCAGCCAGCCCGACGCCTCTGAGCGCTGCGTGTGAGCGGGAGAGGCAGCACCCACTGAGTCACAGCGGCAGCACCCACTTCCCACCCCACGGCAGACTCAGACCTGCTGGGCTCCCCACAGCGTTGACCCCCGGGCACAGAGCACCCCAGGAACCCACTGCCAGTGGAAGATGGCATGTGGGGTTTCTCCAGGGGGCCACTCAGCCAGCATCGTCCCTCTGCAGTCAGTCATGTCGGAGCTGGGCAAGCAGCAAGCAGGAGACGGTGGCTTGCTTTGGTTGTGCATCCAGGCTCAGTGTGCAGAGGAGTAGTGTAGCAATCCATCTCTCTGGAGATAGGGTTTGGAGAAGGCCACAGTGCTCTCCTAAACTCAAGCAAACACAGTGGATGCTGCCAGACCATGGTCTGGGGTAAGACAAGTCCTCTCCGTGGTCATTCTGAGCAGGCTCGGGCAGCAGCCTCGCCAGACTCCAGTGAATCCTGTAACTGGCACATGGCATGCCAGCTCCCAGAGACAGCCTGTCCTCACCACCACTGTGTCCCAGCTGGCTCCTTCCAACAAGAGGATGGCATCAGGGCATGGCCACGGCTTGGGGTGAACATCTTTGCACACTGACACTGCCAGACTGGCCTGGGGTGCGCAGTCAGGGGCTGCTGCATCCCCTATTCCTCGATCTGCTGTGTGTGCCTCTCAGTTCCCCCAAGCAAGTGGCACTGCTCCCCCTGCGAGGACTCACACTGGGGCCCAGCATGTGCCAGGAGGAGGCCGAGACAGAAGGGAAAACAGACACAAAGAGGCTCAAGCCTTTTCCAAACAGGCTTGTTGTTTCTCTTGTGGGATGTGGTGAGCTGCCGGGGCTATCACATGGCCAGGCCATCTGAGCTCTGTGGCAGAGCCAGGGCTTGCAGTGGGGACAGGTGACACCACAGGAACCCCTTTGGCAAGTGCACCCCAACGCCAACCCAAGCTGGGTGGTGCCAACCACAGGCACCAGTGTAGGCACTGGTGGCACCCAAGCAGGGGCCATCCTGGGAAAAGGGACCCAGAGTCCAAGGGAAGGGGGTGGGAGGTGTGCCAGCATCGTGGTGTCCAGTCAGCCCGTCCAGGGCTCAGTGCAGGGCCCAGCCATGGCTTCCCAGCCCTGCTTGGGGCCCTGCTGCACCAACAGGAGTGTTTCCTGGTCTTTTATTCCCTAAGGAAGGACCGCAGGTCTCGGGCACCTGGAAGACCCAAGCCTTGAAGCTGTGCTGTGCTCAGAGGGCAATGCAGGGAGGACATGCTCTGCTGCCAACAGCCGCTGCCTCAGCCCTTGTTTTCAACTTTATGTAAGCAGGGAACCCAAGCCTGCTCCAGGACATGGTGAAATTGGATCCATACGGAAACAATTAGAAAGGGGAGGGATAAGGAAGAAACTTTGCTTTGTTGGCACAACTCTCTGCCCAAGGAAGAAAACAGAGCCTATGAGCCAGCCCAGATGTATTTGTGCTGGGGGAAAACAACCCATGAGTGAAGGAGAGGCACAGAGGCTTGCTCCAAGAGGGCTGGGGTTGTGGGGCAGCTCGCCCCACACCCAGCCCCTCTGGGATCAGCTGTGGCTGAGGGTGAAAGGGGCAGGTCCTTGAGGACAGGGAAGCTCTTGAGGAGCAGAATCATAGAATATCCTGAGTTGGAAGGGGCCCACAAGGATCATCAAATCCAGCTCTCCCAAAAAGAAGGAGATGGTGTCTGACCAGGGAAGCTCTTCTCACTGCTTTGGCGAAAAGCCACCCTTAAGCCAAGGCCAAGACAGTCACACAGGGACTGTAAAACACTTGTTGGGACCCCCTCTGCCAGGGCCACCTACAGGTCCCCGGCTCCAGTGCTGTACTGCTCACACAAGTAGGAGGTCACCTCTGACCTGGGCAACCCTCCTCTCCACAGGACAGGGAGAAGACAAATGTGTTTTGCCTCTCTGGATTACAAGCCCAGCCTGCACCCTGATGCATTCTGGAGGTTCAGCAAAGGCCCAGAGGGCTCCACTGCTCCTCTGGGATGTTTTGTACCTGCAGGGCTTGTTGACAGGGAACACTCGCCACCATAGCTGCTTGGGAAAGGCACCCTGTAGGCACAGGGTGTTCCAGGATGAAAGCGGTTTTATCCCCCAGACTGTGAGTCAGCTTGGAATGCAGAGTCTGGAGAATCTTCAAGGGTGATTCCAGGATTGCACCACTGCAGTGGGAAAGTTTCATCCTCTGCTTGTGCTCATGGAGAAGTCCTTGGTCAGCCTGTGTGGGTAGGTGTCCACCTGGACAGGTGAACTAGTGCTGGTGTTGCAGGGTGATGCCTCTGTACCACAGTACCCACAGAGCCGCAACAGCTCCCTCGGCAGCTTCAGCATCCTCCCTTACTCAGACCTTACTCTCCAGTCCCAGATCCTGCACAGCTCGGGGCCAAACCCCACACCTGCTCCCACTGTCTCCAGGGCGATGGAGCAGAACAACCTGTTCTCAGGGCACCCACGGGATGTAGCCACAGTCTCCAGCTCCTCTGCCAGCGTCCTGAGAAGGACGAGATGGCAGAAGCTGCTCCCTCAACCCTTTTTGGGACAGGGGGCCCATGAGACAAACAGGAGCATAGCTGGGCACAGGGTGCTGGCCGTGCCTCACCCCAGTGAAACCTGGGAGCCTGATGCAAGCACTCAGGGAACTCGCTCTGCTGGCAACTTCCACTGCGTCTTTCATCAGCCAGATGTCTGTTCCAGCTTTGTGTCTTTCATCAGCAAAGGCCTTCAGAGCAGGAATCCTGGGAGGTGAGTACCTGGAATGTGCTGGGAACAGGTAATCCCGGGTTTGTCCTTCCCTGCAGGAGAGGAGGAGCAGGGCAGGTGAGACGGGGCTGCAGGTGCTGGCTGGTTTCCTGGACTGCTCAGCAGGAGCATGGGCTGCCCTCCTGATGGCAGCACGGCCAACACGTGCAAGGTTCTCCCTTGCAAGGGGACGTGGTCTCTGCTAAACCGCTGGAGTCCTGTCACTGGATGTGTCCCTGCTGTCACCATTTGATATCTGTGATGAAGCACTCGGGACCCCCAGTCTGCTGTCCCTGGCTGAAGGCTGTTCTCAGCCAGTGCTCGACAGACTGGGAGATGGCATGGGGACAGGGGGAGCTGAGACCTGCCAGCCCTCCTGGGGGTATCCAAGAGCTCCTGTGCAGTGTGCTAGGCTGGAGCTGAGACTCCCAGGAGATGTGAATGGCTCTGGGGCCAGGAATCTACAACCACAGGGCAGAGGATGCGACTCAAGAGTGGTCAGAGCCAGCCCACAAAACTCCAGTCTGTGGCATGGAGCTCATTCTCCATGGGAGGAAGTGTTCCCATGCCTGACCCAGCTTCCCTCCTCGTGGCAAGCCACCACTGACTCTGGAGCCACTGCCTGACACCTCCCACCCTGTGCTCACCAACACTGAACTCTTCAGGGGCTGACAGCCTCCTCCAAAGTGCCTGAAAATACACCAAACATCTCCCTCAGGTTGGCATCCTTTGGACTTCCCAGGGTGACCAGCAAGATCACCTGCCCCAAGCCAGGCAGCTTAACTGGGCCACCACGACCTCTTCAGTGACCAATTCAGCTTGTTCAGGTGGCTGTTTCCATTCCCTACCCAGCTCCCTGCCAAGTGTGGATTGGATTGGGGTTGGAAAATATGGATTCCTTCTTTACTTCCAAATGTGAACATTGTTTTCTCTTTCATGTCTTTTGTTTTTGTTGTGTTAGACATGGAAAGTTCCCAGCATTTGTCAGCCTCGGAGGCCAGGCAGGGAAGAGAAAGCAAACACTGTGCTCAGCTGAGGACAAGGAGGCTGGAGGGGCTGGAAATTTTAAGCACAAATTAACCCCAAGCACTTTCCTCATCGTTCATCCAGGCCTGGGCTGAGCCTTTCATAATGGCCATGTGTCTTTGTGCCTTAGTTCCTAATTTCCTGCTCACCATTTCCAGTTAACTCCAGAAATCATGGCCCAAACTGGAGCTACCTCAGCCTGGCCTGGATGATGTAACCCACACGTGGGAGCAGCTGAGGTGTGCCTCAGAGGGGCACAGCCACCTCCACCCCAGGACACGGGGGTTGTTCCAGGGGGCAATCTACAAACTCACTCTGGTCCTTCCTTCTCTGTCCTGTCTGACCACTGCACCAGCACTTCCCCAACACAAGGACCAGCCAAAACTCCCTCTTGTCCTTCCCAGTCCCCACCACAGTTCCCAGCCTTGCCATGCCCCTTTCCTTTGTCCTCTCTTCCCACCCACACTGAACGTGTGCTGTTGTGCTCAGGCAAAACGTCTGCCAGCACCCAGAGATGTGGGGCACTCATATGGGCATTGGTGCCTTCTGAGGGCATCCTGGAGTGCCCGTGGCCCAAGCTTTATAAAGACCTAGGTCCAGTCGAATTCTCAGGTGTCCATTTTGCTCACTGGAACGCTGAGCATCCCAGATCCCCTCCGTGCAAGGGAGAGCAGTAACCCTATGACAAAAATGCCCCTGAGGAGCTGTGAGGGGCAGCAGTGGAGCTGGGTGCCAGCCCCGGGAGCTCTGCAGGGCTGTGGCAGCTGGCAGCCGGGTGCACTGCTCACCACCCCAGATAATTATAGCTCCGCTGTTTATATACCCTCAGCCCGCGGCTGCAGGAAGGAAGGCTGGAGGACGCTCTCCACGTAGCAGGGCTCCCCACCCCTTCCCCACTCACCCTCCCACCTGCACCCCCGCGTGTGAACCAGGCGCGTGTGACAAGACACCACGGCCCAGCCTTGTTTGTCAGAGCTGGTCACAACCCACAGCTTCCCCTTTCTGACACCCGTGGAACCCTGCTCGGGGCTCTCCAGGCACTGCTTCCCCTCCTTTGCACTGTTTGCCGTCACCTCCTGCACCCCTCATCCTGGCAGCTTCTTGATCCCACAGCTTGTCTGAGGACAGGGAAGCTTGTGCCTCACCCCATGCATGGCTTAACCATGTGGGTCCTGCAATCTGCACTCATCTCCAGAGCTGTGGTGGGTCAGTGCTCTCCTCTTCACCCGGGTTGGCCATGGCATCTCTGCCAATCATACTTCCCTGCCCTTGCATCCCTGCACATGGCACCTGCACAGCAATCCCGTTCTGCTTGCCAGGGGCCAAGCAGGACGGAGCAGAATGCAAGGGAACTCCCAGGCTGTGGGGTTGTCCACGTCTGCAGGGACCAGTGACCACCAGCCACTGCAGGAGTGGGATCCCAGGAAGGTGCCCTGTGCTGGGTGGCATCTGTGGTGGCACTGGAAGGGGCCGTAGTGGGGAATGGGGGAGGAGAGCCCCTTGCCCACTCAGCAGAGAAGCAATGACCCGGCACGGCTGGGCTGCAGGACTGGGAACGGGACGGGTTGTGCCCCACACGGATGGGCCAGGTCAGCCAGCTGTAGCTGAGCCAGCACTTTCGTGTTTGTTTGGGCTGTTAGATAACTTCAAAAGCAGAAGCTGGAAGGGCTGGCGGCTGAACAGTTTGTTCTTTCTGACTTCCACACGCTGCTGCCTCAAACCTCAACGCAGCGCAGGGCTTAAACCACAGCCCTGGTGTGCTGCTCAGAGCCTCCCCGTCCCCTCATCCTCACGCCAGGGACGAGCTCTGTCTGTCCCGACTCCCAGAGAAGGGACCAGAGCAGAGGGAACTCTCCGTGGTAGGGGTCTCATCCCTACACTTCGGGCGAGGGGCTGCTGCCACCTCCTGGCCACGGCCCGGGCTCAGCGGTGCTGCCCGGGCACCCCGGGGGCAGGACAATGTGCCTCCGGGCTGCACCGAGCGGCGAGGGGAAGGAGCGAGGGTCACCCGGCACAGCCCGTATCCGCCCGGCTCGTATCTCTGCGAACTGGGGCAGAGAACGGCGGAGGGCAAGGCCACGGAGATGCCCGTTCCAGGGAGTGTGCTGCACGGCTTTGACAAAGGGCAGCGATGGGAAGTGGGTCCGGGTTACCTTTGGGCACCCGAGCCTCTGCGGGGACAGGCAGCCTCACCTCCCCAGGGAGGAGGGAAGGCTGGGGCTGCAGCACTGAGGTGTCACCTGCTTGGGGACCACAAGAGTCCACACAGCCCCCGAGCCCAAGAGGGTGCCAGTCCCCGGCACGGTGCTGTGTCTCAGTTTCCCAGCCACCGGGAGGAGAGAGCATGAGGCACACAGAGTTCTGTGGAGGACAAGCAGTGGTGAGAACCCCTCCAAGGCTGCCCTGCTCCTGTGCACCTGGTAGTGGGAGCCCTGGGAACAGAGCTGCCTGGCCATGCAGACTGGGCTCCCGGGTCTGAGCCAGGGCCAGAATCCACAGCTCCCACATTCCCTCAGGTGGCACAAAGCCCACCCCACAAAGGGGAACATCCCTACTTGATCAAAGGGAAGGGCATTTTGTCATAGCCGATTCCAACATCCCTCCCTGGGATGCATCAAATCTCCCTTCAGCTGTTGGAGCAACCCTGTCCCAGTGACACAGGGTCCCAGTTTGCAGCAGCAACTGGAGCTTCCAAGAAACTACAGGGACAAAGGAAAGGTTGGGCCGAGGCCAAATTGCTAGTGCAGGCTTTGCCTCTGTCCGAAGAACTGGGGTGAGGGTCTGATCCTGTGCCTGAGGACCAGGAGCCAGGCACATCACCCTGGAGTCTGCTAAGACTCCCTCCCAGTGCTGGAACACTGGAGATGAAATTCCCCCAGGCTGGGACCGAGCGACAGGTGAGGATCAGCAAGTGCTGCAGCCCTGCTGGGAGCTGGCACAAGTGAGGCGGGGAAGGAAAGCAGTGCTCTGGAGGGAGAGGAAGCCAGAAAAGCCAGGCAGGAGAGAGGTCAGGCAGGAATAGAGCAGAAGCCAAATGGATGCAGAAGGGAAGATTCTGCAAACTTGTTAAAACTGGGGTTTACTCAGCTGAGGACACAAACAGGACTGATCCTGATCTAGAACCCCCCTGCCCCCAGCTCCATGTGCTTTGGTCACACTGTGTGCTGTAGTGGCCAGAGAGGTGCAGAAGGCTGGGGGTGGCACAGTGTGATGGACATCACGCCTTGACTCAGGGCACAGTCACCATGCACGAGGCAGAGCCGGGGGAACAGAGGCCCCAGCACACAAGGGCAGGCAAGTGTTCACGTGGTGGTGCCCAGCCACCTCTCAGGCATCCTGTGGCCTGGCCAGAGGCAGCCCTGAGAGTCTAGCAAGTGCTCTTCCTTGCTCTGGTGCCCACCAACCTGTGACACCATGGTCCTAAAAACCGCCCCAGGGCTGGAATAGCTTGGAGCCAGCTTGGAGCCACCATGTCCCACAGGGCCGCTCTCCTGCTGCTCACTCACCTCTCCATGGGCAGGGGCTTGGGAGAGCCCCAGGTCTGACAAGGGTAGTCCTAGGGACTGCTCAGACAATGGAGGGAGTGGGGACACATCCCAGGCAAGTTTTAGAGCTGAGGGCAGGCTCTGAAGTAGCCAGTGAGGTTTGCCTTCGCTAGGACAGGGTGTCCTGGGAAACTGCGTGCCCACCGCAGCTCTGCACCACACGCATTGGGGAACAGGCAGGATCAGAGTCTGCTCAAGAGCTGTGGGCTCATGTGCTTTCCTGTGGGCTCAGGGCAAACTTGTTTTCAGCCTGCCTGAGTCAAGGGAAGGTTCATGCTTCAGCTGTGGGGTCAGACTTGGACTACAGCTCTGCTCTGCATCCCCAGGGTGCACCCTCCATCTGCTCTCACGTGCTCTGGGGCAGCACAGCAAAACCACCTGATGCCATCTGCTCACTCGTGACTTCCACACGCTCCTCAGGAGCCCCTGGCTGGACAAGAGGAATAGACCAGATGCTGAACCAGGGTAAGGCAGGAATGCCGACATAGCCTGCAGGATTTAAAGCAGTGAGGTCAGACTCTTACGGAGCCCAGTCCTTCAGCCTCAAGACCCCCTGATCCCACTTAAGGGGCTCCTCCAAGGCAGCCAAGATGCTCAGTGCTCTGGGCTTTCCTGGCTGCAGGAAGTCAGAGCTGCCCAGACTGCTTCCTGTGGGCTCAGGAGCAGCTTCCTGAAGACAGGACATGGCTGGTGAGAACATCAGCAACAACAGTACCCCTGAGGGATGTGGCTGCCATGTGCTGAGAAGGAGCAGAGCCCAGGGTGTTTATTCACCTCTTTGTAGCCACACTGCTCCCCTGCAGGAGCAGAGCCACGGCATGGAGGTTGAGATAAGTTATCTGTGCTGCAGCTGTTCTCCTCAGCCCCACTTCCACTGCACCAGGCCTGCAAATGCATTTGAGATCAAGCAGAGGAGAGACTCCTGACACTTGGGAGTGCTTGACTTCACTGCTCTCCACGATGGGGAACCCGGCAAAGCTCTTGGCCATTCTAAGCCAGCTGCTGCTGCCCCAGGGAACCAGCCTTGCGTGACACTGGAGGGACAGGATGGGCTGGGCTTGTGCCGGATCCACTTGACCAGACTCTGTAAACATAAACTCTGTAAGCTGTTATATAACTCTGTTTTCTGATTGCTTCCAGCACCTTCCAAGGCAAAGCCAAGGCATCCATAGTCAGCACGCCTGCTTGCTATGAACGGGCTGAAGGGGTTGGTTCCCCCCTGGTTACTGTGAAAAGCTGCCCACTCCTGCAGCTAAACCTGGCAAGGCAGCACTAATGCTCTCGGGTCAGACCCAGGGTACCGTCACAGTGAGAAGGTTGTTCCCATTACTGCCATACAAGGATCCTGCGAGCCATCCCACAGCTGGGACAGGCCAGGAATGGGGACACTCACAGCCTGGCTCCCCTTACTCTGGTGGTTTCTCCCAGGCCTCCCAGCCACGTCCCTGCTCCCCAAGCCTGTGTTCAGCAGCACTAGGTGTACCCCATATATCAGGACTAATCCCATCCTGCTGCCCTCTGCAGGGCAATGGCTCCTGGGGCCACAGGCAGCTGTCCTGGCAGTGATGGAGAGCGTCCTGCTGGCACTGGGAGGGGTCCCTGCACCCCCACTGGGAGCTCAGCTGGGCTCAGGGCTTGGATGTGGTGCAGGAGCGCAGTTCCCACGCACTTGGCCCACGTAGGAGGCTGCACATTGCTCCTGCCTGCAGGAGAGCTGGGAATGTGGCTGCCTGGGCTGGCTCCCTGGGAGCGGATGTTATTTTAACTCCCAGTTCCTCTCTCGTTTTTGCCAGGCAGCGACTGGTTCTGCTGTCGGCTGAGCGATAAAAAGCCCCTTTTTTTGCTCCCCCTCTGCTATTTCTAGGCTATTTTTAGGCTTTTCTCAGTGGGTCTTTGCTGCAGATACTCAAGGGCTAGAGCAGGTGTCCTGCTTCATGTGCCCAGAGGAAGAGGACCGATGTGTAGGGCAGGAGGTGCCAGTGAAAAGGGCTTCCCAATCCGGATAGGGAAGCACATGCCTTGTAGCACCCTCTGCCCAGCGCTGCATGCAGAAGTGAGCTCCTCCTCTCCCACACAGCTGTGCTGTGCAAGAGTTGGCCTTCCTTGAGGGAGACATGATGCCCACGTCTTCCCAACCATGTGATCAACAGGCTTCACCTCTCCAGAGCTCAGCCAAGGCAGTTCCTCCATGTGGTGCCAGTGGGGGAGTCCCCGTGCTGGTCTGGCTGCAGCCCCAGGCACGATGAGGTGCAGAAGCACAGGGAGAGCCTTCTGCTCAGGGGAAGTTGATGAGACACAGCCCAGGCTCAAGGTGCCCAGAGAGGGTAACACAGAGCTGTGGCAATGCAGGAACTCCCAGATGGGGGCGGCAGAGCTGAGGTCAGCTGGTGTCACATTCAGGCTTGGGATAGGGACCACCTGTCATGGGACCTTAAGTGGGGGAGCAGACCGTGAGAGACACATTTCCTGCCAGCACTGTGCATGGCCAGACCCTCCCCACTGAGAGTACCAAGAGGACTGATGAAGCCCCATCCCTAGAACAGAGGACATGAAATAGCACATCTCAAATCCCTTGTTGTGTCTGTGTTCAGGAGAAGGAAGCGCTCTTTGGGCAGGAAAGGAAGAAACAGCCTGTGTCTCTAAGAGGCAGCGACAGTCCAGTCTGAGGCTGGGGTCCTCTGTTTGCAGAGGAACTCCACCAAAAGGCTGGTTTGTCCCTGTGGAACAAAAGGACTCTCCACCTGGGGCAGGAGGTGATACTGTGTGTGGCCCCACAGCCCTTTGTCTCCTGGAAAATTGCAAAACCCTGAGCTGCAGCTCCAAGAAGCTCAGAAAGAGCCAGAAGCTGCTGGAAGGCAGACGCCCACGCCGGCGCTGAGCCAGCTCGAACCTTCCAGGCTGTTACGCAGCGCTGAAGCCCCACGGTCGCTCAGCAAGGGCACTGCAGACTCCTGCACGTCACGGCCCCGAGCAGCCCCGGCCAGCTGCGTCCAGGCGCAGGGCCGAGGTTCGCTGTTTTTCTGCTTTATCAGGATCTTGCTGAGATCGGTGGTGAGTGGGTCATGTTTGTGCAGTGGTTTGTGCAGGCAAGCAGTTATGTAAGTGCTCGGGGTTACTCCGGAGGCTCGGCTGGCGGTGCCTCCCCCCGCGCGTGTGCGCGGCTGCTGGGCCGCGCTCCGGCACAGTGAGCGGGGGCACCGGCACACGTAGCCCTGTGCTCCGTGGAGCTTCGTTGCCATCCCAGCTCGTTATCAAGGTGCACAGCGTGTGCACGAGCCGCTGCAATGCCCGGTGATATTCAGGGCCACATGCCAGGGGCCCGGGTGCCGCGGCTGCGCGCTCAGGCAGCGCTGTCTGCACGCTCCAGCCACGTTTACCCTGCCCTGGCTCCCGACGTGCCGCTGGCTCTGGCCACTGCCAAAACGCCTGCGCCTGCTCCAGTAACCCAGCTCCTGAAGGTCGCTGGCTGGAGGCTGGGCTCGCATCCCATCTGCCTGCTTTTATTATTGATTGTCCTTATCATCGCTCGAGAGAACAGCATGTCCCAAGCACCCGGGGGCAGGACGGGCCTCGCTGCCGCTGATGCTGCCTTTTGGCTGAGCTCTGTCTCTCCCCAGTGGAGATGTGCAGGCATCAAGGGCTGCGCTGCCACCCCCACCTCTGCCCACACGCACAAGACACGATGACAGAAGCTGGGGCCAAGAGGAGACCGCAGTGTTTCTCTGTCTGCTGCCGTGAGCAAACCGCAAGTCCCTCTTTTTCTTACCACTATCTCCATACAAAGAGCGGGTTACCACACAGTGTCAGACCCCTGCATGTATCCGTTTCCAAGGTGTGCCCCCAGCAGGAGCCTCAGCAAGTGCATCCCTTCACCCCACCACTGTCTCAGCTCCTACCACGCCCTGATCCGGCCCGGAGGCTGCAGGGACATGGGAAGGGACAAGAGACCCTGATCAGGGTCAGGGCAAGTGGTGCTGCTCCACCACAGCCTGACTGGGCTGGCACAGCCACCACACACAGCAGCTGGGTGTGAAAAGGTATAAAGCAGCCCTGGGCTGTGAGCAGCTCTGCTGCTGCCAGCCCAGATGCCGGGGGGATGGACACAGGAGCATCAGGGTGGCAGTAGGGGCATGTTCAAGTGGTAGCAAAAGAGAGGAAGAAAGGGAGGAAAGAGAAACAGAAAGAGGAAAGGAAGGGAGGAAGGACGGAAGGAAGGGAGGGAGGGAGAGAGGGAGGAAGGAGGGAAGGGAGGACGAGAGGGAGG
>JAYRBT010000156.1:19569111-19639988 GCA_036023395.1 Myiotriccus ornatus
CGCGCGCGCCGTCCCGCCGCCGCGGCGCGAGCTCCTGCTGCTGCCCGCGCGCCGCCTCGCGGCGCTGCTCCGCGCGCGGCAGGTACCACCCGCGGCGGGGGCGGGGGGGGGGGACGGGGACGGGCACGGCGGGTACCACCCGGGGTGGGGGGAGTAGGGGGACAGCTGGCACCGGGACCGGCCCCGGGGGGCGGTCACGGCACTGTGGCCGCTGTGTCCCCCTCGGAGGGTCTCGGCGGTGACGGCGTTGGGGGGGGTGCCGGGAGCGTCCCGGTGTCCCGGCCGCCCCAGCGCGCCCCTGACGGCGGTTCCCGCCCGTGGTCCGTGCCCAGGTGAGCTGCATCGAGGTGGTGGAGGCGTACGTGGAGAGGATCAAGGAGGTGAACCCCCTCATCAACGCGGTCGTCAAGGACAGGTGAGCGGAGGGCGCGGGGTTCCCCTCTTGCCCCCTCCTTCAGGCCCCCAGGCCGGGGCGATGCCCCGCACCGAGGGCGCGGAGAGCCCCGTGCGGTGCTCCCGGTGGTGGCTCGGCCGGGATGATGCTCTCGCCTCTGGCAGAGACCAGGCGGTCTCACCTCCTGTCACAAGTTCTTGCTCCAGCTGGGGTCTGCCCACCCTGTGGCGACCTCGCTGCTCGCCTGTCCAGTGCCAGGACATCACCTGCTGCTTCGTTGCAGGTTTGAGGAGGCGCTGCAGGAAGCCCAGCAGGTCGATAAACTGCTTTCAGAAGGCCCTGGCGATGACTATCTGGAGGAGAAGTTCCCCTTGTTGGGAGTTCCCATCACTGTCAAGGAGGCCTTTTCTCTCCACGGTGAGTTTGTCTTTGTTCCTCTCCGCTTCACAGGCTGTGACTCGCTCCCTAGGGTGGTGGGTGGCTGTGGCAGGTGCTTGGAGGGAAGCAGTTTCCCTTTCCTTGGTCCACACCAAGCGCTGCCTGGGCTTCTGTGTCCGCGTTCACTTGTAGCACACAGGTGCTGCAGAGTTAGCGGTGCCTCAGAGGAGCAGCCCTCTCTGGAGACCTCCTTCCTGCAGCCCTGGGTGGTGTCTGGGTGCTGGCCCTGACACCTTCCTGTCGACCTTGGCGCCGCAGGGATGCCCAACACCTCTGGCTTGGTCAACCGCCGCAACGTGATCGCCACCTCGGATGCCACAGTGGTGTCGCGGCTGAAGCAGGCGGGTGCCATCCCGCTGGGCGTCACCAACTGCAGTGAGCTCTGCATGTGGTATGAGTCCAGCAACAGGGTCTACGGGCGGACCAACAACCCCTACGACCTGCAGAGGATCGTGGGTGGCAGCTCAGGTGAGCCCCGGCACCTCGGCACGGTCCTGCACGACCGGGCGGGTTAAAACGCAGCAAGGGAAGGGTTGCAAATCTCTGCACGTGGCTTTAGTATGTCCCTGGGCTCCTGCAGAGCTCACAGGCCTCTTTCCTCAGCGCTGCTGTGGACTGCTGGGGGGTCCAGCTCCTTTGCCTCTCCTGGGTGTTTCACTTGGCATCACTTCAGCTCGCTCTGTCTCCCTTTGGCAGGGAAATCCCTTTGACCCACATTCCCCAGCTGTCCCCCAGCTGTTGCCAAAGCAGGGGTGGCCCCTGCCCCTCTGGGTCACTGTGAGGTGCTCCTGCTTTTGCTGGATGACTTGCACCATAAACCTGTGGGGTTTTGCCGTGTTTTCTCCTGTGCAGGTGGGGAGGGCGGTGTCCTGGCAGCTGCCTGCTCAGTCATAGGTGTGGGCTCTGACATCGGCGGCAGCATCCGGATGCCTGCCTTCTTCAATGGAGTCTTCGGCCATAAACCCACGACAGGTAAGGGCGTGTGGGGGTCTCCTCCTCCTCCACAGCAGAAGTGCCATGAGGTGGAATGGGGGTTGGCTGTGGGATCAACCCGTTTGGGACTCCCCCATGGTGGTCTCTGGTGGGATTGCTGTAAGGGGTCAGGTAACTCCTTGCATGGGACAAGTGCCCTGCAGGAGCACAGCCGGGCTTGGCTGCGGGAAACCTTCTGTGGCAGAATGCCAGGAGCGTGGGAGGCGGGGAGGGGTTTTACCCAGGTGTTACATCCTCAGCGTGGGATGTTTTCCCAAGGTTGGGATGCTTCTCTTGCACTCATTGTCCTGGCTGGGTGCTTTTCCTCCCTTCCCCACCCCGTGCACCTTGCCATCAGCACTTGTGAGGTGTGCAGTCCCTGGGGAACCACGTCCCCCTGTGCCTAAAGCCCCACCCAGCAGGGCTGCCCTTGGTTGGAGGCGATGCTTGGGGTGGTACCCAAGGTCTGCTCTGCTCACAGGGGTGGTGCCCAACGATGGCCAGTTCCCAAATGTTCACGGGGTGCGGACGAGCTTCCTGTGCACGGGACCCATGTGCCGCTACGCCGAGGACCTGGAGCCTGTGCTGAGGGTCATGGCCGGGCCCGGAGTCAGCAAGTGAGTTGCTCCCGCTGCTCCTGGCTGCTGAGCTGGAGTCAGCAGGTTTCTGGTCTGCACAGAGGGTCAGTCCTTTGTACGAGACAGATCTGTGCCCCACCCAGTTTGTTTGTTACTGGTTTCCTTCCTCTGCCCCTGGCTTCAGCAGAACCTTCGCAGCTGGGACTGTCCTTCCCACCACCCACGTGCTCTGGGGAACGGACAGCCATGGGCAGACTGTTGGTTCCCTCTTTACTTGCAAGCTGCTTCCTAGTACTGTCCCACATGGCCCTCCTCTCCCAGGGTTGGCCTTGCTCCTGGGTGTTACAGGGCCTTTTTCCTGTTGCTGAATGATGAGTTTTCCATCCCACACCACAGCCAGTTCGGTTTCTGTGTAGGTCTGTGTAACCAAGAGCCTGCTATGTGCAGGTGCCAGTGAGGAGCAGAGCAGAGATGGGGCAGACAGGGCAGCCCTCCTCTGTGCCACAGCCTGCGAGCGGCTGTTCTCGCCGTTACCACTTCTGTTTTTTCCTGGCTCTTGTGCAATCCCAACCTTGGCCATGGACGGGGTTTGTAATCACAAGGTTCTTATGGAGAGATAAGGATTTTCCCAATGGGAACTTGCTGGAACTGATGAGGCCGGAGAGCAGCTGGGTAGACTGTGGGTGGCAGGTGTCTGTGTGTCCTCAGGGTCTGACCTTGCCACCCTGGGAGGCAGAGCAGTGTCTCCTGAGGACACATTAACACGTGTGTGAGCAGTTCTGGCAGCTGGGGAGGAGCTGGGGATGGGTTTGTGACAAAGCCCCTTTCCCAGGCTGAAACTGAATGAGAAAGTGTCACTGGAGAAAATCAAATTCCACTGCATGGATCATGACGGCGGGTCCGTTTTTGTGTCACCTGTGGACAAGGAGATCTTGCAGGCCCAAAAGAAGGTAGGAAGGAGCAGAGGTTGGTTCTCACTAGGGTGAACCTGAAGATAGAACCTGGGGAGACCAGTCAGAGGAGCCCTGGGGAGGAGAGGGAGCTGCTCTGTGTGTGGCTCCTGTAGGGACTGGCAGGATGGAGGGCTGGGGGAGGCAGCTTTCTGTTCCAGTCCTGTGCTTCCTGGGGTTAAAAAGTGGAAAAAAAATTTTTCTTCTGTGCTAAAGAAGAAACAGGGAGAAGATCTTGTGAGCAGATGCTCTTGCCCTCTTCTCTATACTTTCCATGGGCTGATGGAAACACTTCAAAACCTTATGGAAATAAATCCTTCCTGCTCTTCCGTTCAGGTGGTGGAGCACATCGAAAGTGATCTGGGGGTCCAAGTTCGGCATGTGTCAATCCACAAGATGAAGTATTCCTTCCAGATCTGGTCAGCCATGATGTCATCCAAGGACAGCAATGGGCAGGTGCGTCAGATCGAGCTGGCAAAGGCACAAATTCGGTGGCAGCAGGGAAGAATCAGCTGCCTGGGGCCAGCCATGCAGAGCTGTAGGTTTCCCAGACCTGCCTGGGGGCTTTCCCTGCTCCATTTGTCCCCCCAGTCCTCCCTTCATCTCTTCCCAAAGACACACAGCCCCTTTTCCGTTGCTCTCCCATGCAGTGGGGCCGTGGCTCCCAGCAGAGGAGCAACGTGGTATAGGGAGGGAAAGGTCGCTTTAACACATTGACCTTCATACAGGTTGGTAAGTCAGCCAAGCAGGGAGCATCCTTCCTCACTCTTGGCTCTGTGCTGCGTCTTCTGACGCTGCTGGCTGGGATTAACACTCTTTAGAATGCCAGGACAAGCAGGGCATTAGCAGCTTTCCAGTAGCAGGCTTGCCTGTGTTATTTTTCCCTTGAATTGCAGCCATTGTGGTGTGCTCTGTGTATGCAGGGAAGTATTTTATTGAAAAAAACCTCTCAGGAGCGTCATACCTTGTGCATTCCTGCTACATGGGGAGTGGTGGGAAACAACACAGCCCCATGCACTAAGGAGGGCACATCTGGCTCCTCTGCCTCCTTCCTGGTCCCATGACCATATCACAGGAGTAAATGCCTCCAGGACCTTATCCGGAGCATCATCCCTTGCATCGTGTCAGTTGTGTGCTGGAAGGTGCTGCTTTGGGGGCTCTCCCTCCTCCTTCTTGCTGTCTCTGGCAGGGAGAGGTGCTCCTGCTGCCACCCTGGATCGATGGTAGAGCTGCGGAGCACTCCTGAAGGGCATCTCCTGTGTGAAGATGGGAAGGGCTCACATCAGGATAATGGGACAGCTGGAATTTCACTGTCCCTTTCAGCCTGTGCCTCTCTGCTGGGTGCTGGCAGTGCTGACGGGGGGAGTGGGTGTGTTACAGGAGGCAGAGCGATTCACAGACCTGCTGGGGGACCATGGAAAGCCGGTGTGGCCGCTGTGGGAGCTGCTGAAGTGGCTCGTGGGGATGTCTTCTCACACCTTCCCAGCTATTGGTGAGGCTGGGGGTAGCCTTGGGAAGTGTAGAGGCAGCGGTGGGGCCAATGAGTTGTTAAATACATAGTCCCAGTGACCAGCAAAGGGACTTGGGGTTTGTGCTGAGCAGCTTCAGCCTGGTTTTGTAATGACACTCAGTGTCTTTGAGTCACACACAAGCTCGAGGGAGAGTTGGCTGGATCTTTGATAAATGGCAGTGGATATCCTGGGAGAGGAAGTGAGGATGATGAGCTCCTGCTGTGAGCCCTGTCAGAGCTGCTGGGGACTCTAGAGGGAGCCAGTCAGGGTCTGCATTGATTTGGTTTCATAGCAGCAGGTACCAGAGAACCCTAATCAGTGCAGTTGGGCTGCTGTCTAATGAGTGCTGAGGTGGCTCTGCCAGCTCTGCTCAACTCCAGCAGCTGGAAAAGCTGGAAGTGAGGGGCAGGCTGAAAGCTTCTCCCTTGGCAGAGCTGGGGGGATGCTGCCCACAGAGCCATGCCAGGGGCAATCCGCTGTGGGTACTGGTAGGCAGGGAGACTTGGGGGGTGCACTAGGACTGGGTGATGCTGCATGTGACCAGGCAGTGTGCTTTCTGCCCCACATAGCCCACACTCCTCTCACTCTATGTCCCTCTTTGTACCCTTTCCCTGCAGCCCTGGGGCTGACGGAGAAGCTGATGAAGCTCAACCACAGTGGGAACGCCAAGCTGGTGAGCATGGGGAAGAGCCTGCAGGAGGAGATGGAGGCACTGCTGGGGCAGGACGGGGTGCTCCTCTACCCCTCACACCCCACCATCGCCCCCAAGCACCACTCCCCCATATGCATGCCCTTCAACTTTGCCTACACAGGTGAGCGGCTCTGGCTCTTGAGGGGTGCAGGTAGAGCTGTCCAGGCTGGCAGCCAGGATGTTGTACCCATTCCTGAGGGTGGGCTCTAGGGGTCTGGCTGCTCCACAACAAGTGTTGCCATGCTTTGTGCCACGTGGCATCTTTTACCTGCTGTCCACAGTGGAGCAGGTCTGAGTGATGTGCCCCAGAGGTGTTCCAGCTGCTGCTCTGGTTTAGCAGGAACCTGAGAGCCAACATATGTTGGGGTGCAGTCTGGGGCTCCCTGCATGGCTTCCCTGCAACCCAAGCACCTTGGTGCTAGTGCTGGTGTCAGTGCTGCCTGGCTTTGGAGCGATGGAGGGGTGGTGTCCCAAACCAGATCTTGGCATGCCATCCCTCGTAGGTGCTATTTGCAGATACGATGTGGACACTGGGAACCTCTGGCCAGTGATATCCCTTGTCACCATGTCTCTGCACCACTGTGTCAAGCACCAGCTCCCAGCACCACCTGCCCGGGGTGTATCCCTGGTGATGTATCCTGGTCACCGTGCTTGCTCTGATCCATCCTTCTCTCTTGCAGCCATCTTCAACGTCCTGGGCCTGCCGGTGACGCAGTGCCCGCTGGGGCTGGGCAGTGAGGGGCTTCCTCTGGGCATCCAGCTGGTGGCAGCCGCCTACAATGACCACCTGACGCTGGCGGTGGCCCAGTACCTGGAGAAGGCCTTCGGAGGATGGGTTTTACCAGGGAAAGCTTAGCCTTGGGAGGCAAGGATGGAGGGAGTGGTGCCCAGCGAGGCAGTGGCAGGTTCTGATGTTCCCTTCACATCCCCCTGTGCCCTCCTGGGAGCAGCTGGCAGTGCCTCCGGCCATGGGGCAGCCGGGCTGTTGCTGCTGGAGTCTTCATCCCTGCAGCACCCTCTGTCAGGGAGGGACCTGCCCTCCCCGAGCCCCTCGGGAGCCCCAGTGCTGCAGGCTGAGGATGTCCTTCCTGCAGGGGACATCCACCTTTTCCTGGCCATGGAGATGGCCAGTGCTGTAACCCTTGCTGCTTTGAAGATGCTGAGTGTGATCTCAGCGCAGGAGATGCTGCCAGACTGCTTGGGGGGGGCAGCCACCCAGCCCCTTTTGGGGGCCCCCTGGGCACATGAGGGTCCTCCTTGGCTGACTCTGCCCACAAGACTGGACTGTGCCTGCTGCACCCAGGCTTGGCAGCCCCCCCAGCACCCCCCTGATCTGCTGCAGGGTTCCCCCTCCCCTCTGACCGAAAAGGGAGAGGGGTTGAGGGGGCTGGGCTGAGCCATACACCCTTCTCACCAGCAGTACTTTGTGGTGTGGGGGATGCTGGGCTCTGCCATGTGTGCAGCTCCAGAAGCAGCTGTTGCTCTGAGAGCACTTGTAGCACTGGATAAAGTATCTCCTGCCTGTTTCTTCCCTGCCACCTGCTCTGCCAAGCTGCCTGGCCTCTGCCCCAGGAATGGACATGGGCAGCAATGTGGGGAGCTGTTCTGGGTGGGCAACAAGCACAAGGTGTTCTCAGTGAGTGTGGTATTAAAGAGCCTGTACAGTCTGCTGTGGCCATGTGTCCTTGTTCCTGATGACTGTCACCCTGCCAGCTCCCACTGGGCACTGGCCCTGTCTCTGCTCAGGATGTTTGGGGTCTGCCCAGTGCTTCTGGCTGTTGGAGCAGTGCAGGGACAGCAGTGGAGGTGCTGGCATCAGGCCTAGGGGTGACACTCAGACACCGTGGGCCTCTTGTTTTGGAATGCCTTAGCTGATGGTGACTGCTTGGCCCTGGCAGTGCTGAAGAGTGCCAGCAAGCTCCACGTGCTGCCATCCATGGCTCTGTTAGTCCTGTAATGGTTGCAACAGCTCTTGGGAAGCTCAAGTCAGGCTGCTTTCTGTCCCAGTGGGCTGCAGAAGGCCTGGAGTTCATGGGGTGATGCACAACCACATGCAGCTCCCTTGGGGTCTCTAGGGCAGAGCTGTGGTCTCAGCCCTGCCTTTCCAGCCTGCAGCACTAGTCTTGGCAAGGATAAAACTTGGTGTTGGTTTTGCAGGGTCATCCTGGCCTGTGTCTGCCCTGCTGTATGTTACCCCTGGCCCAACCCCAATGATCCTCTCTGTCCCCAGGCCACTGATGGTCCCTGCAGGGGGGTGCAGGGTGCTGGGATGGGGTGCAGGCAGCATACAGCAGGGTGCTGGCATTGGCTTTGTCTTGGCTTTGGCGTGCAGAGGGCACTGCTGAGCGCCCATGACCCGCAGGGACGCTGCCAACAAGGAAGGAAGGAAGGGAAAAAAAAACAACCCCGGCTCAGGAAAAAACGCACAATCCACCAAAGCCAAATCACATGTTGTTGGACGCCTCCCAGCGCAGGAGCACAGAGGACTCAGACCTGTCCCCAGTCTGGAGGGAGCCTGGCAGCTGAGCAGACCCTGATGACGCTTCCAGTAAACGCTCAGAGCCGGATGTGGGGCTGCTGAGCTGAGGGTGTTGCGTTTTACAGAGCGTGGTGGGCACAGGTGGGTTCCTGATACAGCAGGGACCAGCGAGGAACTGCGCGGGCCAAGGTAGGGGGGAGCACTGGTGCCTCAGGTGGTGTGACAACAGGGATGCAGGCAAAGGAGGGATGTTGTGGAGAGGGGGTTAAATCCCCACAGTCTCAGCCAACGGGATATCCACTAAGCCATACTTTTACGGTTGCTACAACACGGGGAGGGTTGCTGGGCAGGGCAGAAGGAGAGCGGGTGTGCTGGGGTCAGTGTGGGGCTGGCAGGGACTGGCCTGTGGACACCCTCACTGCTGTGGAAGCACTGGCTCCCCTGTGCTGCCTCCAGCAGCTGGAGAACCCCTGTCCCTGCATGCGCAGGCAGCCGGTAGCCACTCCATCAGTTCCCCAGTTCTGTGTCCACACAAGTCCCAGGAACAGTCCTGGGGACTCCTTCTCTGTCCAGGCAGAAACGGTGCTGACTTCACTGGGGTCTGCTGCTAAGCTGGGAGGGCTCTTGCTGGCCTCAGGGTGGGGGGAATCCCCAAACCTACTGCCTGTGCTTCGGCTGTGGAGTTTCAGAGGTCCTGCCTCTGAGCCCTCGCCCGCAGTTTGCAGCTGCACGTCCCTGCTTGTTGGCTGCTCCTCCTTGTTTCGAGCTCTGAACGTTGCAAGGGACAGAAAACAGGGAAAGCATTTTGTACCTGCCTACTGAGGTGGCTGCACTCGTAACATTAGTGCAGAGTCAGTGTGAAATGGGAAGAGCAAGAGGCAGCAGCTGCAGTGAGCCTGCCCTGCGGGTGTCCTGTCTGGCCAGGGGATGCTCCCACCCCTCTGCCTCTGGAGGTGGCCCTTGGCTTCCCACTGTCACAGGGGGATGTGTCCCACAACCAGTATGTTGGCACTGGTGGCCTCAAAGCTCTTCACATTCCCCTAGGGGAGGAAGGTTACCTCCATGGCCAACAATAGGGAAAGATTCCTGGTAGCTGAATGGTGGGGCAAGGCCAAGGTAAGGAGGGGCTAGCCAGGTGTCAGACAGAGGTGCCCAGTGGGACCAGCCTCTGCTGTGGTTCACAGGGCTGAGGTCTCTGCTAACAGCCCCAGGGGGTCCCTCGGGGTGCCCCATTGCACCTGGTTGGGTGCCGGCACACACAGACATAGCTCCCATACCATGGAGGGCTGGGGGAGGGCTGGGGGTGTCCTGACAGTGGTGACACCGGTTGTGCCAGTGTGAGTCATGCCAGAGCTGGGCTGAGTCACCTCCACAGTGGTGTGAGCATCGGGTGAGGAGGTTTCACAGACCCACATCCCCGTGACGTCGGCAGCGTGGCTTCTCACTGCACGGTGCCAGAGGTGGGTGCAGCAGAAGGTCCCTGCAGCACGTGCACAGTGCTGTGGCAGAGTGTGGCAGCTGCCCACTGTCCCTGCAGGTCCACTTTGCCACCAGAGCCCCGAGGGCACTGCCCTGCTGCTGCTTCACCCATCCCAGGGGTCACAGGGGGTTCCCTGCCTCTCCACAGAGGGCACCTCTGTGCCACGCTGGGCATGCAGACTTCATGGGTAAGGCTTGCCTGCGGCTGGTGTCACTGGCTGAAGCTTTTGGAAAAAAATATCCTTTCTCTAATCCCAGGTCCCAGCTGCCCATCATGTCTGCAGGTGGCAGAACAGCTCCAGCACACCCGTCCCTCACCACAGCCCCCGGTGCAGCGGTGTAGCGTGGGGGCAGATGGACGGGTCGTGGCGGGATGAGCCCTGCCCTGCACCTCCTGCTGTCCCTGGCCAACTGCTCCCTCCTCTGCGGTAAGCTGGTGCTGGAGCTGCTGCTGCAGGCTGGGGGGACCCTGGGTGCAGAGCAGAGGAGGCACAGGGACACCTCTTAGACCTACAGAAGGTACCTGTGGAGAGGAGAGGACCGAGTGGTCTTCAAGGCGTGAGAGGAAAGAAAACCCCAGGGTCAGCAGCAGCTGTGTCAGGGTGTTGGTGCTTTGGCAGGAGCATGGAGAGGGGTCCCTTGGTGTCTAAAGCGTTGGGGGGATGCAGGTGCTGAGCATCCTGCTGCAGAGTCAGCTTTTGCCCACTGTTGCTGAGCTGAAGCTGGGGATTGCGGGAGGGGGGAGCCTGTGCAGCATAACCACACAGTGACCAGCCAAGGAGGGGACCCTGCAGAGCAGAGCAGCGCTGCCTGACACACCTCTGCCCCCTCCCAGGGATGCTACTGCGGCCACGGCGCGTGAGGCTGGAGGCACTGAACTTCCACGTCTGGCTGCGGTGGGAGCCGGACCCCAGCTCGCCCAGCCACGCCACCTATCAGGTGGAGTGGAGGAAGCGGTAGGTGGGGAGGAGGGGGCGAAGGGTCTGGTCCCCCAGCACCCTGACAGAGGCTGCTGGGGACCCTTGGTAGCCAGAGGATTGCTGTCTGGCAGTAAATAACACAGAGGAACAGAGCAGTGGAGTTGGCAGTGACTGGCTCATCCCACCCCTGCACAGCCAAGGTCAGCTCAGGACCATATCCTGCTGGGTTTTGAACACCTTCAGGGATGGAGCCTCCACACCTCTCTGGGCAGCTTGGTCCCTTTGCTGGTCACTCTCCTCGTGAAAAACAAAGGGGTGGCTTTGGGGCTGGGGTTTGGGGTTTGGTTTTTTTTTCCATTATGCTGAATGGGATTTCAACCTGTGTATTTCAACCTGTGCCTGCTGCTTCTCGTCCTTTTGCCGGGCACTGCTGAGAGCAAGGCTGCATCTTCTTTTCTCCACTGTGTTGATAAGACCCCTCACCCAAAACCACCTTTCTCTGAGGCTCAGCAGTCACTGCTCACTTGGCCTCCCTCACAGCACAGAGCCTCAACCCCTCGGTGGGCTCTCCCTGCCCACGTGTGTTTCCTCATGGCAGAGAGCACAGGTCAGGGTATAGTGCCAGGTGCCATCTGTCCCCAAGAGGGACTCAGCTTGCTGGTGACACCCCTCCTCACGCATCCCAGGACACTGTTGACTGACACCTGGGCTTTCCTACGCTTTCTGCCTTGGCAGGACGGCGGTGGCTGGGCAGCCCTGCCTTTGGGCTGGGGAGGTGCCAAAAAGGAGCAATCCCTGTGCTTTCTCCCTGGACAGGACCTCGAGCTGGATCAAGGCAGATGCCTGCAGGGGGAACAACACTGGCTCCTGGGAGTGTGAGCTGTATTTTGACAGGATCCACGATATCTACTGGGCACGGGTGCGAGCGGTGGCCGGAGGCGAGCAGTCTGAGTGGGCCAGTTCCAGCGAGCTGCAGCTGTACAGAGACAGTAAGGAGAGGGGAGCTCCTCCAGCTGGGCTCTTCCTGGGAGGGGAGAAACGGGGAGAGGGATCCTTGAAGAGATCTGGTGGGGTACAGTGAGAAATCATATGAGGATACTGGTGGGGAAAGTGCTAAGAACTCTGACTGGAGGAAAGGGATGGGGCAGAGCTGCTGGAGGAGGACTGGGTGAAGAGCAAGGGGACAGAGGAGGCACACTGAGGTGAGGATGATGGATGGGAGGCATGAGGCCAACAAGACAATATGAGAATTTGGGTTTCTGGAGAATGCAGTGAATTGGAGAAAAGAGGATACACTTTCAGGCTTGGCTTTTGAAAGGTGTTTTTGCTCCAGCAAGGTGAAGCTGGTGCAGGTGGGGTGGGTGATGTCTTCACCCTGGCTGCCACGTTTGCCAGGTGCAGGAATATGCCTCTTCTCAGTCACAGACTGTCCTGTCCAGAAAGCCAGGAGGTTTCTTGGAGGCAGGAGAGGCTCAGGACCACCACCACCACTCACAGGGGGTTGTCACGTGAACCAAACCTGTGAGCAGCTAAATGGGGTCTGCACTGGCTGTTTGGGTTTCCTTGTTCATTCCGTCTGGCATGGAAATGGCTGCACTCACCTAGAATGTGACTGCTGCCCTCAGAAGTGGGTCTCCAGGTCCTGGGGGATGGCTCAGGTGTGAAGGGCTTGGCACTGGGAGCCAGTGGTGCCACAGGTCTGTCGGTGTGAGGAGGAAGCAGAAGAAGTGCTGACTGTCATGACGATGTGGTGGCTGCCCTTCCTAAAGCTGTTTTCATGGCACAAAGTGCCATCAGGCAAGACCCAAGGAGCTTCTGTGCACTGAGAGGGGGATGTCAGATAGAAAAATATCATTTCTAGAGAAACAAGATACCTGCCTTCTTTTGAAGGGCTGAATTGTCTTCTTTTTTTTTCTTTTTTTTTTTTTTTATCCTCTCTCCCTACAGCAATTGTGGGGCCCCCCAAGTTGTCCTGGCTGCTCCAGGATCAAATCCTCAGCGTAAACATCGTCATGCCGCTCACTCCCTACAAGAGAAGAACTGGTTCCTACAAGCCAGTGGACCGAGTGCTGCTGAAACTGTGGTACTGGCTGCACCTGTACGAGGGGGACATGCTTGTCCAGCAGGTGCGTGGCAGCTGGGCAGGGCTCGGAGCAGGCGGGGCTTGCACGAGATTTCCCAGTGCAGCAAAGCTGCCGTCTCGGGTTGCCTCGGTGTGGGGGTGCCTGTGCCCCAGCCCTGCCCACACCCGGCTGCGCACACAGGTGTGGGGTGCTCTGCTCCCCCGGCCTGGGGCTCTCACCTCAGCAAGCCAGGAGACCCCTTTCCTCCCTCAGACTTGTATGGGTAAGAAGAACTTGTGATGGGTTCTGTTCAGAGGAAAGGTGATGCCACAGCGATTCCAGAAGGCGCTCTGGGACCTGAACACGTTCTGGGGCGAAGAACCAAGCGCTGGATGTGCCAGGGACCAGGGACTGTGGGGCAAGTGGGACATTGAGGCTGCGCTGGTCAGTGGAGCCATGCACAGCCACTGTGGTCACCTGTCCCACTGACTTCCAGGTGCCCTGCAAACAGAGCAGCGAGGAATTGCCGTGCATCTTCGGGCACCTGAAGCCCAGGACACGGTACTGTGTCCGGACGGCAGCCGCTGGCATGGCCAAGGAGAGGAGCCGGGAGGCCGAGCAGTGCCTGGTGACTCCGGCAGGCCCTGCAGGTGGGAGGAGCACTCTCGCCAGCTCAGCAGGCACGGTTGTATCTCGGGTCCTGCAGACTCTCCTGTGGGTCCCTCACCCCCAGCCATTGTGATCAGAGTTGTGAGCCAGCACTGCCCTATGGGGACCTCTCGGGGCGATGCTTTCTCACCTTCTGCCTTGGGCTTGCCTCCTGGAACATCCCAGACTGCCATGAGGGCGCCAGGGGAAACACTGGCACAGGATGGGCTGGGAGGGATGCGCTGGAGTCCTTCCACTCATCAGTTTGCTGTGACCTCCCAGCAGGCTTTCCCTGGGTCCTTGCTGTGCTGAGTGCATTCTTTGTGCTGCTGCTGCTGAGTGTGGCCGGGCTCTGCTTTGTTCAGCTGCACATATTCCTTAAACCCTCGGAGATGCACCTCCCAAAAACACTGGTGAGTGACAATCCTCCTTCAGCCTCTGCCCCATGTGTGCCGCAGCTGAGCTGGGATGCCCTCTGTTTGCAGGGGCTCAGCACCTCCTTCCCTCCACCTCTCATCCCACCAAGCCCATCTTGGCAGCCAGGTGCCTCCTCTGCTGTCCAAACCACTGTACCCCAAAAGGAAGGTACTGGTGGAGGACATCAGCCAGCCGTGGGTCACAGTGGAGGAGAGGTCTTGGGCAGCACGGCCCTCAGTGATCAGCACAGTTTGTCGCCCTCACACTGGCAGGGGTTTGGGCTGGCTGAGGCTGACCACGTCCCTGCTTGTGTCCCTGCAGGCTCTCCTGAACAACGAGCTGAGTGTGGCCATTCGGGTACCTCCCCTCGAGCTTGAGGAGGAGCCTCTGGCCCTGCTCCTGCAGACTGTGCTCTCCTCCTGTGGGCCACTTGCAGCTGGACAGGCATCACCCACGGTCCCACTGTTCCTCCGAGGCCTCGCACAGGACGTGACCGGCTACTGTGCCAACGGGTTTGGCCCGGACTGCCCCAAGGGAAGGGACCCATCCTGCACCGACAGCCTGCTGGGACATGCCTTGGGCTCCCAGGTGCCATCACAGCTGGAAAAGGATGAGGAGGCAGGTGATGGGGATGAGGTGCCGGAGCAGCTGGTGCCAGTGGGACTGACCAGAAACAGCTACGTATGTGACAGGGACAGCCTAACACCTGAGACGTGGCATACCCTGCACCTCCAGCTTTATTCTAAATGCCAGTGCCCAGCCTCGGGGTCAGGCAGTCGCCTTCCTCTGCCCATGCCGGACAGGAGCTGCAGTCAGGAGGACCTGCGGGAGGGCCTCGGCACGGCCAGGCACTGGGTCCCACTCAGCTCCGTGAAGCTGCCAGCCAGTGAGGAGGAGGGAGGGCAGCTCCTCTGCGCTCTCCGGCCCCTGCCTGGCATCAGGACTGAGCCAGGTGACAGCACCATGCAGCGAAGCCACTCGGAGCAGGCAGCACTGGGCACCCCCAGCCCCTGCCAGCTATCGCCTTCGCCCTGCAACGTCCTGCGGGCAGCTGCCTTCTCTGGCTACGAGCCACGTGCCCTACCTGGGCCAACGTGAGTGGGGGCACCCTGGGAATCTCCGGGAGCCCCCAGCTCCCAGCACAGCCCAAGGTGCTGCCCGGAGCCCCCTGGCCATGGTGGCTGCCTGCCCCAACCTGCTGGTGCCAGGCTGGGGAAGAGGCTGGGGCAGATGCCCGCAGGCAGGCACAGGCGTGCTCCAGGCTCGGCTGCCACGGAGGGGCGGGATCCACATCTCTAGGGCTTCCCTTCCAGGATTTTGGTGCTATGGAGCCAAAGCATAAGGAGAACGGACCAAAGCTCCACCCCCAAAACTCTTATCTATTTATCCATTTGGTATGTGTGTATACGTGGTGCAGTATCTACATTAATGCAAATTTATGTAACGCTCGTATATGAACCTCTTTAATGAAAGAGGAGATTGGGTTTTTTTACTTCTCTGGAAATACTGACTGTATGCTGGAGTTGTTTTTAAATATCACTCATTTATTACAGAAAACTGGCTTCTGTGCTCACTGTTTCTGTGTTACAGACCCAGCACAGCCGTGTCTGAACAGCAGTTGGGAAAGGCACTGAGAAAACCGGGGGAAGGTCAGCAAACCCTTTCTGTCCTGACACCTTTTGTTTGAGACTGGTGACTAAAACGTTTCCAGTTTTGGAGCTGCACTTTGAGTTGTTGTTTTCTGTTTACACACGGCCATCTAGTGGAACCGTGGAACGGTGACATTGGGGAACGTCCACTAGATAGCGGTGTGTACTTGAAAAAGATGTAAATGTATCGGGGCTCTCTCCAGACCACCGAAAGTGAAGATTCGAAGTTGAAAACGTCCTCAGTTCAGTTTTGGGAGACGGACTTGCGATTCCGGTGCTGGGCTCCTGCAAGTGAACGATAGCGCTTTCCCCTAGGAAGGAAAGCCCACCCAGAGTCTCGGTGTCTCAGGTGCAGATGATGGGCTGCCCAGGGCACTCCACAGACAGCAAGACCTTTGTGTCCTGAACCCTTTTGTCTGGGACTAATCTTTAGCTGTATTCAGTTTTGGGAGAGGGGAAACCTCCTTGTGCTGTGCCACAGGCTGGCATCAGTGAAGTTCACCTCTGCTGACAAATCCAGGCTCCTGGACTGATGAGATTTACTCTGGATCTGGGAACAGGTGAGAAACTGATGTCCACGTCCACTGTGTTGGAGGTGCTGGGCTCGCATGGGGCACAGCTGGTGCTCTGATCACAACTGGCCAGGTCTCTGCAGGTCAGAAGAGAACCAGCTCTTTCCTGAGTCTGGGCAGTGGTGCTGGGATCCCCAGAGGTGATTCAGCCAGTTACTCATTGGCAGCAGAGGCTCGTCCTGGCCCAGGGGTGGTGGAAGCAGCTGGGATGTCCCCACTCATATGAAAAAGCTGTTCATGCAGAGTGGAAAAAGGCAGAAGGCTTGTGACATTTCAAGACGGCATTTAGTATCTGAATTTTCCAAGTGGATGCAAGAGGGGTTTTTCTGCTTCGCCTCGGAGGCACAAGCAGTGCGTGGGACTCTGCAGAGCCACAGAGAGAAAAGGTGTGACACTTGCTGGGATTGAGGTCCCAGCACACCCCAACAGAGACCGTGTGCAGCCAGGGGTCTGGGTACAGTGTCTGGATTAGACCCTGCTTTGGTCTACCTGGACAGGTATTTTGTGCTGAGCAGGATGGAGCTGGGTCAGGTGTAAGCCCCCAGCCTCAGGCAAGCCCCCAGCCCCAGGCAGGCCTGGCCAGTCCCTCCATCACCACTGCAGCCTCAGGCATGTGCACATACCCGACTCCTGCCTCAGCATCCCACACTGCCTCCACAGCCTGGAGAGGGGTGAGCCAGCGACTGGGCCTCAGGCACCCAGCCCACCCCACAGCATCATCATCTCGGAGGTCAGATGCCATCTCTGGTGCTGGCCTTGGGCCCGAGGCACAGGGCTGTGCCCACAGGTACTGGTGTGGGGGCTGGTGAAAGCTCTGACTCACCACAATCAATCGGCTGTTCCTGCCTTCTCTCTGTGGTGTTTTCAGCTTCTGCCGGTGCCAGATCAAAGCAACGAGAGGGATGCAGCTGCAAACAGCTCTTTATTAGAAACAGCAGGTTTAGGACTGTGCAAGAGGGTATTTCTTATTACTAATTCTTGGAGAGCGGAGCTGCCAGCCTATGAAAATGCTGGAGAGTGGAAAATTGCTGTGTGGGGGCTAATGGGGCTTTCACAGCCGCTGCATGGGAACCATTGTGCCTGAAAAACATGGGGGACATGGTGGCCCCTTAAACAACAGGGGAAAATCAAGCTCTAATGTTTTGCAGGCTGCCAGTACCAAGGAACACCCCCATTTCCCTTTGAAAGCCACAGGAGGGAGAGCTACAGAGAGCAGGGCCCTGCGCCCACCCTGCTCCACCTGCTGTCCCTCCTACCTGTCACTGTAGCTGCCCTGCCACCTCCCTGGGACAGCCCAGAGCTACCCCAAATCCTCATACCCACCTCAAGCACTGTCCAGCACGTGTCTGTGTATCTGGCAGGGATCTGAGACCCTGTCACCCAGCCTCCCTGTGCAAGTTACCTTTGTGATGGCTCCATAGCTCCAGATGGGTCCCCGAAGTGGGACAGAGGAGCAGCATTAGAGGTGTCGTGCTGGACCCCATTCTTCAGCCAAAAAAGGCTTTGTGGTTTGACAGGTCCAAGCTGCGATGTCCAGGCTTCTGCTGCACCTGCCTCTCAGTGGTCTGAGCTGCTTGGCCTGGCTGGGAAGTTGCCTGGGATGTGGGAGGGGACTGTGGGAGCCCCAGAATGTGGAGCCTGATTGTGGTGTGTTTGGAGAATGTGCCTGGAGAGGGCTGGAGGGCTGACAGGCTGCAGAGACATGAACTCACTAGCTCAGACCTGTGCAGTTTCTATCCAGGCAGGAGCTTTCCTGCAGGTCAGGACCCAAGTGGGGCAATGGGGATGCCCAGGTCACCCCAGGGCACTGCAGAGCAAAACTGGTCCTGCTTTGTGTGCTGGTCTGGGAATGCCCTCGCCTGGGGATGCGTGGCAAGTGTCTGCACTCAGGAGGTGCCACGGGCACCCTGCTGAAGCTGAGCTGAGGGAGTCAGTTGTCACCTAGCTCTGTCAACAGGTCCCCTTGCTCTGCAGGACAACCTCCCCTTCGCTGGACAGAGGAGCCTGATCGCTCACCAGTGCTCTTCCCAGGGTCTGTGAGATATGGCAGTCCTTGTGCTTCCCATCCCCCAGGTGCACGTCAGGAGATGTCTGGTCTGTGGATAAGGAATGCTGGCTCAGCTTTACACTTTCCCAGTCCCTGGCACTGCTTCAGTAGCTCTCTGCCCCCCAGGATCACTAATGCTCCTGGTGACAGCCAGCACCAGCAGAGCTGCCCTCTGAGCTGGGCACATCTCCCATTGCACTCCGAGTTTGGGGAGGGTTCTGTTCTTCCTCCCCATGGCAACCCTCTCCTACCCATGTCCTCACAGCACAAGTGATGAGCCTGCCTCCAGGACTTCATTCTGTGACATGAAACTTGGCACCCAGGGGATGGAAAACAGGCTAGATACAGACTTTTGTTCGGAGAAAAGTTCCAGCTAAGTGTCCACTTGGGGCGAGGTAAGCCCATGGTTTAGGGTGGAGAATGCCTGTGTTTTGGGGTGGAGGGTGCCCATGGTGTGAACCAGGGCACTCAGCTCCCAGGCTGCTGTGCTGGAACTGACTTCAAAGGTGAAGGAGAGCCTGGGAGAAGAAAGGGACATCTCCTTTCCTTCCTTTACACTTCCTGGTTGTAGCCCAGCACTGCTGCAACCCCTCGCATGAGCCTCTTTTCCTTTTTCTCACATCTTGCTTCCAGAAATTACCTGCTACCATTGTCCCAGCACCTTCCAGTGGGGCCATCCATGCATGACCCTTCCCCTGGCTGGTGTGCACGGAGCTTTGGAATGTCTACAGTCCCTGCTGGGGAAAAGGGGTGAGGTCTGCAGCAGAGGAGGGGTGTCGTGGGGCGGGGGAGAGGCCCACAAGGATCCGGGATGCAGCACTGTTTCTCCCATAGCAGTGGACCTGTGGCAAGGCAGAGTGACCACTGTGGCCTGGCAGGGACCTGCTGCTGCCAGCACCAGATGAATAAATCCCTCTCACTGGAGCAGCGTCCTGTGGTCGCTCCATCCCAGGGTCCTGCACTCTCCCCCCACAGCATGTCTGGTGTGGGCAGACAGCAGTGCCTGTGCCCTGGAAGGGGATGTCTCTCCTGCCATGTGAATCCCAGCGATCCAGGGCAGCAGAGAATGGGGCTACAGCTTCATTTCTGCTAAATCTCAGAGGGGGTTCCACTGCAGGGAAGTTCCCTCCACCTCACAGCACCCTCCATGCCAGCAGCCTTGGCCCCTGGCTGACAGCACACCAGCAAGGCGTATTAAAATATAGTTTATTGCTGTTCTTAGTTTAAAAAAACCCCAACAAACCAAAACCCACTAATAACAAACCCAGTCCCCAAACCCAGCACTGTCCAAGGCAGGCTTGCGAGGACACACGTTTAGTGCAAAGAGGAAAGCGGCAGTGAGGGCTGAGGGGGCTCTGCTTGCTGTGTTCCCACAGAACCCACTGCACTCACTGTACAGTATCGATTCGCCCTGGGGGGAATTGTTTGGGGTGGGCTGGCCACATTCACGAGCTCTGGTGGGAGTCCTGGGGGAGCTGGAGGTGTCAGAGGGCGGAGCATGGGATGTCATGGCTGTGCAGAGCAGCTTTGACGCCTCCTGTCAGCTACAAGGGACAAGAAAGCACAATGCTGAGCCAAGGGGCACCACACCTGCCCACACCTCTCCACAGACACAGCAGTTTGCCAAAGCAGCCTCTCTGCCTGTTCTCCTGGGCTCTCTGGTGTCAAAACCAAACATGTGCCCTATCCTGCGGCTGCTCCCAGTCTGCTTCAGTGCCTGAAGAGTTAGTGGGGACCAGGGGTTGCAGAGTTAGAGCATGGTTGCATCCCCTGCAGGGTCCTGCAAGGCATGGAGAGGCTCCTTAGCCCTCAGAAGCCATGTGGGACCTTGCAGCCAGCAGCACGTGGCCCTGGGTGCTGGCACCCACGGGAGGGATGCCCTGATCCTCAGCCCTCCATCCTCAGCCCTCTGTGGGTCCCCTCACCCCTTGTTCCCTCCCATGGCAGGCTGGCACTGTCGCACTAGGCATCACCCCCAGCACCCACCTTCCCCTGTGCCCTCAGGGGAGTTGGCACGTTACAGAGCTCAGCAGTGAGCACAGTCGGTCACCGCAATGAGCTGCTGGGGCAGAGCCTTTGGGTGTCTTCAGAGGGAGCTGGATGCCTTGGAGGAAAGGAGGGCTGCCCAAACGCCAGCCCCAGGTGCTATACAGGGTGGCACCAGGTGAATTCAAACAGCTCCAGCTCAGGGGAGGCATTGGGATCCCGGGATGGGCAGGGAGTGGCTGGGAGAGCAGCCCCGGCTGCACAAGGGGATGGGGAGGCCGGGCTGGCCCAGCCATTTGGGGGTCTCATCTCTTCCATGAAAGCGCCGCTGAGGGGGGCTAGTGCTTAGCTTTTCCCAGAACACACAGTCACAGGCCATGAGACGTTTTCAGGGAGTAGGGATGCAGCTGCATCCAGATGGGACCAGTGCATAGGCGTGGCCAGCACTGACAGCACCCAGGGACTGCAGCCAGCGGTGCAGGAGGAGGAGGCAGCAGCAGGGGCTGTGAAGCAAGGCACTATTTCTGAAAGGCAGGGGGTAGCAACGCTGTAAACCCCCTCCAGTCCCTCATTCAGCTGGTTTTGGTTGTGTCAGGACCGCGGAGTTGGAGGGCTTGGCCGGGGCAATGCTGCCAGCCCACCCCTCGCTGGGGTTAGGTCATCTTCCTGGCCACGCTGGCGTAGGTGTGCTCGATCTCCTCATCTGCAGGACAGGTGTGATTGAACTCATCGCAGGCATAGGCATTGTTGAGGTAGCGCCAGACACCCGTCATGTCATCCGGGATCTCGAAGTCGCGGTACTTTTTGGCGGCAATCTACAGGGGAAGGGAGGAGGAAGAGGAGGCTGAGACTTCTCAGACCTGGGGGAGATTCATTCTCTGGATTTGGCAGCAGGGACTCCCTGTCAACCCCTTTGGGAGCAGGTGCCCCCCGCTTGGCCCTGCGGGCTGGTGCCATTACCTTGATGATGTGCAATTTGGGCAGGAGGTTGCAATCAGCCAGTGTCAGGTGGTCTCCGTCCAGGAATTTCCTCTTGGAGACAGTGATGTCCTCCACACTGTCCTGGTCAATCTCCTCTGGGAGAGGAGTGTTCATATAGACATCCAGGCGATGGAACTCCCGCAGCAAAGCCTTCTCAAAATCTAGGAGGGCAGGAAACCGAGAGCAGTCAGCGTGTGCCCTGGGCTCCCAGCTGAGCCCCAGGCTGGGCTGGGGTGGCTGAGCCTCCCCCAGACTTTGCAGAGAGGGAAAAAGCCCTCAGGACCACATGAGCGAGGCTCAGCATTGACCCTGGCCAGTCTCAGCTTCCAGGGGACCTCAGCATTATCTCCCCATGCTCTGCTGTTATCCCTGTGGAGCACACAACTGACTTCATCCTTCCCACCCCCCCTCTGCTTCCCAAGGAGCCTTTGGTGGGGCAGGCAGCAGGAACCCTAACCTGATGTCAGGATTTGCCTGCAGACAAAAGCATCTCCCCCGCCCGCAGCGTGGAGGATTACAGCCCAGCAACCCCCACCCGCAATCCTTACTGATATTTGCTTCCTTGCGTGGGTTCTTGATGTACGCCGAGAACTTGGCAAAGATGTCACTGCCCACATCGAAGGACTCCTTGTACTTGGGGCTCAGGTGTGGATACCTGGAAAGAGACACTCGTGTCAGTGCAGGCAGGGATGGAGCAGGGAAGCAGCAGCATCAGCTCCTGGGCCACCGTGCCCAGGGCTGGTACTGGAGGATGCAGGGGATGTTCAGCTGTCTGTGGGAGAACTATGATGCTGTGAATTACTGCAGCTGCCACTCTGTGAGTTGTGTCATCTATCCTGGGTGTTTGCCAGGGGACAGTCTCAGGGCAGAAACTCCATGGTTCAGGGATGCTGGTGGCCGTGGAGCCCCGGAGCAAAGCTCTGCCTGCAGGCAGTTCTGGCCCAGCCCAAAAGGATGAACGTTGGCTCAGAGGGGTCTCGGGAAGCCAGAAGCCCCCGTGACTTCCTCAGGAACTGTCTCCTTCTTGCAGACGTGTCCCAGGGCGTGCTGGGCAGCTGTGACAAATGCATTTGAACTTCCTCTTGAGCAGCAGGGGGAGGGCGGCTGCAGCCACGCAGGGCACGGGGAAGGCTGGCTTGGGGGGCTGCAGGCAGCGCCCCAGTGAGCTCGGGGGGCACCACCCCCACAGCAGCCCTGCGGGCCACCTGCACTGCTGCAGTCAGACAAAGCCATTTGCTTTTGCTCAGCTGAGTGCACCGGGTATGAGTGAGCAAAGGGGGTCTCTTGTTCCCCCTCTGCCTCAACACCAGCTGCCACAGCCAGCAGCAAACCCACCAGTTCCGGGGTCCCTGCAGGGACCTCCCCACACTCCTACACTGTCCCCGGTGAGGGGGTGCGATGACTGGTGCACTTCCTCTCATTGTTTCCCATTCCTGCCGCCCCCACGCCCTCCCTGGGGGACCCAGCCCCTCAGCATCGCAGCCCCTGCCCTGCAGAGCAGACTCAGGGGATAGGGAGGCCCATTCCCCTGCCCGGGCTGCCCTCAGGCACCTCCGGGCACCTCCTGCCACCCTGCCCCGCTTTCCCAATCTGCCAAGCGCTGCGCAACACCGTGCCGGGGGCCGAGAGAGGGGAGGAGGGAGTTTGTAATTACGTGGGCGGGCACAGCGTCTGCTCCAGGAACTCCTCAATCTTGATGAAGTCTGTTTTCAGCTCCTTATTGAACAGCAAGAAGGGTGGGTTGGTGCCCGGCGCTAAATCCTTCAACTCTTCAGGTTTCCTGGAGCGGAGAAAACAAGCAGGCTCAGAGCCGGCAGCCAGTCTGCCCCCGCCAGCCCCAGGTGGAGGTGTGGGGGCGGGAGGGGGCACAGGACCTGGAGCATCCCCACTTGCGCGCTCTGCCGGCTTTGCGGAGATGACAAGTTTCCCCCCATCCTCTCGGTCTGCCCTGGGGTGCCTCCAGCTCACCCTTGCATCCAGCAGGGCAGGGGTCCCTGGGCTCTGCACATGCTCCTGAACCCCGCAGGTTGCGGGCAGTGCGTGCACGGGGATTGTCCCTTTGTAGTGGCACACTGGCTATGGAGTGGGCAGGGGGAAGAAGTGCTGATGCAGGGGGTGTCTCCGCCCGCTGCTGGCACGGGGCTGCGGTGCCGTCTCACCTGGTCATGTCCACCGTGGTGACGTTGAACTTGACCCCTTTGAGCCACAGCACCATGAAGAGGCGCTGGCAGAAGGGGCAGTTTCCGATGTTTTCTCCATCCAGACCAGCCTGCCGGGAAAGCAGAGAAATGAGGATTTAACCCTTGCACAGACAGGATGGCTGGAGTTGGAGAGCAACTGGAGGTAGGCACATGGAGGGCTTGGACAGGTACCCTGGTATGGCACATCCTAGCACCGGGGCTTGGCTGTAGCCATGCCCCTGAGGCCACTGGAAAGGACATAGAGCATCCTCAGGATGCCCGGGGTCTGGTCCTTCCCAGAAATGTGAGATAAATCTGGGAGGAAGTGGAGAAGGAGGCAGGGGAAGGAGGTGGAGGATGATTGCTAATGGATGAGGAGGAAGGGAGGGCCCGCTTGGCTGAGAGACCAGGCTGAAGAGGGTGGGAGAAGGGAAATGAGCTCATGTTTGCCAGGAAAAGAGCAGTTTGTTTTCATGTGCTGTTCATGTCTGCCTCCAGTCTCATGTGCATTTAATGAACCCAGGCATGACTCCCCTGGGCTGGCGATGGCCAAGAACCACCCAGCAGCCTGCCCCAGGCTGGGGGCAGTGGGGCTGTGCTGAGGGGAATTTGTGCTGGCATCCCACACAGCGTCAGTAGAAAACAGACATGACTTTCAGCTGCTAAAGGAACCTCTTTCATCCCCTCTGCATGGGCACAGCTGCTGCACCTCAGCGCTCAGGGGGCTGCTCTGTGACCAGGACAGGGTCAAACACCAGTAGGAATACAGGAAAGTGAGAGGCTTGGACACCCTGCCTAAGTCCCACCAGGGCTCCCTCACCAAGTTTTCACCCGGGTGATTCCTGTTCACCAATCCCAAGGGAAGGCAGCAGAAGGCAGAGTGAAGCCCATTTCCTTGCTGTGTAGCAGGTGGACAATCCTTTGCAAAAAGGACTGAAATGCCTTGCAAGGAGTTTGGCAAGAGGAATGTGGCAGGTTCCCCCCGTGCATAAAAACTGGCCGAGGTGCTGCTCTGAGACGGAAGTTGTGCTGTGGTGAGAGGTAAAATGGCTCACAGGAAACTCAGCTTCTTTAAGAGAGTGAAGGGGTTCCTGAGCTGCACGTGAGCCGTGGTGCTCTGCAGCGGGTGGCTGCCCTGCCCCAGCAGGGAGGAGCAGCACAGCTCACACCAGCCTGTCACAGAGGGGTGCTGCTCCCATGGAGCCGTGGGACAGGAGTCCCAGTGGGACAGCTCTGGACTAAGCCTTGATATCTGCTGGTGAGCTGAAGTCCAGAGGCTAAGCAGGAAGGTGAATAGATTTAGAGGATCTGATGGAGTCAAATAGCAGCAAAAATATCCATGATGGGCAGCTGGAGGTGGCTCCAGAGCTCGCACCTCTCTGGGGCTCCAAAGACAGGATGGCTGAGGAGGCAGAGACCTGTGCCAGGCTCTCCTGGGCTGGAGGTAGGTGCTACAAGTCACCTGTCTGTATCCACAGCTGCCCAGAAACCTGTGGACTCTGGAGTGCTTGGCTTCTTTAGAAGAGACACACCATCCTCAAATTCAAGCTAAAGGGGACAGTAAACAGATCAAAACAAAACCCTGACACTCCAGGTGGTGAGCTGGAGCAGGGCAGTCTGCTTTTCCACCATGCCAACAACTTTTAGTCCTTTCAGAGGAAAGAAAATTGTTTTTAACAAGCATTTTTGTGATCAGCTGTCATGGAATGATGCTCCCGAGGAAAGAAATGGGAAGAGAGAAACGTATTGGTTCATTTGGGACATGCCCAAGAGTGAAGCTGAATCCACACACGAGGCTGGTCAATGGCTATTAATAACAAGTGCTCCCAGGGGCTTACAGCTCAGGAGCATCCTGTGTCACTAATAGCAAATAGGGCTTCTTTGGAAAGGGGTAAAACTGGGTCTCAGACTTCCTGTGAAGGAGCTGGAGGGAAAAGTCAGAGAACAGCCTCAAGGGCTGCCTGTGGGCAAGAGCACAAGGCGTGTCTGCTCCCCGTCCCCTCTCCATCACTGCTGCCACCTATGACCCCAAACTGCTGCCATTCTTTGGAGCATCTCCAGCACCAACAGCTCAGCAGGCTCTTTTGTGCCTGCCTAGCATGAGGACCAATGCTTTCCTTCCTTCTCTCGCTGCTGGCCAATGCTTTCCTTCCTTCTCTCGCTGCTGGCTGTGCTCCCCTCGACTTCCCTGGCCTGGCACAAGGCTGGGAATGAGAAGGCTTAGTTTGTCCTGTTGTCCCTCCCGGGAGCTGTTGTGCTGAGCCATGGCAGCACATAGCTGCCATGGGGCAGTGGTGGGGTGGGGGAGGACAGGGAGAGGAGGGGGTGCCCCTCACTGGAGCTGCTCTGGGCTCAGACCATGCTCACCTGCTTCAGGCTTCTCTGTGCTCATCTGGGAGCTCCAGCCCCTGAGCAGCTTAGGCTGGTTTTCCCCCTCATCTTTTAAAAATGGAGAGGTGGGGAATTTCAGAGTGAAAAGAAAATCAGGATGGACTCCGCAGGGAGAAAGAATTAAGCCAGGCCCATCCCAGGATGCTCAGAGCCAAAACCTTTATCTGGAGGAAGTGAATGGGAGTTCCACCAGTTCCTGGGAACTGCTGGGAGAGCACTGGGCTCTGAAAGGGCCCTGCTGTTACCAACTGGCCATGGGGAGAGCCCTCAGGAGCCAGGGACGCTCAGGGGAGACTTGCAGCCACATGCCCTCCCTCCCTGGCAAATGCAGAGCAGCATGGCAGGCGAGTCATCACTCTGCACTTCCTTCCCCAAAGAGCCTCGCCCGCTCCCCCTGCTGCAGCAAGGACTGGGGTGGGGGTACAGAGCCTGAAGCCCCTCCAGACTGATTTTCCTCACTCTTTTGCCCTCAGATGATGGATAAACCCAGCCTGGACTAATGCAGCATCTCTAGAGGCATGCAGGCTTTCAGCCACAACTCTCTGAGGCCTCACAAGGCTGCACAGGGCATTCAAACCCCAAAGTTACTTGGCAGTTCCTGTGGTTTCCCCTTGGTGAAACAGCCTGAAATGCAGTGGGAGGACGGAACAGCATTGCCTGCTTGGGGCACTGCTAAATACTCAGCCCCCATGGGATGTGCCACAGCTCCTACAGGCACCCTGAGAGCCAGGAAGCAGCTGAATGCCTGGTGGGGCTGCAGGACAGAGCCTTCTCCCAGGCAGGGAGAGCCTCTGGCCAGAAGGGCAGTGCTCTTGCCAGGGGCACGGCAGGGTGAGGAATAGCCAGCACCTTGGGGACACCCACCCCAACCCCAGGGCGAAGCTGGAGCTGCTCCATGTCCTGCCTGTCCTCGCCAAGGTAACTCCAGAGTTCATCAGAGTGAAACAGTTTGCCATGCCATGCCTTGCCATGCCGTGCCTTGCCATGCCAATGGGTGCTTGCAGGAGCTACCCCCATGATTTACAGCCATGTCTGGGGTGTCCCCAGCCCAGGGAGGTGCTGATGGCACAGGAAGGTGCCTGTCAGCAGCCAGAGCCACTGTGTCTTCAGTAAAGATGGGTCCTGAGTGCTGGGAGGGAGTGGCACAGCATCAACTTAGCTGTGAACAGACAAGCCAGGAGGGGGTTTTTTTGGGTTTAATTAAGGCACAGGGGAAGTCCTGACGACACTGCTGCTTTTCTGTTTCGCTTCCCTCTGAAAACCCCCTTGAACATGCTGCTGCCATTGCTGTCACCTCATGTATCATCTTCCTTTACAGCCATCCCAGGTAGAAGTTCTAAGCAGGGAATTCAAGATGCAGATTACTTTCACCAAGAGTACGCTTGTCTGGGTTTGGCTCAGCCAAGCTCGATGTCCAGCAAGCAGTGCTGTGGCAATTTTGGCAAAGGGATAGGGGAGATCCCTCTTGGGAAGGCTCAGATAATCCTTTCTAACAAACACATTTCCAACTACAGCGTAAGGAAGGCACCGTGCAGTGCCCAGGGAAGCCAGTGCTTCCAGCCCAGTGCCGCAGTCCTTTTGTGCACCGAGCTACCCCAGGAAAGGAGAAACGAAGCCCATGGGGCTGAGTGGCTACAGAGAAACCATCCTTAAAACCTTGATATGGTGGCACAGGGGGGCATTGCCCCCCTAGTCACTGTCCCAGGGCCCCATTGCCTACTGTCACAGGGCCCCACTGGCACTGCTGCAGGCACATGCAGTTACCAGCCACCAGCTCTGGCTCTTCTCTTTTTGCACCCCACGTGCCCACTGCAGATATTTTGAACTTGAGTGTTAAAACGTTCCAAGGAAAGCGTTCAGGAAATTGCTTAACAGGGAAAAACCCAGAAACCATTTCCAGCGAATACCCCTCTGTGATGCTGCCCCATCTTGCCCACACTTGGGCTCCCGCGCCGGCTCCCCAAGCCATCCACGCTCGTTTCGCAACCCCACTTGCAGCAGAAGCTGAAGTGGCTGCTCCCAGCCCTCCTGCTTTCTGTTCCCAGGCTGGGGCTTGCCTTATCTGGGTTTCGAGAGGCACGTGTGTGCCCGCTCCTTCATCACACCAGCTGCCAGCAGTGCCACTCCCCTGGGGTGCACGACCACCGCGAGACCAGGGCATCTCTCAGGCCGCTGGGCGTGACACCCCGTGGTCCCTGCACCACCGCATACCTGCTCCCTTCCTCTAGGCACCCACTTAGCCAGCCTTCATGGCAAGTAACACCGAATTTGGTACCCATCTCCAGCCTCATGGAACGTGAAGACACTCATGAATTCCCACCACCTGCACCCAGCTGGATCCTGGTGAGGGTGAGCCAAACAGTCACTGTCCCCCCCCCAGACCCACCTTCACAAACAGCTCAATCTCGGGCTCCTTGGCAGCGCTGTGACTGTCCATCCCGGCAGTGTGGGGAGGGCCCGCTGGCTACACCCTGCTGTGGCGAGTTGGTCTGTCCTCTGCAGAGCTCAGGCGGGTGAGGCTTTCAAAGGGCTGACGGCTCTGGCCCCTCGGCTGCTCTCGCCCCGTGGAGGGCTGGGGCTCGCCCTTTCCTTCCTTCTGAAGAAGGGAGGAGCAACAGGGTGTGCGCCGGGACCCGCCAGCAAGCGGGGGAAGCTGCCGGGGCCTCTCAGACGTGACTCAGCACGGGTCTATCTGGTCATGTTCACGAGTCCCCTTGCAGTCTATCACACCCACCCAGGCGCTGCTCCAGTGCCTCTGAGCAGTGGGCTGGTGTCCGCAGCACCGCTGCCGTCACTTCCCAGCTGGAGCAGGGGTTTGCAGAGGAAGTGTCTCTCCTGCCGCTCCTCCTGCTTCTCCAGTCTCGTAGCGGACCTTCACCACTCTCCCACCCTCGCACCGGTGCCTGGTGCCCCAGGACTTCTTTATCTCCTTGGGGTGAACCCAGCTGACCTTCCCACTGCCTCCTGTGGCTGCATTATGACGGGCGTCTACCTGGAGGGAGAGTACAGCTCCTCTCCCAGCCCACCACCCTCGGGGGACCCCTGGCTGGGCTCCTCTGAGCACCCATCGCTGCAAGGAGCAGGGCTGCACAGGGAAAGTGCTCAGGAAAGCTGAGTGGAGCAGCTTGGCCACCTGCCACCAGGTTTTTTAAGCCAAGGCACAGCCCTTGGGCAGGAAGGATTGCAAAACAGCCAAAGTGGGAGAGCAAAGAGGCTGGAGCAGTGTCGGGGAGCAGTGGGGAACCCCCTGGCAGCCACCCAGCTGGGTAGTGCATGGCAGGATGGTGGGACGGGATGTCTCCGGGACTGACCCCCGGCAGGGCCCCATTCCTGGAATTTGGGCTGTTTCTTAGGAAGGATGAACGGCTTTCTTTCCTCCCCAGGATGGGAGGGAAATGTTTTCTGTCAGATCGCCCTGGCTGCTGTCCCAGCAGAGACAGCTTCTCAGCACCCACGGGCTTAACTCTTGGGCAAGACCCGCCCTGCACCTCTGGAGCCCATAGCTGGTACCATTGCACAAAATGGGGACCCCCGATGCTTGACTCAGCCCCTCCCCTCCCCCACAGCTCAGATAAGCTCCAGCTTTCCTAAAAATAATCAACCCCTGATCAGACAGCACTCCCCACTGAAGCAATTAGGATGGGAAATGATTTTGCAGGCTCCCAGAGGAGGCTCCCCAACAGAGATTGGATTGGTCCTGCTCCTAAATCCAGAGTGATCTTTATGCTGGGGCCGCAAGGAGGGGGTGGGGTGGGGGGATATTGGGGAGCATTTTTCTTTCTGCCCCATCAAAGATTTTGAAGAACTTGGAACTCCCCTCGGGGGGGCAGGAAACTGCTTGACGCTGAGGGATGCATTTGTGGTGCTGTTAGCGCCCCAGGGGCCATATCAGCACCCCGTCTTGCTCACCCGTCACCCAGCTCCCGCTGTGGATCCCCAGGTGAGGTGTGCCGGTCCCTGCTGCCACCCCTGCTCGGGCGATGCTGAGCCTGCGGGAGCCGCGATGCCTCCTGGCTCTGCCGACTGCTGCTGTCTGTGCTGACCTCAGCCCGGGTCAGAGCCAGCAGCTCCAGTCCGTGGCATTTCCCAGTAGCTGAAGCAGCAGGCAGGGACCTAACTCCTGAAGGCGGGGGGCACGGGAAAGCACAGTGCCCTCCCCAGAAGCTGCCGGAGTGTCCAATACCTGGCCCCACAGAGGCTGTGGGGCAGAAGGGTGGCAGCAAAGACCGGCACCCTGCCCAAAGGGTTGGGTGCAGGGAGGGTGTTTGTCTTTCTGCAGGAACAGCCGCCTGGGAGGCAATTCAGGGAGCCTTTCCCTTCCTCCTCACAGGGTGAATGGCCGGACATTTGCCGAGATGGAGATTACAGCACATATGTATCCGGATTTCTGCCTCACCGTGTCTGGGAGAAAGCTGGGGTCACTTTGGAAACTTCTCCAAGCTCTGTCCCTCTGCCCAGGGGGAACAGAGGCAGGAGGGAAGGGGCTGCCGGTTTTCTCCACCAGCAGTAGTGATGCCAAGGCATGGCACTCGCTTACCCGTCGCAGAGGGCCTTTGAAAACATGTCCCCTCCCTGGGGGAGGTGTCCCTGTGCCGAGAGTGAACCAGCTGTCCCGGGCAGCCCCTGGCCCCGGGCAGCAGACAAAGAGCGGGTGCACATGCGCCCGCCCGGCCCCGGGCAGAGAAATGAGCCATTGTCCCCGGGCAGTGCCAGCCCCCCCAGCCGCCGCCACCGACCCGGCCGGCACGGGCTGCCTGCTGGGACACAGCGGCTGTGCCATGGCCAGGCTGGCCGGGCCAGCAGCGCTCCTGGTCCTCCTCTGCCTGGCCGTGGGTGTGGAGGCCAGCCCGGAGCTCTCCGGTGAGTCGGGGTGCAGGAAGGGAGGCGGGCGATGCTGGGGACCCCGCCGGTGTGACGGGAGGGCGAAGCGACAGCAGGCGGGTGGGGTAGGGACAAGTGAGCTGTAAACCGTGGCAAGGCAGAGGGAGTTGGATTTCTCTGGGATTTCTTTATCCCCACGCAGGCCTGTGATCTGAAAACACATCGCACACGTCCCACAGCCCCGGTGTGCGTGAGGGAGTGGCTGCCCCACTCTGTTGTGCTCCCTCGGACAGTTTGGGGGCAGAAATGCAAAGAAAAAAATATCGAGCCAGTCCCTGAGCGTTGATGAGCATCCCCCCCTCCTCACCTCCAGCCACCACGCTCATGCCCTCGGTGCTGGGCAGTGTGTGGAGCTGAAGAACACACAGGGCTGCCCGTCGTGCATTCCCTGCTGTGAGAAGTGGAGGGAGGAGATGGGCTGAAGCTGTACCTGGTCCCTGGATGGAGCCGATGGCTGCAGCCCCAGCCAAAACCACCCATGAGTGGGGGTGCTGCAGGGTGCCCTGGCACAAGACACAGCAAGGGCCAGAGCCTCTCCCCAGGGCCTTGCTGGTGAGGCTTATAGATGTAGCCAAGGCAGAAATTTGGGATCCCTTGTGCCCCAGCACTTTGAACTGTCAGGACTGGTGCAGGCAGGCTGGGCACCAGGCATTCCCCGGGGGGGATGATCTGGGAACAGCCACACACACCTTCCCTCTGCTTTGCCGGGTCTGGATGGGTAAAAGCCTGATGCTGCAGGGCAGGCTGTGGTGAGGAGGAGATGATTCCATCTGGGCAGAGCCAACGGCACAACCACAGCACCAGGGACTGTCAGCCACACTGGCGGGCCACCAGAATCTCTCACCAAGTCTGTCTGCAGCCTCCTTGCCGTGGTGCCACCCAAAAAAAAAATCATCTTCACAGCTGCTCACTGCCCCAAAACAGTGTGATGGAGAAACCTCTGTCCTCGTGGCACTGTTTGAGCCTCGGTTTTAAAATACAAACTGCCGGTGCTGCCAGCCAGCAGGACAGCAGGGCAGGGCTGGGTTTGGGGAAACACATTTCTTCTCCTGTTTCCTCCCTGAGTTCCCCACCATCTCCGGGGTTTGGCTGAGCCCTCTGTGCCTGGGGCTGCCCAGCAGCAGGGGGTTTGGGCAGCTCACCTCCAGCACTGTTGGGGCAGGTGGGTTTGGATTCAGTGCCAGACAGCCCTCAAGGCCCGGGTGGCTCTGGAATCTTCAGGAGAACCTGGCTGCTGCCAGAAGTATGGCACTGCAGCAGGGAATGCAGAGGAAGGGGAGGGGGGCTGGCAGCTTTGCCAGGACCCCGAGCTCCTCACAACCCCCAGCATCCAGTGATGCAGGACAAACATATCACTGGGCAGAGCTTGTCCTGTCTGCTCTTCGTGGGCACTGCATCCTAAGGGGCAGAGATCCAGCTCTGTGCCATCCAAGGAGCATCTCTGCATCACACTGGAGCTTTGACCTGGATAAAACACCTTGTTTACTGCTATCCACCCTCCTCTGCCTCTCCTTTCCTTTGTCCTCCAGCATGCAGAGGAGCAACCAAGGGCTTGCTTGTGGAAGGCTGTGGCCCCCCACTCACTCATCCCAGCTTGTGAGGAGAAATGCCAAGAGAGAGAGTAACTCTGGGCCAGAGACAGCTCCCAGCTGCACCCACAGACTCCCCAGGGAGTGATTCTGGCCACAGATACCAAAGGGTTAGTGGCAGCAGGGAAGGTGAAAGGGGCCCTTTGTGCCGCTGAGCCTGGCACTGGTTTGCAGAGGGAGAGAGGGGGGAGCTTGTGCTCCCACCTTCTTGTGTTGGTTTGGGGGAGTTTGACACACTGGGGGCTGTGGCACAGGGTTCATGTCCTGCCCCAGGCCCCAGCTCTAGAGGGGGGCTGGAGTGCAAGTCCCTCCAAAGACCCCACAGCTGGGGACTGGGGTCTGAGGCCCACTCAGCAGCCCTGGGTTGCCCTGTCTCTACCTCCCAGCCTCAGAATGATGCTTCCCCTTTGATTTTGTTTTATTCAAAGATGCAAACTGCTCCACTCAGGGCCCTGAACATAGCTTTTTAGTCAGTTTTTCCTGCTTCCTCAGCCTTCTCCAGCAATCAGTGCCTGCTCAGAGCACCTGGCAACTTGCAGAGCTGTTACTAAAACAGCTTCCTCGCCCACCCAGCACAGCTGATGCCAAGTGGAGCTGATCTCTGCATGTTAAAGCCTTAGAGAGGCTGGGTAGAACAGTCCCACCTCACTGTTCCCTGGAGGGAAAACAAGAGGGTCAGTGGTTTGTGACACAAACTAGGCAGGATTGAAACAGAGAAGCATTCCATGATGGGAACTCAAGGAGGGAAGAGCCAGTGCCCACTGGAAGGGCTGTGGGCCAGGAATGGCTCACACCAACGCACTGGGCTTCTCCTGCAGAGACCTGGGGCCAGCTGGGTTCTGGTGATGACTTGATGGCTCACACTCATCCATACCAACCCAGCTGTGGGAACCTGCAGCAGCTGCTGGACCCTTCTCTCATCCACCTCATGGCTCAACTTGTGTCAGGCCTGTGACTTGTGACAGAGCACATCTTCCTCACCCTGACTCCAGGGATTATGGCTGGGGGACCATTCCTGGCTTATCCTTAGTGTCTCCCCCCAGGGTTCCTTAAAAAAACTGCTTTTCTCTGAACACTTGACAGCTCCTCATGCAATTCTCCCGTATATGTTTTCTCTGTCCTGTTGTCCTGCCTTCAGCTGTCCCTTCCCGTTGCTAACCAGCTCAGCTATTCCATGCTGCTTTCCAGCCCCTTGGCAGCAGTGCTGTAGGCAAGGTTTGCTGCTGCCATGGCCCTGATGTCTTTTCCGGCCAGGGCCAACCCCGCTTTCCCTTTCCAGGGTACCTGCGCAAGGTGCTGAGGAACCACACTGCCCACACCTGCGATGGAGAGCAGCTCCTCATCGTCTGCCCTCGCAAGACCACCATCAGCATCCTCGGTGCCTTCTACGGGCGCCGTGTGCCCAGCACCAACCTCTGCCCCAGCCCTGCCAACGCCTCCCAGGAGAGCATGGAGTGCACATCTGGCACAGCCCACCTGGTAAGGGAGGGGTCCCAGGGGCCGGGCTGCACAGCCCTCTGTCCCCGCATCGCTGAGCTGCCTACTCGCGCTGGGGGTGCAGACAACACAGCCTCCCTGTGCCCCGAGGGAGGTTGCTGCCATCAGCATTGGGATTCACCTGTGGGGCGCTTTTCTGGGCCATGTTCTGCCATGGGCCATCTGCAGGAGGCATTGCTGCATCCTGAGGGTGCAGAGAAAGCCCTGGCAGCCGGGGCTGGGTCCTGGGAGAGGGGGAGTGCTGCAGCCATGGTGTCGGGCTCGTGAAGCGAGACAGGACACCAGGAGATGCTGCGCTCAGCTCTGCGGGTGCATCCCCTGGGCTTAGCACAGAGCTCGGCTCTTCCCCAGCCAGAAGCAGCACCCGTCCCTGCTGGCAGCTCCCAGGGAGTGGATTAATGAAGCGGATCAAAGGGGGCCTGCTCGATGGAGAGGGTAGGAAAGCAGAGGGTGGCAGAAGAAAAGGGAAGGGATCTCCCCAAAGCTGATGCCTGGGTTCCTCAGCTGGGACATTGTTTCATGTGGTGCTTTTCTACCCCTGTTCCAGCTCCTTGCTAGGGCAAACCCAGAGGCTGCAGCTGCCTGCAGGGAAGGGGAATGAGCTGGAGAAGAGGAAAAAGAGCTGAGGGGCCATTTCCCTGCTCTGGGAGCTCGCAAGGCTTTGCTGCTTGGTTCTGCTCCAGCCATAGATTCCCTCCTGGCACCCTGCATGTCCCAGCAGCTCTGCAAGTGCAGAGCCAGACCACGCTGGCATGGCAGCAGGCTGGCCCCATGAAGCACCCTGCAAACACAGGTCAGGGTACCCCTCCCTGCAGGATGGAAAGTACAGCCTGGCATAGGCATTAGGAGACCGAAGGGCAGGTCTGAGAGCAGGTCTGTGTAGCTCTGGTTCACGCTGGGGTGGAGCCGTTCCAGCCAGGGGACGGTGCTGGCGCGAGGCCGGGATACCCGCAGCTGCTGAAGGAGCAGGGATGTCTGGAGGGCAGAGAGCAGGGCTGCTGCCGAGCCTCAGCTCTGTTTAGGCAACACCTGCAAAGAGACATTGTGTTTCCTTCGTGAATCTCCCTTCTGGCCGCCAGTGAAGACCGAGGGGAGGCTCAGTCCTCTGCTGGGCTGACGGGACGGGGACAGAGGAGGGGAAGGAGAGATGAGAAGGGTCTCCGTTCTGGGTGCTGGGATCCTCGGGCCTGAGTCGCGAGGAGGCAGCGAGGGTCGGGAACAAACCGCTCCCTGCCGCCGGCAGCCTCTGCTCCGCTGCGGGAAGGAGGTGGATGCGGGGGCAGGGAGCACCACAGCCACCCGAGGCCGGGCTGCGTGGGCAGGAGGGGACAGCGGCTGCCCCGCGGGACCCGGGCGGCCCGTGGGTGAACCCTCGTCCCCACCTTGTGGCCGCGCGGGGACACTGCGGGGACCGCGGGGCCGCGACCGCGCGGGGCAGTGTCGGTGCGCACACCCGCACCGATGTTACAGGTGAGCAGCGTGCTGTGGTGCTGCCGTGCCAGCACGGTAATAGCAGCTCTGTGCTGGCACACAGCTCAGTGTGGGTGCAGGGGAGGAACTGGTTCAGGAACAGGCACTGGAACTGGGGTGTCTTCCAGAGGGGGCAGGCAGGAACAGCTGTGGGAGAGCTCTATGGGGTGAGAGGCTGTTTCACTGAGCCTGGTGATGGCACTGGGGGAGAGCAAATGAGCACAGCCTTAGGACTCCTCACCCACATCACACCTGCTTCCCTCTGCTCCCCAGAAGCTGCTGGCTGAGTGCCAGGACAAGCAGTGGTGCCAGTTCTCAGTGCACAGCCAAGTCTTTGGGCCAGACCCATGCCCCGGGACGCACAAGTACCTCATCACTTCCTACAAGTGCCGGCCAGGTGAGGTGCAGCAGGGTCTGGGTAATGCTGCATGGGCTCTTTCTGGCTGCTCAGAAAGGGGCAGGAAGGAGGGCAGGGAGGAGAGCAGGACTGCTCCTGTACCTCACAGCCCTCCTCCAACCCTGCCCTTGGCCTAAGGAAAGGGCTGCAGCTGATTCAAGATGCATTGGGACACTGCGGTGTCACCCCCCAGGGAACCATCGGATCAAGACCGTGTGTGAGAATGACAAGCTTAGGCTGCAGTGCCGACCAAAATCCATCCTGGCCATTTATTCTGCAAATTATGGACGATTCCTGCGGGGCAAACCCGAGTGTGATGCCCTGAATACTGGGGGACCCCATATAGGTACGCCAGAAATGGGGCCAGGAGCCATGCAGAGAGTAGGGCACAAGTACACCCCTGGGCTGTACCTGTGCCCCTGGCCCCCAGCTGTCCAGTGCCTGGTGGACAGGGGCAGGCAGCTCTGCCCGTGGGTCCATGCCTCATGTCTCTGCAGAGTGCTTGGCTCCAGATGCCCTGCGCAGGGTCTTCAAGAAGTGTCATCGCAAGGGGAACTGCACCGTGGCTGCTGACGAGGCCACCTTCGGGGACCCGTGCCTCCCTGGCATGAAGAAGCAGCTGCGAGTCTCTTACACCTGTGGTGAGAGCTCCCCACGGAGCTGGGGGCACAGGGGCACTGGCAGAGCGCCTGCTGTGCCCACCTCGTGCCAGGCTGCTGGGGAGGAGCAAGGCGGTGATGTTTGGTGTGTGCTCTCCTTGCAGTGCCCAAGCAGCTGCTGGAGGAGGTGGGCCCTGACACCTCGGACCCCTTCCTGCTCTCGGACTACATGCACGGTAACGTGGCGGAAGGGAGTTTACGCCACAGGCAGTGTGGTACCATGTCCATGCTCGGGGGAATCAGCCCTTCCATGGCCTGTCTGTGCTCCCGTACCAGCTCCATCCTAGCATCTCTGTCCCACGGCTGAAGCCACCCCTTGGTCGATGCCCGTGGCTGAGGGGCTGGAGAGGGGTCTGCTGGGAGCAGGGGAAAGGAGGGCCTGCAGGGTCAGCCCCACGAAGGACGGAGTGTGGTGTGGAGAAGGACAGGCAGGGGCAGGCGGCTGGGCCACAAGGAGCCGGGAGCACCTCGTGTCTCAGCCTGCGCCCCCTTGTCGCTGCAGGTGGCTGGTACAAAGGGCCCAGGTTCTCCAGGCTCCGGGAAGACCGCATGATTTTTACTAGCTCTCTGGCAGCTTTTGCCCACCTCTGGGGTACGTGCCCTCCCCGGGTCTCACGCAGCACCCAGGGGAGCAGGACAGGCTGGGGGGTGGCTGAGGTCCCGGATGGCCCCAACTCAGCCCAGGGCTCATCTCAGAGGCAGCCAGACCCCAGACCACTCCAGGCACGCAAGGGAGGAGGGCACCAAGAACCCATGCTGGGTTTGAGGTGGATAGGTAAAGTGGGAGTTCGGGTTGAACAAGGCCTGAAGACCTTCAGCATTGGCAATTGCGGTGTAGCTGTGGTCCTGCCTGTGGGTCTTCCTTTTCCAACAGGCCAGATTACCCCTTTAGTCTCCTTTCTTCCTGCCTTGTCTGCAGGCAGTGGTAGAGAGCACCTCTCTGCAGGCAAAAACTTCCCTTGCCAGAAGAAATTACTCATTTAATTCCTGAAGAGATAATTCCTTCCCCTGCTCTGCCTCCTCACATCCCAAGGGGGGTTTTCTGTGGGGGAAAGGCACATTTTGGGACACTGGTGGGTGCTGATGAGGCTCCGAGTGCCACTCCCACAATGACTGGGGCAGGGTCTGTCCTACCTCTGCAGTCTGGATGCTGAGGGCATCCCTGCTCCTCTCCTCTTACTCCCATATCCCTGGCAGAGGGAGTTTGCAGGTGCTGGTAACCTGCAGGCTGCAGTGCAGTTTGTACCCTGGCGTGTCTCCTTGCTCTTCCCCTCAGGTGTCCCAGAGAAAGTCGGCCTCTACTTTCTTTGTGGGGTCTCAGGAGGCCTCCTGCTGCTGCTGTGTATCATCAGCCCCAAAGCAGCCTTCCTTCAGGAGGTGGGGGAGGCTCTCAAAGACCCAGAGCTGGGGAGCAGCTCAGAGCTGGGCAGGACCAAGCTGCGGGATGAGCAGGATGAAGACCTTCCCGACGACAGCTCCTCAGACTCCTCCTTCCGCCGCCTCACCCGCACCTACCGGGCCACCGACAACATCTTCGGCCCTGAGCTGACAGCAGCCATGGAGGGAGCAGTGGATCACCAGGGCTACGGCGGGGAGGAGATCTGGATGCCCAAGGAATCCAGCCCATATGCCATCCACAAAATCAAATCGGCCACCAAATAAGGACTGGAAGAAAATGGGTGGGGAGCAGCAGGGGGGTGCAGCCTCAGCAGTGGGACCTGACATCAGAGAGACGTGAGAGTTTGGGCTCCTCGGGGTGACTGTGCATCCCGAGCCACAGCAGGGTCACGGCAGCTCCGGTGTGTCCATCAACCCACTACTCCACCAGCCTGGAAACCTCTAACCTGGGGGTGAGATGTGGTGCCTGGTTGTGATGAGGGGCTGTGGGATGGCTCCTTTGCCACAGACACGCCGCTAACCCTAAGCTAACCTCCCTGTTCTTGGCTCGCATCATGTGGCTCTAGTGTTTAACCCTGCTCAGCCGCGCCGAGCCCACGCTGAGCCCTTTGAGGCTGTTTGCTCCCGTTTCTCCTTGGGTGCTGGCTTCCACCCCCGGTGCTGCAAACACATCCTGCACTCAGGGAGCTGGCTGGCAGCAGAGAGGCAGGAATGGCCAGGACATGGTGGGGATGCAGGTGGAGCAGATGGGCAAGCACAGGGGGCATCACCCAGCACAGCTCCACCAAGGTGCATGCCATGCAGCCCTGGTGTCCCTGGGGAGTTGCTCCCTGGGCTGGGACAGCTCAGCACAGCACTGGCTCTCACCTCCCTGAGGGCATTCAGGAACTCTCTCACCCTGCCTTGCTCTGTGCTTTCCTTCGTGCTTTCCCCACTGTCAGGAAAGCCCCGGGCTTAATTTGCTGGGGGGTTTTCCAGTAAATAAATGCAACAGCTTTTGGACTCAAGATCCCTCCCTGACCTCAGCCATTAGTAGTGAAAAGAGGAGAAAAAGGAGGAGGCAAAGTTCAGCCCTCCTTGCGCAGAGCAGCTCCTTGCCTTCTACCAGTGCTTCTGGCACTGGGCCATGGGGAGCAACAAGTTGGGCCTGTTTTATCATGGGAAAGGATAAGGTTTCAGCCTGGGGAAGGGAAAGGGGAAGAAGCAGTCTGTGTGGATTCCATGAATGATGCTTCCTTGTCCTTGCTGCTTCTCTTAAGCCTGAGGCTCATTGTCTGGTAAACAATCCTGGAGCTAAGGTCCCCAGATGCCACGCAGAGGGTCTTCTTGGCAGCCCTGCAGTGCCAGGAAGCTGGGCTAGGGCTGGGGGCTGCTCCAGCTCTGAAAGGCAGCACAGGCTCTGTGATGCTGTGGGAAGAAGCTGGATGGAAGCAGCGACTCAGCTCTTCTCACAATAGAGACACACTAGGCACAGATGCTCTTGAGTCAGCACACAGCAGAGCCTAGTGGGGGGAGCCAAGGACTTGCATCCTGCCTGATTTGGAGGTTTGCTGAGGTAATGCCAGAGCCCAAGAAGAGCTTGAGGGGCTCTCACCTCCAACCAGCCCCCAGATCCTTTGGTGATGGGCAGGGCTGAGAATCACAGTTTTCCCTCCATGCTTGGACAGCTGGCACAGCTCCTGCTGCAGATCCACATCATCACCTTGTACTTCTCGCTCCCCTTGTCCTTCCTCCCATACCCCCCATGGCTGAGGGGGATTTCAGCTTGTGTGGTGCAAGTCACAGCCCCTGCAGGAGGGCTGGGCTTCCCGAGAGCCGCCCAAGGAGCACCAGCACAGCAGCGCTGTGGAAAAGCCGGAAAGAAAAGACTGGAAAAGCCGGCTTCCCCATGCCAAGCCTGGGCAGGAGAGGCAGACATGGACCTGTCCCAAAGCAGGCAGCTCACCCCAGCACCCCCAGAGCCATGGGCAGACTTGGATGGGGGTTTTGGCTGAGGATCTTACCCCACAGGCCAATGCACCGTGTTTGCATTGGCGGTGGGATGCGTCCTGGCTCTGCCTGGCTAGTATGCATACAACTCATACTTTTGGCTGGGCTATACACTGCCCCAACATGCATAAGGATCCAGGCAGGCACCTAGATCCCACAGGGATCCCAGACCAACAGCGAGCAAGCCTCAGAGAGCTCCCAGTCCAGGGACAATGGCAGCGACACGGGGGGAGGTGGGGCTGGAGAGGACAAGTGGCCAAGGAGGACACAGGGTGAGCTGGAGCTGCAGCAGCCCTGAACCAGTTTTGGAAACTGAAGGGACCCAAGATCTGTGGGACCCAGGTTTAAACCTCCACTGGCCCTGCAAGCACCCCATAGCTGTGCTGCACCCCAAAGCTGCTCTGGTGTTCCTGGATGTCCATGTCCCAGGTCTTTCTGCTGGAGCCCAAGCTGCATGCCTGATCCTGCCCACGTGGCCCCTGGGTGGCAGGTTTAAATCCCCTCAGATGCTGGCACTGGGATGATTCCCTGGCCAGGGCTTCATTGGCCCCACTAGCAAGAGTGGCACATGGGTGTGGGATTATACCAAAGTATTCTGTTGGGCTAAACTTAGGAATCTGGAAGGTTTTCCTGGGAATCTGGTGGCAGCTCTCCTCTGCTGCAGCACTGAGCTCTGATGAGTTTACCTCAGTGGGGGCTTCATTTGAGCCATAGCTCAGTGCAGTGCTAAAGTCCCCCCAGAGCTCCTGGGGGCACGGGACCCCCACACGGCACTGGCACGTGAGCCAAGGACTGTGCTAGTTCCAACCCATTCTCTGGAAATGCACAAAGGAGCAGAGTGATAGAGCGAGCATCAAATATATGAGCTTGGAACATCAATCACGCGACTGACACATGAAAAGTGGGTGACTTTTCCAAGACTCGTTTATCAAGGAACAAAGCCAGCTGTGGGTGTAAGGAGTCTCATGCATTCCTTTCCTGACACATGGAAGCTGACTACAACCCAACCACATTATCCCATAAGACAGCCTTGAGCGAGCCTTCTCTGAGCACTCCCAGCTGCACGGCAGGGGTGTCCCCTAGAGCTGCGATGCCCTCGAGGCTGCTCCTGGAGGCACAGAGAACTCTGACCCTCGGCAGGTCTGTGGTAAGCAGGCACTATCGCGTATAGCTCATAGTGCAGGGGCTGTGATCTGCGCCTGGGTAACTTTGACCCTGTCCTGGCCGCTGTGGATCCCGGTTTGAACGGGGCAGTCCCAGCGAGCCTCGCCACTGAGCTTGGTCTGCTGCGCCTGTAGGACACCACGTGAGCACTGCTCCTGTGGTACCTCCCACAGTGAGAGCAGGGTTAGATTAAATATTAGGAAAAAATTCTTCCCTGTGAAGGTGGGGAGGCCCTGGCACAGGTTGCCCAGAGAAGCTGTGGCTGCCCCATCCCTGGAAGTGTCCAAGGCCAGGCTGGACGGGGCTTGGAGCAACCTGGGCTAGTGGAAGGTGTCCCTGCCCATGGCAGGGGGTGGGACTGGATGGGCTTTAAGGTCCTTCCCCACCCAAACCATTCCGTCGTTCTGTGATTCTCCAAGCGATCCAAACCCTGTTCCTGGCGGAGGTCACGGGAGGTGCTCAGCCAGCCCAGGGCACACCCTGTCCCCCAAACCAGAGCGCCCCAGCCCCATGAGGAAGGGCAGCCCCGCAGTCTGGGGTGGGGGGCAAAGCGGGAGACCCACAGCTCCAGCTGTGGGCAGAGGCAGCGGACTCAGAAACCCGCAGAGGTCGCTCACGGAATCACAGAATCAATTAGGTTGGAAAAGACCTCTGAGATCATCGGGTCCAACCTTTGACCCAACACCACCTCGTCCACTAGACCATAGCACTAAATGCCACATCTAGTCTCAAGAATTCTTAAGTACCTCCAGGGACGGACAGCCCATTCCAATGCCCAATCACCCTCTCTGCGAAGAAACTTCTTCCGAATGTCCAACCTACACCTCCCCTGGTGCCGCTTTAAGGCTATGCCCTCTGTCCTGCTGCTGGCTGCCTGGGAGAAAGAGACGGTTGTACCGTCTCGCTACAGCCTCCTCCCAAGGAACTGTAGAGAGCGATAAACAAGGTCTGTCGCTCCTGAGCCTCCTCTTCCCCACGCTAAACAACCCCCGAAGGGCGGCTGGGGCCGCTCAGACCCCACGCGGGGCCGCCGTGACACCCCCTCCGGCCCCTCACGGCGGGATTTAAACGGCACCCGCTCCCACCAATCACCGCCCGCTCCGCCGGCCGCTCGCCCCGCCCCCGCCGCTCGCCCGCTCTCCCATTGGCCGCCCGGGCTGAATTTTGAACCCTGCCGCCCTGCCCCTTAGCAACTGCATCCGTCCGCGCCCGCCGATTGGCCGCCGCCCGGCCCCGCCCCGCGCGCTGATTGGGCGAGGCTCGTCCAGTGGGGTCCGGCCGCTGCCGAACTGCTACTTTTGAAAGTGCCGGTGCCGGCGGTGCGGGGAGAGCGGGCCGGGCATGGGTGGGTGAGGACACCGGGCACGGGGGAGAGCGGGCCGGGCACGGGGGGGGTGAGGACACCGGGCACGGGGGAGAGCGGGCCAGGCATGGGTGGGTGAGGACACCGGGCACGGGGGAGAGCGGGCCGGGCATGGGTGGGCGAGGACACCGGGCACGGGGGGCGAGGACACTGAGCGTGGGGGAGAGTGGGTATCGGGGATGGGGGGGGTGAAGGCACCGGGCATGGGGGGGAATGAGATGGGTAATGGGGAGAGCGGGTACACGGTATGGGAGAGAGCGGGTACCGGGCATGGGGGAGTGCGGGTACACGGTATGGGAGAGAGCGGGTACCGGGCATGGGGGAGAGCGGGTACACGGTATGGGAGAGAGCGGGTACCGGGCATGGGGGAGTGTGCGACGGGTAATGGGGGAGAGCGGGTACGGGGCATTGGTGAGTGCGGGTACAGGGGCTCTGGGAACCCCGGGAGTGCAGGGTGAGCAGAGAATTCGAGCACCCCGGGGGGCTGCAGTGGATTGGGGAACCTCGGAAGGGGAGGGGGGGGCAGGTGAGTGGGGGACGCTAGGAACCTCCGCGTGGTGCGTGTGAGTGGAAGGTGCAGGGGAGTGGGAGCGACTCAGACCCCCTGGGGTGTGCAAGGGAGAGGGGAACTCTGGGACTCCTGGCTCTCCAAGGTGGTGCAAGCCCTTGCATCCTTCTCTGGGATGCAAGAACCTGGGAACTGCCTCCTCCTTCCCCCCCGCATTCCTGCAGGAGCTTTAAGTGGGTCCGTGTCCTCTCTTTCTTGGGAGATGCAGCCCCAACCAGACTTGCTCCCTACCTGGGCTTGTCTTGGGGCACAAGCTGCCTGCCATGCTCAGGGAAGGGGTTGGGGTCAGTCCCTGCTGTGCTACCCCCCAGGAGGGACAAATGCCCCCCTATTCTGCCCCAAGTGGGGAGGGTGTCCCCGGGGACAGACAGCAGCCTCACACCCTGCTGTGCCCCCAGCTTGCCCGCGGAGGAACAAGGAGAGGACACCACTGCCGAGGGAGAGGACGCCGCTGCCCCGCAACGCCAAGATGCTGGCCACCAAGCAGACCCGAGCAGGAAAGGTGGGCCCCACGGTAGAGAATGTTGACCCCGAGAAGGTGAGTCCTGAGCCAGGCCAGGGATGGGGGGAACTCCCGTGGGGCAGCTGAATATCATCTTCCAACAGCCTCTATTGCAGGAGGAGAACTGTTATGCCAAGAGATCTTCGTCCTCACCCCAGGGCGGGCCCAAGAAGAGGTCGGCATTCGGGGACATCACCAATGTGAGTACTTCTGTGAGGATGGGGGTTTTGGTGCCCTCTGTGAGCCCCCCACAGGAGATGGGGATGTGTCCCACGCCCCACTAGCAGGAGGAGAGGTCTCCCTGCAGGGCATATCTCGGTGCCCGCTGTGCAGCCCCTGTATCCCTCTGTTCTGACCCAAACAGGCTCGCAAGAACCAGGCGGTGACAGGGAAGAAGGAGGCCGTGAAAGTGGCACTGCCCAAGGCACAGAAGGCACAGGGCACACTAGGGGTGGCCAAGAACAATGAGATCAACCTGAAAAAGTGAGTAGCCATGGGCAGGGGGGTTGCTGGAGGGCACTGGGCAGTACCTGCAAACTTGTCCCATAGGAAAGAACAAGTGGTAGCAGAGGCTTCCATTGGGTGATGGAGACCATGAGCCAGATGTGGGCAGTAAACAGGAGATAAAAGGGCATCAAGTTGTGCCACGGGAAGTTTAGGGTGGATATTAGGAAAAAAATTTCTTCCCCAGAAGGGTTGTTCAGGCCTGGTACAGGCTGCCCAGGACAGTGATAAGAATTGCCATCAGTGGAGGGATTTGAAAGCCTTATGGCACTGCAGGACATGGTTTAGTGGTGGACATGGCAGTGCTACAGGGCACAGTTGGACCCTTGGTCTTTGAAGGTCTTTTCCAGCCTAAACAATTCTAAGAGTCTGTATGGGGATATTTTAGGGTTGGTTTAGCCGCTTCCTGAAGCAGCAAGGGGCTCTGAGGAGCCCCTTTCAGCAGGGAGATTTGGCCTCCTCCCAGGAATGATTTATACTCTTGTCCTGCCCAGGTCAATGAAGAAAACTCCCCCAACAGCTCCTTCAGAGCCTGAGGTGGATCCTGTACCAGAGAAACCGGTGCCTGTGCAGGAACTGAAGCCCCACAAGGAGAGGGTAGGTACCCTGGGCTGCAGCATGGTGCCCGGCTCATCTTCACAGCACTGGTCTGTGGCTACCACCAATGACAACAGGGCACCAGGCAGTGCTCTGGACCTTGGAGAGGCTTGGGCCAGTGTGATGGGAAGCTGGGGCTCTCATGGGAAAGAGTGGGGCAGGGGCTGCAGGATGATGAGGGAAGGTAAGAAAGGGAGGGCAGAGGGGCAGCAGCCTTGCCCTGATGGGGTGACCACAGAGCTAAGGGTCTCCCCCTTACTGGGGGGCCTCCTCCATCCCAGCAGGTACCAGCAGTGGAGGACATCGACAAGGAACAGCTGGGTGACCCCTATGCCAGTGCAGAGTATGCCAAGGAGATCTTTGAATACATGCGGGAAAGAGAGGTGGGTAATGCCTGCCCAGGGGGGTGGCAGCCCTGTCCAGGGAAGGGATGACTGTGTGGGCAGGGCCACCCACTGCCCAGAGAATCTGAGCACCTGGTGGGGGCCTGCATGGGGTGGGAAGGGGCTTGTTTGAGGGGGGATATCTGTCCAGTCCCTGATAGCTGATTCTTTGGCAGGAGAAATTCCTGCTTCCTGACTACATGGAGAAGCAGCCGGACATCACTGGGGACATGCGTGCCATCCTTGTGGACTGGATGGTGGAGGTGCAGGTGAGGGGCCGTGGCCCTCTGCAGAACAGCCCCCCATGCTGCCTTTGTCACATGGGACCTTCGTGTGGTGGCAGAAGCTCCTGTGGGCATTTCCAGTACAGAGCTGATCTTCCCCCTCCCTGGGCTAGGGATGAGCCTCCACCCCTCCCTCTGAGCCCGGTCCATGGGCACTCCTGGCCCCTGTGAGAGCTGAGGGGGCAGGGTAGGCCAGGCTTCTGCCTGACACCCTGTCCTGCCCCCCACCTGCATCCTTACAGGAGAACTTTGAGCTGAACCATGAGACACTATACCTGGCTGTGAAGCTGGTGGACCACTACCTGGTGGAGGTGGTGAGCATGCGGGAGAAGCTGCAGCTCATCGGCTCCACTGCCATCCTCATTGCCTCCAAATTCGAGGTAAATCCTTGCATGCTGTCCTGGGGTGCAGGGGCAGAAGGGGCTGTGCCTCTCTGGTCCCTGTGGGGTTTTGGAGAAGGCCAGGTCCCAGACCACTGCCCTGAGAGCTGCTGGGGTGACATGTCTGTTCTTGTGTTCCCTCTTCTTGTCCCATGGCTGTGAATGCAGTCACGGTGGGCTGGATGCCTCCTGGTGTCACTGGAGACCTGGCTCTTCTCTGCTCTGCAGAGACCCTCAGGACACCTGAGTTCACCTCATGCAAGCATGCATTTCAAGCTAAGAGCTGGGGCAGCAGAGACATCACAGAAGCCCCACGGGGTGTTTTAACAGTCCATGTGGGGTCCAACAGCGTGTGAATCCTGACAGGGCCTGTGGGATGGGTGGGATCTCCCAAATGGGGCCAGAATAAGCCCCCACTGAGGTGCTGAGCAGTTGTGTCCTGGCAGGAGCGGTGCCCGCCGTGCGTGGATGACTTCCTCTACATCTGTGATGACGCCTACAAGCGGGACGAGCTCCTGGCTATGGAGATGAGCATCCTCAGCACCCTCAAGTTCGACATCAACATCCCCATCCCCTACCGCTTCCTGCGGCGCTTTGCCAAGGTGGGTGCAGCTGGAGGGTGGGCTGGCATCCAGGTGCCCCCAGGCACCCCTTGTGTTGGCTGCAGGAGGTGGTGACAGGCATTCCCAGGGCTTCAGGCTCCCAGCTGGCAACAAGGAAGGTTTGTCCAGCCCCCTCAAGAGACATAAGGGTTGAGGATGCTGACCTGGGGTAGGCTGTGGAGGGTGTGGGGTCTGTGTCCTGTGCTCCAGGGGCAGCGCTCTTGATCTCAAAGATGCTGGGGAGGGGAGCAGCGTTGCTCGAAAGGCTGAGCCTTTCCCTGCCCCCTGGCTGCAGTGTGCCCGTGCCACCATGGAGACGCTGACGCTGGCCCGCTTCCTCTGCGAGATGACACTGCAGGAGTACGACTACGCCCGTGAGAGCCCCTCAAAGCTGGCTGCCAGCTGCCTGCTGCTGGCACTCACCATGAAGAACCTTGGGGGCTGGGTGAGTGCCTGCCTAAATCCCCTGTCCCCGGTGAGACAACCCCGAGAGGTACCACAGGGGTGTGGGGGAGTGATGGAGTGGTGGGTGGGGTGATGCACTAGGGCTATGATCAGATTTGGGGGGGGCTGGAGAGGGAAGATGATGGCTGTCCTGTCACTGAGAAGACCCAGCTTAGCTCTGGTGTCCCTTTGCAGACCCCTACACTGGAATACTACAGCGGGTACAGTGCCCAGGACCTGCATCCCCTGGTGAAGAGGCTGAATTTCCTGCTCACGTATCAGCCCCGTGACAAACTGAACACCGTGCGCAGCAAGTACTCACACAGGTGAGTGTCATGGGGCTCTGTCCCACGCCTGGCCCCAGCACAGGGGGTGGCACCACCAGCACACCCCCTGGGGTGCTGGGGGGAGCTGGGAGCATGGGTGAATGCAGGGTGTCAGGGCTGTGGCTGAGCTCTAAGCAAACGTGTTCTTTTCAGGGTCTTCTTTGAGGTTGCCAAACTCACCCCCATGGACATGCTCAAGCTCGAGAAGGCACTCACTAGCTGCTAGTCCTACTCTGTAAATAAAGCCTGTAAATAACGGGGCATCCTTGGGTGGTGGGGTACCATGTACATAAATAATACTAATTTTAACTGAAGAAGAGGGGGGAAAAAAAAAGTCATGTGTAACTGTTAATAAAATGTGTTTGTTAATAAAAGGTGTCTGTCACACATGCTGGCAGTGGAGAGGATGAGCCCCAGTGCTGTACTTCCCCTTGCTGTAATGGGACAGAAGGTGAGAGTAGGGTTGAGGGTTCCATGATGGGGGAGCAGGGAGCTGAGGGGTGAAGGCTGGAAAGGGATTCCCAATTCCCTCCTCCCCCACCCCTCACTTTCCCCTTAGTAATGACACTACACAAGCAGCAGCAATGAGTATCTTCTCTCCAAATATTTACACAGCTTAAATATCCACGTGGGGAAGGGGAAACTTTGCTTTGGCCCCAGCTTGGGCACAGAGAGGGTGGTCCCAGGTCCTGTAGTGACCCTGCTGGGGCTGGACTGTTGGTCAGACCACATCACCTATGGGGTTAGACCTCTGCTTTAGTGTCTCCAGCCCCACAGGCTTGGGGAGAAGCAGTGGCTCCAGGGACACTGGGGACAGACAGATACAGCGAGGCAAGCGAGGGGGCTCCACACACAGGGGACAGGGCAGGGACCTGTTCCCCTACCCACCCCAGTCCCTGTCAGCAGCACCCACTCAGCACCAGGGCTGGGCTGCTGCCCCACTGCCAGCCTAGGGCAGGTTGCTGAGCTCCTTAATGGCCTGAAGGATCCTCTTCATGTGGCCCACTTTGGTGATCCCAAGGTCCTGCAGGAAGGAGAGAGAGGAGCTGATGTACTTGCAGGGGCCAGCCCTGGGCTCTCTCTGGCAGGGAAGCCAAAGGGCAGAGATGAGGCTGCACAGCCCAGCTCCCCCTGCTCTCTTTGTTGGAGCACGGTGCTTGCTTGGAGCCCTCTGTCCTCTTACAAGCACGTCCCCATGCCTGGATGCAGGAGAGGGTAGGGTGCTGTTGATCCTGCTTTGGGCAGGTGTATGGAGCCTTGCAAGCTGGAGGACCAGGGCCAGCCCCTCCCCTGCTTCCAGCCCCTGTGTGCAAGCTGCGCAAGCTCAGCCCTGCGGGGCCAGGTGGAGGGTCAGCACCTGCCTTTGCCCCGCCACCAGGAGGGATGGGGAGAGGGAGGATGGAGGGACACCATGCTCCCCAGGCCTGGGGGTCCCTCAAGGGGCATAAGGGGGTTGTACCTTCAGGTCTCTCCTCTCCAGCAGGATCAACTCTGAGCCCTGGATGTCATGCCGAACAAAAATGTCTCTGTACTCCCCTAAACCGAGCGCTTCCAGCCAAGCTGCCACCTCCTCGGAGCCCCACTTGTCTGCTAGCAAGGGAGGAAAACCACAGAGGTGGCCCAGGGCCTGCAGAGGCAGCTGGATGCAGCAGGACAGGCAGTCAGCAGACAGCATCCCCCCTCCCACCCTTGCGTCCTGCAGGGCCAGAGGCTGCATCAGGCTCAGGCTGGAAAGGTCTCTCCTCTCCTTAGCTTGCTTACTTACAGAACATCTGAGCTGCTCCCCCTCGACAAGACCCCCAGCTCTGGGTGAGGGACTTACCCAAAGGACTGAGCAGCACCACAGCCCCCTTCTCCCCCTTGCAGTGGAGTTACAGGGCTGGGGGGCTCCGCATGTCTGACAGCAGAAAAAGTAAGCTTTAAGGGGCTAAGGGGTGACAAAGGTGACACCCCCAGGCAGCCAGGACATGCCCCATCCCCCTTCCCACAGCATGCCCAGGACAGGAGGCCAAGGGCTAGGTCAGCAGAGGGGGATCCCTACCAGCACGGGCTGCACCTGCCTCTCCCTGGCACACTGCTTGCTTTACCTGGGAGCGCGCTGTTGGCCTTCTGCTTTTGCAGCTTGTCCTTCTCCTTCCTGGGCTTGGGGATGTTGAGGCGAAGCTTGAAGCTGCCCTTGTTGGCGCTGCCAGCACCTTCCTGCAGGAAGCCAGGCTGAGTGGGGTGCTAGAGCTCCCCAGAGACACCACCCAGTCCCTTGTGCACCCACCTCCTCAGCGGGGTGGGCAATGGGCCCCAGCCAGTGGATGTCCAGCAGCCGCTGCAGCTCCTGGCCCAGCACATTCAGAGGGCCGTGAAGCGCCTCCTCCTCCTGCGGTGAGTCCAGCTGCGGGGGACAGGGACCATCCCCAGCCCTGCTGCCACCTCCAGAGGTACCAGCCAAGGGCACAGGCCCCTCTGTTGGGGAGTTTTGAGTGCTACCCAGGCCCCCACTCACCGCCTTTCCCTCCAGGAATGCCCTGGTCTCAGCGTACAGCTCCTTGATGCTCAGCACCACCTCCACAGCCACATTCCTGCTGAGAAACTGGGGGGGAACAGAGGGGTAGCCACTTGATCAGCAGGGCCCAGGGGGTGGGTGGGTGAAGGAGGCTGCCTTGCGCTCCCAGCCCCAGCTCACCTCTGAGGTGCCGGCAGCTTTGTTGGAGAGGGCTTCGCTCAGCGCCAGGGAGCTGGCATTGACCGCGTGTGCCAGCTCCTGCTCTACAGCTTTGTGAGCCTTGGCTGCCTCATGGATCCTGCAGGTGACAGGGGCTGGAGCTGCTCAGGCTCCCCTGGGCTGGGCAGGCAGCTCTGCGTGGCCATAGCACAGCTCTCCCTTCCCCGTGCCCACCACATCCCGCTTCCCGCAGTCTGACCTGGCAATGAGGGTCTCGGCAACCCGTGAGACCTGCTGTAAGAGGCTGCTCTCCTCCTCCGTCAGGTACTCCATGGACTGCTGGGAGCTGAGCCGTGGTCGGGCGGCTGCTCGGTAGCTCTCCCCTTTCTGCTTGTCCTCCCAGGACTTGAGGGTGCTTTCAAATGCCTGCAGGGGACAGACAAGGCCCCCCTGAGCCTGTCACACCTCTCTGCGGCCCAGCACAGTCCTGCTGTGCACCCCAAGCTCACCCGGTCCCTCGTCAGCATCTGGGCTCGGTTCTTGTGCTGGATCTTGATGACCCCAGGTGGCTGGATCCAGGCCTCTCCATCCACCTGCACGGGGACGCCCTCATCCCCCCGGATGGTGATCTTCACCACACGGCACTGCGGGGTGGACAGCCCACGGTTGGCATCGCGGCTGGCTCTGCACCTCTGGCTGAAGAGCCTCCCAGGGCCATGCAAGGGCCAGCCAGGAGCTGAGCCAAGTGGAGCCGCACTGTCCCAGTCTCCACTGCTGCCCCAAAAGCTTTCTGGCACCGCTCAGGGTGGTGACACCCACAGGGTGCCTTGCCCCTACCTGTGCAATGCGATGGTGCTGGAGGTTGATGACCCGCGACACAGCCATCTGGATGCTGCCAAAGACAGCCACCACCTCCAGCTTCTTGTCATCGAAGGATGGAGCCCCAAAGTTCTGTAGAACACCAGTACAAGTGAAACTTCCAAACTGGGCTCATTCTGGGAACCCAGCATTTTCCCCCATGTCTGCCCAAGGCAGGAAGAACCCCAACCCTGGGTTATCCTGGGACTGTGGGAAGGACATCATGCCCCTCCAACCCACCTCATGGCACTGGCACTCACATTGTCCTCCTTGGTGCCTCCCCAGAAGTTGATGCCCCCGGCATAGCTGGGGATGTTGAGGACAGCAATGCCCTGCAGGCTGGGCAGCGAGATGGGCACCCCGTCACACTGCAAGAGAGGGCTGAGCCTGGGGGGCCGGTGCAATGCCACCCCCCAGCCCCATCTCTGCTCCCCTGACCCTGTACCTCCAGCTGCACCCGCTGCTCCAGGTTCTTGTAGGTGCGCTGCAGGAGCTCCTTGGTGCCCAGCACCCCATACCACATCATGTTCTTGGTGCGGCTGCTGTGGGGCGAAGTGGGACAGGTCAGGGGGCTGCACCTTCCCCACTGTCTGCCATGGGCTCTGCACCCTCCTGGGGGCAATGGGCAGAACTGTCCTGGGCCACTGGCCCTGCCTCAGTTTCCCCACTTCCTCACCAGGGGGCTGCCTGCTGGACCTTTCCACGCCAGCATGACAATGTCCCTCTACCCAGGTGCAGAGTGAGTAAATCCCACCAAGCCCTCACAATTTCACCTTTCCTGGGGTATTTGCAGCCTGCTGCCCACCCACAGGGTGCTCATCCCAGCATTGGGTGAAGGTGGAAAACCTGCTGCAGGCAGGAGACCCCAGCACAGCAGCACCAAGCCCCCCCATGGCTCCCAGCATCTTGACAGTCCCTCCTGGTGCAGGCATTGGAGAGCCAGGGATACATGTTTTTTCTGGGGGAAACTGGGGGGTTCCAGCCAACCTGCACTTCTTGGGGTGCTCATCCCGTTTGTTGTTGAACTCCAGGGAGATCTTTGCATCCAGGCCAATACCAAAGTAGTTATTCATGACGCATTTCTCCGAGAAGTGGCTGAAAGCAGCAGACAGGGACAGCAGGTTGGGAGGCAGCTGCACGCTGGCACCACTGGGCTGGCACTGGAGGATGGGGTGTAACATCTGCCAGAGCAGTGACATGAGCTCCCAGACAGACTGGCACTGGGAGGCCTGGCCAAAGCTGGCAGGGATGGCTGCAGTCCCCTCAGTCCCCATAGCAGGACACATTTGGCACACCCAGGACCTGCCTGCACTGGGCAAGGGGGAGCCCTGAGCTCCCAGCATCAGCTACAGATCCCACACCAGGCACAGGCAGGCTCTCCCATCATGGGCACTGCGGGGCTGGGAAGTGCCTGGTACCAGGGACACCACACCGGTGGGCACAGGCTGGCCCAGCAGCCACCTCCAAGAGGCAGCATGGTACCAGCTCTGCTCCCACTCCATGAGGGGCAGCGAGGGTGGGCCAGGGTCTCCGGGGCAGGCAGGAGCACAGACTCACAGGGTGCCAGGGTCTTCAGGGAACTGCAAGCTGCCGAAGGTGTCTGGCCGGTCCAGGATGATGGAGGAAGACGCAGAGGTCACTGTCACCCGCCGGGAGCCTGACCAGCAGGGAGAGAGAGGGAGGTAGCTGCTGCACGGGTGCTCACCCTAAGCCCTTTCCATGGCTCACCCTCGTGCCCCCATAAAAAAGCACGTGCCCCACTGGCATCTTACTGAGCCTCTCCTCCTCCTTGTTGAGCTCCTCTGAGCTGTCCTTGCTGGCGCCCGCGGTGCCCCGGTAGGCTTGGGTCTGCTTGTTCTGCTCATCCACAGCTGGATGCAAAGAGGGGCATGACAGGGAGTTTGAGCAGCCCCATGACCCTGTGCCCCCTCCCCAGGCAGCCCTGTGGGCTCGTGCCAGGCAGGGTCCAGGGTGGCAGCTCTGCCCCGGGATGGGGATCTCCCTCAACCACACCAAGCATCAGAGAAGGGCTGATGCAGTTCCCAAGGGAAACAAAGGCACGGGTCCAGCACCAACCCACGGCAGCTCCACAGCCTGTGCCAGGCTGCTGCAGCATCAGGGGAACTGCCAGACCCCACCACCCCCTCACCTTTCTCGGCCTGCTCGATGATTTGCCGCAGGGCTTTCTTCAGGCTGTTCGCCCGCAGCATGAGCTGCTCCTTGGATTTGAAGATGCGAGGCACGGGGCTGGGGTTGAAGCTGCCACCTTTCTCCTGGTCCTTGGCGTCAGCAGGGGCGGCTTGTGCCATTCCCTCGGGGACCATGATGGCCTGAGCCTCCTCATTCAGCTCCCGCACCAGCGAGTCCAGCTTCTCGTTCAGCATGGCACACTGTGGGACACCCGCCCTGCTCAGCACCCAGCACGAGCTGTGGCCCCACACCAGTGCTGGGCGCTTCCCTGGGCACCCTGAGTGTTTGGGCACCCCCAAGCATCTGGAAACCCCTTGCCTGGGCAACCCCAAGCACAGCACACAGCAAGGGCACAGCTCCCCAGAGCAGCCCCTGCCAGCCCCTCCACTGCCCTGGGGCTGTGCCACCAGCTTGTCCCAGCTCTCCAGCTACTCTGCAACCCACCTTTCGCGCCATCAGCTCAGCCTCCTGCTTGTTCTCTGTTGCACTCTTGTAAGCCCGGCCTACTTCAGCCACAAAGTCATTGACAGTGCCACAGAGGAACCTGCCGAGGGAAGCAGCAGGAGGTGGAGAGGGGACAGCACAGCCCGCTGGGTACAGATGCCGGCCAGGGGGACTGCTGGGATAGCACCCCCAACTCCAGAGGGGCTGTGCCAGGATTATCTGCTGGGCACCAGCACAGTTGGCAGCTGCTGGTGGGTAGATGGGACAGCTGGTTGAGGAGGGTGCAGTGCCCATGGGGACGTGACCCAGCCCAGCAAGAGCGCTCTGGCACCCCCATCAACAGGCCCCTCCTTACTTTGCAGAGGAGATCACCACTGAGTGCTTGTCCGACTCCAGGATCTTGGCCAGGTGGAAGGCAACAGAGTCAGCGTAATGGGAGATCTGGGCCTGGGGGGGCACAGGGGAGGACAGCTGGAGCCCTGCCACCCTGCCGTGTGCCCCACTCGAGGATGGAGCCCTGCCTGGCCAGCCATGGACTGGGGATGGACAGCCCTTCTTCAGCCTGCTCCCCATCCCTGAGAGCAGCCATGCCTGTGCTGCTGGGCAGAGGGGATGCTCAGCCACAGTAGGAGGGAAACTGAGGCAAGAGGCTGAGGGGGAGGACACAGAAGAGTCCAAAGCAGCTGGGTAGCAGCAGGCCAGCTCTACCTCACCTGCTGCCCACTCCCAACTGCATATGCTGAGACCTGCCAGACTCATTTCATTGCATGCAGCCACCTGACAGCCCCCCCACAGCCTCACTCCCCAGGGCCCCCCAGCATTACCTCTCCCTGCGCAATCCCTTTCTGTGTGCCCCCAAATTGACTGATGGGTTGAACAGAAACCTGCCCTCCAGCTTGCCCTCCCCCATTTCAAGCCCTCAAACGCCAACAGTTCCCACCTGGATGTTGGAGTCCCCATTCTCTTCCTCCTTCAGGACTGGGGGGGACTGCTTGGGGGCCTCGTAGGTCAGCACACTCCACCTGCCAAGCAGACCGTGGCTGTGTGCCTCCTCCTGGTCCTCTGGCACAGGGACAGGCAGGGAACAGGGACAGGCTGCCTGAGAGGTGCCAAGGCAGGACAGGGGCAGAGGGCTGTGTGTCCCTTGACATGCTCACCGGTCCAGCATCTTGGTGGTGGCCCTTTCCAGCTTCTCCAGGATCTGCAGCAGCTGGGTATCATCATCACACAGGCTGCCCCAGCCCAGCACCCGTGCCAGGTCATTGCCAGTCCCCAGGGGCAGGACACCCAGCTGGCACTGTGGGAGAGGGAGAGGGTGGGGGGGGCTCAGAGCAACCCCCAGGGGCACCTCTGACACCCCCAACCCCACCCTGCCCATCACTCACAGCACCCCGGGGCACACAGGGAGGTCCCAGCTGGGCTGAGAGCCCAGTGCTGGGGATGGTGCCAGCCAGTGCCAGCAATGGCAGGCGATGACTCCCACTCACCTGCTTGTGGAGGCCAAGGGCATCTATCTCGGAGAGCACCCAGCCCACACTGCCATCCCCCCCACACACCAGGATCCGGAAGGTAGAGAACTTCTGGAAGAGGCGCAGCCTGGGTGCAGGGCAAGGAGAGAGGGGTTGGGGGATGTGCTGGGTGCCTGCCAGAACCCCACCAGGGCCACCCCTGGATGCCCAGGATGGCACTTACCCCAAGTGTGGGCCCCCATTCATGAGGTCAAAGACTTGGGCCGGGTTGAGGAACTGCTTGAACTTGCGCAGAAACTTGACTCCCTGGTTGTCCCCGCTCTTGGAGTTTACAAAGGCCAGGAGAGGGCTGGAGCAGGTCGAGGGGCAGGTGGCTTTCCAAAACCCTGCAGTGAGCCCTAGCATGTGAACCTCGGCTCCCACTCCCCAGGGGACACCTCAGGATAGCAGAGGCCATATGGACACCCCGAGTGTGCTGTGCCTGACCCGTGGAGTGCTGGGGCCAAAGGCACAGCGATCAGGGTGCCCAGGGGACGGTGAGGGGCAGAGGGAAGAGGAAGCACCGTGCTTTTAAGGAAATGAGATGGGGAACAAAATGTCCCTGAGGCAGAGTAGGATTGATAGCTGGCCCGGAGCCCGCACCCGCTCCTGGCACGTCTTGGCCACCCCAGTCCCTGGGCCAGTGCCTGCAGGCTCCTTCCCTTGCCAGACCCGGCCATGCTGCGGCAGGGAACGCAACGGCCGTCACTGCCACTGGCACCAGCCCCGCAGCCTTAGAGCCTTAGAGCCCACGGGCTGTGACTAGTAGCCCCAGCACCTCCACCACAGCGGGGACAACATCCCTGCAGCCCAGCCCCTCCTGGCCTGGGCATCGCTCCATCTCCGCTCCCAGCCGAGCAGAGCAGATCGGCAAAGCAAAGCACTGGGGGCTGCTGAGTCAGAGCGTGGGCTGCTGTGGAAAAGCCTGCTGCCAGCAGCACCCATGTGCGGGAGTGGGACAGTGTGGCAGGACAAGGGGGGGGCTGAGGCCTCACTGAGCTGCTCCCATGGCAGCAGAGTGCAGTGGGGTGGGCAGCAGCAGCAGCCACGGCTGCTCGGGCTGCTGGAGAGAGACAGGGCAGAGATGCTGCCGGGGATCAGCCACCAGCAGCGGAGGCTCTGGAGCCGAGGAGCAGCCGCGTGATGGTTACCCTGACAGCATCCTGATGAGTAACGAGAGGCAGATGAGCCACCGGCTGAGCTGAGTGGCGAAAAGCATTCAAGAACGAAGAAGGAAATATCCGGAGGAGAAGAACAGATTTTGCTCAGCGGAGGCCAGCTGGGCCCCTCGGGAGAGGGAAACAGTGGGAGGGGTCCCCCCAGGCTCTGCATGGCTTCTCCCTGCAGTGCCCCATGCCTGGGCAAAGCTGTGCTCTGCACTACCAAAAATCCAGCTGAGGTTCAGACAGTGGGAAATAATCCAAGCAAGAACCTCATCCTGCCTTGTGAGATCCTGAACTACTGGGGTACAATAGCCACACATCAAGGAGGCAGGGCTGGCGCTACTGACCGCAGCACGGAGGGACCATGACTGGAGCCACTGCGAGAGGTGGCCTGGCAGGAGCAACTGAAGCCACGCGGGGGCAAGGAGTGTCACCCCAAAGCCCATAGGACACCACTGCAGCCCTGGAGCAGAGCACAAGGCAACAAGCCACCTTCAATCTGGAGCCTACTGGTGGTGGTGTTCCTAGTGCCACACAAAACAGGCACAGCCAAAGCCTGCAGAGGAGCTCAGAGCCCTGTCCCAAACAGCCTGTCTTCTCCCATAGTCCTGCCCTATGCTCTCCATGACTCACCATCTGAATCAATGCTGTTCAAGGCAGTCGGCGGGATGATGGACACTTTGTACTGGCCCAGGGGGCACCTCTTGCCAAGCTGCTCCTTGCAGGCACTGTGAACCTGGAGACACAGGGACACCTGCATCAGCAAATCTGGGGGACGCAGCACCAAAGTCCCCAGCCTCGGCTTCCCCAGTGATGCACCCCGGAGGGGCAGTGCTGTCTGTGCCAGCAGAGGGGTGGGGACAGGGATGGGTACATCCTTACGATGGCCTTGCACCAGAGGCACCGCCAGTCCTGCAGCCTCCGGACGCTGCCACAGGTGCGGTCGCAGACGGCGCAGCGCGCGCTGACGGGCAGGTTCCCCTCCAGCCACTGGTGGGGCATGGCCACCTGCGGAGAGGGGCAGCCACTAGTGGTGTCCTGCGTGCCTAAGGGACAGTGTCAGAGGCCACCCCTTTCCCCAGGGACTGTGAAGGAGGTGGGAAGGGTACGATGCCCAAGAGCAGGTCTGGGACACCTCCCGTGCCCTCTTGTCCGTGCCTGCCTGGCCCCTTGCAGTACATGGGGCAGGGCAGAGATGTCCACAGAAAATGTCTGGGAGTGGCCCCTCTTGGAGAGCAAAAGGGAACCTGACGCAGGGTGGCAGAGATGTCCCCAAGCCATGTCCTTGCAGAGCCAAGCCCAGAGGCCACAGAGGGCAGGGGACAGCAATCAGGGACCTTCCTGCTTCCTGATTTGGGCATAACAAGGCCAGCTCTGCTAGTGGCTCTGTCCTGACGGGAACCGTGACAGGAACTCCCCTGCTTACCCCGTCCTCATCCTCGATGATTTCAGTGCCAATGGAAGCCAGCGTTGTCCACTTGCAGTTGTTCGTGGCTCTGACAGCACAGCGCTTGTGTGCCTTGAACTTGCAGACTACGCAGGGGGGAGCAATGAGGAGCGGGAAAGGTCCCCATAGAATGCACAGCCCTGGCCCCAAACCCCCTCTGCATCTGGGGATGCAGCTGGTGGGCATCACCCTGCACCCCTCCTGCTCTGGTCCAGTCCCAAGAGGGTGCCCTGCCCCAATCCTGGGCCCTGCCCACCCCCCAGCAGGACCCTGGCACTGACCTTCGCAGGAGAGGCCGTGTGAGGTGACCCCCGGGAGGGCTTCGCGGCACACGTTGCAGAAGGTGGGGCGGGCGTGGGAGCAGGCGTACCAGTTGTGCATGCCCGAGAAGTGCTCCATGTTGAACTGCGTGGCCTGCTGGGGGCACAGCCCTGCCCTGTCAGTGCCTCACCTGGCACCCCCTCCCTCCTGGCCCCCAGAGTCCCTCCAGCCCGACTCCTGTCCTCCTTGTGGGGCTGTGCCGAGGGCAGCAGCTCTTGCCTGGCAGCTAAAGGCACTCAGAGAGGTACCCACCCATAGCCCCCTGCCCACGTCACCTCATGGATCTCCCACTTCTGGACAGACTTCAGGGCACTGATCCAGTCCTCCATCTCCTTCCGGTTCTCCGCGCATAGGATGAGTTTTCGGAATGGCGTGATCACCTGCAACAGCCACCACCACGTCCTCTCACAAGGCCACCACCAGGCCAGCCAGCCCCCAGCACACCCCAGGCTCTACGGGCACCCCATGGCTCTGTGGGGGTGAGGGGGTTCTGCGGTGCCTCCCCGTGAGATGCCGAGGTCTCCATGGGGTGCGGTGGACCCCACACCCCCCTCACCGTGAAACTGTTGTTGATGTTCTTGGTGCTGGTCTCGGCCACGCTGGCATCGGACAGGTCCACCTCGTCAAAGATGAGGGACTGCAAGGGAGAAAGCAGAGCCCCAGTCCACCAGGCAGGGATCTCTGTCCCCACCTGGGTTGGCAGGCTCAGGCCCCCCTGCCTGAGCATGCTGGAACCTCCCCCACAGCCTACCTTGGCATCCTTGGCATAATAGAGTGTCCTGCCCCGCAGCTTGAAGTATCGCCTCTTCCATCTCTGGAAGGAGCTCGTCTGCTTCAGCAACAGCCCCTCCTTCACACTTTTCTGCAGAGATCACAATGTCCTGAGCTCCCGCAGCCCCCCAGGACCCCCAAGCCACAACTTTCCCCTGTGACACCAGTCCCTGGGTCCCCAGGAGCACAGGATGGGACATTCTGGGGCTCACTCTGTGCTGGATGTAGCAGGGCAAATTATGTCCCCAGAGACCCCAGGACTCCATCTTGGAGGTAGCATTACCTGGGGACTGCAGCCCCAGCCAGGCTGGGGAGCAGACACCTGGGGTGCAGCCAGCCCTGTCCGACCCCCACAGCCCCTGGGGGGGCCAACCCGGGGCTGAGCGCAGCCTGCAGCAGGCAGAGCATCCCCCACAGCACGGCACTGCAGCCTGGCTGCCTGTCCTCTGCCCTCCCCGAACCGCAGCACCTGCCAATATTTACCCTCCTCGCAGCGGTGTTTACAAGACTCAATTAATTAGTGTTTGCAACGTGGCTACGAGCCTGTGCTGAGTGGGGCGGCAGAGATGCTCTGGCACTGCCTCATCTTTGATTGTATCTTCTTTAAACACCGCCGGCAGCCCCGTTCAGCTGTTCCTCTGCAATTAGCTGCCACAGCGGCTGTATCCGATCCCGTCACACGATGACAAGCCACATTTAATGGCGAATTAGCACTGGGCACTGAGGGCAGAGCTGGAGAACCGTGGCCCCGGGGCCCTGCACTCCCGTGCCCAGCCCGTGTGCTGCAAGAGGTGGCACCCAGGCACCCGTCAGCCTGCAAACACACCAGCACCGGGCCTCAGCCTTAATCCACTGCCCCACGGCTCTGAACCAGTGGTCAGAGCACCAGGAGCCTCCAAAGTCACAAAAAAGCCAAAACCCCACCTGGGGCGCTCCCTGAGTCCCCACTCCCTCAAATCCATGACCCCTCCCCAGGCTCCCCAGGGCACGCACCGCGATGTTCCCAGCACTCTTCCAGCTTGCAATTTGAAATCTTTATTGCTCTCTACCTACGCTTTGCCCCCCAGGACCAGTGCAGAGTTCTGCTGTGGTCGACCACAATGATGCCTATGAGTGTCAATGCAGGTTCAAACAGCCCTGTTGTCCCCAGTGCCAGCACCGTGGGACCCACCACATACATCCCTTCCTTGGCCTCTCAGCTGTGAAGAGTGCAGAGGAGAATCCAGAGCTGCCCTGAGCAGCAAGAGGAGTATGGCCTTCCAGCAGGGTCCAGCTGTGACCTCCAGATCCACACACCCTAGCAGCCTAGCAGTCCTCGTCCCACGCCAGGAGAAGACAAGCCAGGGTCTTGCCACGGCCAGGTGGGTTCCAGCCACAAATGCCACCTCCACCACACCTGGCTGCACACTCTGGGTGCAGGTGCTGCATTTGCTGCAGTCGTTGCTGTTGCTGCAAAGGACAGGCAGTGTGTGACAGCAAGGGGTGGCGTGGGGAGCTGTGACAGGGAGGAGCAGGAGAACAGGATGACAAGAAGAAGGAAGAAGAGGCAGGTCCATGACAGCGGATCAGAGCCTCCACAGCAGGGGCTGGAGCGAGCAGGCCTTGGGTGCTCAGCTCTGCCTGCCTCCAAGACCATGTGGGTGGCAGGATACAGCATGGACAGCTGCCTGGAAGGGCAGCACCTCCATCTGCAGAGGGGTCAGAGCTGGAACACTCCCAGCAGCAAATCCTGACAGACAGCAGCAACAAGGTGTCACCCAGCTCCAAAACGTCACAGCCCTGGCCATTCCAGGGACAGGATGCAGCTGCCCCGACTGTGCCAGCATGGTCTGTGGCAGAACCTCAAATGCAGAGCCCTCCAGCCCTCCACCACCACACCCATCAGAGTTTTACAACACCCCAAGCGCTGCAGCTGGGGAGTAGGGGGGTGTCTCAGTTTCCACTCAGTGCAGACTAATCCCCAGCATCCCAACACGGGGCAGCAAAGCTGGTGCAGAGAAGCTCAGAGGGCACCTCTCCCCACGCCCACCCTCAGAGTCTGCTTTGGGAAGCAAAGTCCAAGCCCTCTGTGCCACCATGCGCAGCATCCTGCTGCACAACCCCTCACACCAGCGGCTGCCCACCCACACTCCATCACCACTGGTGCTGACGCCATGGGCTACAGGTTTAGCTGGTGCCAGCATGGGGCTGGGCATCCAGCCCCCTCCCTGGGGAAAATGAGGCAGGTCCCCTCTCATTCTAAATGAGCCCTGGAGCCTGGCTGTCCCACGCTGCCTGGGCAGGCACATGACTCTGGAGGGCCAGAGAGCTGTTTCAGGCTCTCACTGGGGTGAGTCACCCACAAACCCAATTTTTTGTCCGTGGGTCTCAGCCAGGAGCACGTGCTGGGAGCAGTTCCCAACTGGCTCCACAGTTTTGGACCCCTGCTTTTGGCACGAGGAACAGGAGGAGACCTGAGAGACACTTGATGGCCAAGGCCAGCAGCAGCCTGGCCATGTGTGGGAAGTCACACTGCAACAGGCGTTGCTGAGTGAGCCTGGCGTTTTCACAAAGAGGGAAGGGGTGGGGATGGCAAAGGCAGATGGGGCCATGCCACGGTGGAATCACCCCCTGTCCAGGGCTCATCTCCAGATCACCACAATAACACAGTTCCCTACAGCAAGCGGCTTTCAGGCACCCCAGAGCTCACAGGAGTCAGAGCTGAGCACATGCGGCACAGACACTGCCTCTTCTTCCTGGAGAGCTTTTGAGGGCACTGGCAGCCCCGGCCATCAGGCTGGGAGCTCTGCACTGGCCCTGCACAGCTGTGACTGTAGTGTGCCACCCACGCCTTGAAACAAGCCTGAGCCCCTCCACTCACCCCAGCCATAGCTGCAGAACCCCAGGCAGAGCTGCAGGGAGCCTCAGCCAAGCCAGCACTGGTCCCATACCAGCAACAGAGGTGGCGATGCAGTGTGACAATACCCAGAGCCACGTGCAACCTGCCCAGCAACCAGCACAAGACCAGCTTACCTCTGCAGGGCTCTGCCCCAGCACTCCACTGCCCCATCCTGAGGTCCCTCCCTGCTCTCTCCAACTCAGGGGAATCAGCACCACTTGGGTTGTGCCCAGCACTGGGGGTATCCCAGAGGTGCAGGGTGGGGAGGCAAAGGCAAGAATGAAATCACACAGAGTCTGCAGACAAACTGCCACCTCCAGCTCAGATGCAGCTGAAGCAGCAGGGGCAGCAGGGGCTTGGAGAGGACACAGCTAAAAATGGCCCTGTAAGGATGGCTAGACACCAGTAAAGTGCCCTGCCAGGACTGGGCTGGTCCCAGGGGCCATCGTGTCACAGGCTGGTTGTATGCTTGGCATACACTGAAGCACAGCCCAGGCAAGCTCATTGCCCTCTGGGACCACATTCCAGCAGGGCTTCTTCCAGGCCAGGGTGCACCCCAAAATGCCAGCCCTGCCCTCAGCTCTAAGGCAGAGCTCCAGGTTGCTGTTCCATTCTGCCATCCCCCTTCTCCCAGCTCTGCCACCACCATTCCTGGGAAGAGCCCGTCATGCAGCCAGGTCCAACCTCAGCTGGGGCAGGAGGGTTTTCCTGCTGGGATTGGCTTGGACAGCGAAGCAGCTGCTGGAGAAGAGCCAGGAAGGCTGTTACTCAGGAATGCTGGCACATATGGCTGGTGAGCACCACACTTGCCTGCCCACCCAGTTGGCAGCCCCACACCACTCCTGAAGGAATATGCTTGTCCCTGTGACCACACGATGCCTCACTGCGGGGGAAGAGAGGGAAGACGGATCACTTGCCAACACACCGACCTGCATCGCACCAGCATCATTCCAAGCAGCTGCCCTCCTCCTCCAAATGCAGCAGCCCACCGGGCACAAGCTGGGGTCCAGCTGAATCAGAGCTGAGCCAGCAGATGCCAGGACAGCAGAGGAGAGCTAGCAGCCCTCAAACAGCCCAGCAGTGGGGCTGCCAGCGGCTGCTGGGCGCCCCGGGGACTGGAGTCAGTTGGAAACCTTATCAGGCTTTGCAACAGTAGAGCTCTTCCGGGACCAGGCAGTCGGGGGGCTCGTTGCCCAGGGAGTGCCGTGGCCCAACAGGCTCATCTGCTCCCTGAGGACCTCTGCTGCCATTGCAGGATCACAAATACCCCTTCCCAGTGCTGGGTGGATGCTTGAAAGGAGATTCCGGCAACAGTCCTGACTTGCCATTACATGGTGCCAGGAGGCTCAGACCATTGAAAGGGGACAAACAATTAACAGAGAGGAATGAGGGAAGGAGCACCCAGAAGGCAATCCCCCCTACACCTCATCCCCCAGCAGCTGCTTTTTAGAAATGAGCTCGTGCTTCCCTATCTACAGCCACATTAGTCCCCAAGCATCCTGCTGGCAGGCATCCCCACACACCAGACCACCCTGTGCTGGTTCCCCCCTGCCCCTCGTGCCCCGGTGTCGCCAGGCACAGCCCTCCTACCCTGCCCAGCCACGGACAGGCAAGAGTGACACTTGCATAATGGAAAAAGTGAGCGGGGAGAGAGGGCAGGGCGCTTGAGAAACCTCAAACATCCGGCTGGTGACACTGGGGCTATCTTCACACCCCAGGCACTGGCTCAGTGAGCCCCGATTAATGAGAGCAAGCCAAGCCTCCCTGGTCTCAGGCAGTGTTTTCTTGTGTTCAGATGCAATTTCCTATTTTTTTCATCTGTGCCCATTGGCAAACAGCAAGAACATGGTTCCCTCTTTGTTGCACCCTCCCCTTCAAATACTGATCCACATCACTGAGGACCCCCTGGTTACAACCTTCCCTCCAGGCTGAACAGTCCCAGCTCTCCCAGCCTCTCTCTATACGGGAGATGCTCCAGTCCCCCACCAGCATCAAGTCTGGACGACGCACTGCCCAGGAGCCACATGCCACCCTCCTGCTGCAGGAGGGAGGTTTCTAGGTCTGGCCCCAGCAGCTCTACCTTGCTTTCCTTGTCTTTTGGCCAGGATTCAGACCTCAGCAGGCAGCCCTCCCTACAGCCTGGCTCTACAGTAGTGCCCTACCAGGCTCCCCACAGCTGCCCCAACACCCCAGCATCCACAGGTACCACTTGCCCCATTCCTGGGGCACCCTGAGCCTGCAGGATGCCCAGTGCCTCCAGCAAGGATGAGAAGCATCCAATCCTCAGGCTACCACTAACCCCATTGACCTCACCAAGCCCCCTGGGCAGACGCTGGTGGGTCCCCCAGCCCCACCAAGCAGCTGTGATGTTATCTCAAGATCAGGAATTATGAGCACGACTCCCCTTTGCAAACAGCAGACAAGCCACGCCCCTGCCCACCACGGCCATGGACATCCAACCCTGGATCCCTGGCATGCACCCCAACGTGCCCCTCTCAGTGCCTCCACCTCCCGGCTCTGGTGCCAGCACCCCAGAACCAAGCAGTGCTGCCGGATCCCTCCCCGCCTCCGCTCAGCTGCCAGGAGAGCCTGTGCCAAGGCAGTGCCGGAGCTGAGCGCCCCGGCCACACGGGTAGGATGTGCCCCCCACCCCCAGTACCTCAAATGTGTTGGTGCAACCCAGAGCCAGTGTCCCCTCTTTCCCCTTCATGCCCTCCCTCCATGCCCAGCCCTAAGGGGAGCAGCATTGCATCCCACTGCTACTCTGCCCTTGCACCCCCCTAAAACCTGGTGCAGGCAACTGGCAGCCCCCAGATGCACTGAGGAGGAAGAGAAGGTGCTGACAGCAAGACCCCATGTGTCCTGGGGCCATTCAGTATGTCGGGGGCACCTGCACCTGGCAGCTGTCATTGTCACTGAGCACAGTGACCTCCCTCGCCGCCTCCAAGCCAACGCTGGCACAGAGTGCCCTGCAGGGCGCCCACAGTTCCAGCCTGGAGGAAGCCAAACTGGGGGTGGAGTGGGGGGACGTGACTGATGGGGAGGTTTGAGGAGGGGATGGGGCAATGTGCATTTGGGGTGCGGAGGGACTGGGATCGGGGAGTGGAGATCGGGAAGGATTCAGCGGATCCCAAAATGATCCTCACCTGCTTCTGTCCCAGGGGCTGGACAACAGCCTGGCATGGGGGAAGCTTCTTGCTCCTATCACCAGGTCAGGTTCCTGACCTCTGCCAGCCCCCCAACACAGGAGGTTCCTGTAGACCCCCTCCAGCACCTCACCCACTGCCAATGGCCAAAAAATAGGCCAGTGTGCTCCCTCCCCCTGCCACTAACCCGGTTGTCTCAGGAGCTGCTGCCCTGGCACCGGACTCTCTCTCCCTCATTAACTGTGTGCTCATTAGTTACCTGCCCCTGGGGTGCAGGGAATGGCTCCCTCCCCTCACCCCAGCCCCACATGGGTGACAGGGGTGTGGAGGTGGCTCAGGAAGGTGCCTGCCATGGTACACACACCGTGGCCGTGGCTGGAGTGACGGGCAGCACGTGCTGTGGCAGGGCTGTGAGCCAGGGACAGCCTGACCTGTGTGGCAGAGGCAACCTCATCCCAAAACCCTCACCTCTGTAGGGAAGGAAGGAGTTCATCTAGCAAGGAGCCAGGCTGGCAAGCATGGTCCTGCCCATCAGGACCAAGGCAAAGGAATCCTCAGGAAAAACAGTGAACCCCAACACTGCAAACACTTGGGTGGCAGGGGAGGCATACACGGCTCGCTCTCAGCCCCTCCAGCTCCAGCCCTGCCAGGCTCACACCCTCTCTTCCCAGCTCCACGGGCCGTTAACCCAGACACGTCCTTTTCGCCTGCCCATCCATCACGCCACCTGCCTCCCCTGGCACGCTGCACAGCATCACCTCCTGCATGGTTAATTGCTCATGCCAGGCAGGATGCAGGCAGGGAGTCGGCAGCTCAGCCTTTCCCCACGCGCAGCCTGTCAGCGGCGAGGCTGAACCTGCTGATGGCAGGGGGGCTGTGGTGCCCGAGCTGGGGGCTCAGAGCACGCTCGTGTGCCTGTGCTGCTGCTCTCAGACCCGGGCACAGCCCAGTCATCTGCCCCTTTCTCTCCGGTTTCTGAGCATCGATGGCTCCCTGCAATGTCCTGGTGCCCCACAGCATGGCAAGTGCTGCGTGGCAAATTCCGGTGGCTGCAGTCACCCCTCTGGGGGGGTGCTGAGGGCTCACACACAGCACCAAGCAGCCCAGGACCCTGCCCACCGTCCTGGCTTCCCACTGTGCCCCCCCGCCCCCCAGCCCCCTGAACCTGGCACAGCCCACAGCAGCACCCCCCTGGCAGCCAGGCTGGGGAGGACACAGTTGGTGCCAGCCTGCTCCAAAGAAAGGGAAACTGAGGTACGTTCCATGAGCATCCAGAGGAACTCGGCGAGAGCCCCCTCAGTGCCGCATGCCCCTGAAATGTCTCCTGCCACGTAGGAGAACTCCACGGTGCCAGGTTGGGAGCATGCGATTTCCACACCCCTGGGCAAGTGCCCTTTGCCCCACGTCGTGCCAGTGCACCAGGCTTGGCACAACAACCAATCCAGGGCCAGCGGGAGGGGAGCCCGTCCCAGCCCCAAGCATCCCCGAGCTGCCACCGGACCCAGCACACCGACCCATCCCCGCTGCCTCCCTCCGTGCCCGCAGCACACAACACCAGAACCCGGGGATACCCCTGTGCTCCGCAACTGCATCCTCCTGCCGCTTTTTCAGAGCTGTCCCCCCCGCTTCCCCGGGGTAGCGCAGCCATCAAATCCCCACGGAGGGGGTAGCTGGCACCAGAAGCCGGCTGCGGGGGGATTTCTGGCAGTCCCTGCGCGCCGCCCAGCACTGCAGGCACCACCTTGACTCACTCTGCCACCTCCTGCCCGCACCCGGAAGGTGGACGCAAAGGGACCGCTCGCCCGGCACGCCGCCCAGAGCATTCTCCCAGCGTCGTGCCCACATCCTCCCTCCCCAAAACGCAGCCCCCCAAGCCTCCTTCTCTCCCCGTTTCCCACCCGGCCATTCGGCCCAGGTTATTTCTCCCTGCGCTGCAGGTGGGAGGTGCCTGGCCATTTCATTGTCCCCACCTGGGACACCAGTGGCCACACGCTGCTGCTTGGCCAAAGGTGCTGCACCCCTTATTTTTGTAGGTCCTACCAAAATAGCTTCCTCTGAGCAAACTGTGACACACGCCCACCCCAGCTGCTGTCGGGCCAATGGCCGGGAAGCACGAGTGTCACGTCTGACCTCAAAGGTGTCCCCATCCATCCAGCAAACCACCACAGGGGACTGGATCTAGGGAAGACTGTGGGAATGGGGTTCACAGGGGAGCTGGCACAGCCAAAACGAATCTGGGGCACCAGGAAAGATGCAGGTTCCATTTTGCCACCCACCAAATGCTGCACACGCAGTGCCTGCAGCAGGGTGTGGGATCCCAGGAGCATATGGAACTGACAGGACCCTAAATCTCAGCCACAGAGCATCTACAGGGCAGAGCCTCCCTGAAGGAATCCCCTTCCTCCGGGGACACAGGGTGGGAGGACAGAGGGGGAAGCCAGGGGATACAAACACAGGATGAAGGCAGTACAGGTATGGGAGAGACCCTGTCCCTGAATGGTGGGAAAAAAATCCACACTCCACAGCCCCATGGCACCAACAGTGACACTACCACTTTCCATGTGCCCTCCTGCAAGGCACAAGGGTGCCAGAACCCTCCTGGCTCTGGCTGGGTCGAGTCTGCCAGCAGCAAGTGCCTGGCACTGATTTACACCCTGGAGCAGGTGAACTGCCCTGCCCCACTCTTGGCAGTACCCCACACCCAGCCAGCCCCTCGCCCCAGGCACCCCACAGCCCTGACCTTGCTCCTCATCTGCCCCGAGGTGGAAACCTTCCGGATGAGCTTGTGGGAACTGTCCTCCTGCTCGCCCTCGCTGTCGGACGACTCCTCACCACCCACCTCGGGTGAGATGGGTGCCAGCTTGTCCGAGTCCAGGGAGGACACCGAGTCACGGGTCTTCCTCAAGAACAGGTCCCCAGGCACCATCTTCTCGGCCATCTTCCCACCCGGCTTGGCTCAGGGCTCTGCAGCCTCCTGTGACAGCCCTGAGAGGACAAGGACACACAGGAGTGGAGGAAGAGCCCTGAAAGGGGATGGGTGGCCCCTCACCCTCCAGGGATCAGCCAGCTGGGAGGTGCAATCCTGGAAATCAAGGGAGATGGCGCTTCCTCGCGCAGGAACGCCGCTCAGGGTGGCATCCTCGCAGGCAAAGTTTCCCTTCCTTGCCTTTTTTCGGTATCCCAACTCTTCCTCAGCCCGCCTGGCATCGCAACGCCGGTCCTGGCTCGGCCGTAGGAGACTGTGGTCGCCCCACGCCCTGGCACTGGTGCAGAGGGGCGCACCCCCTCCCCGCAGCCTCTGCTAGCCCCCCTCGTTGCCCATCCCCGGGGTGCTGCTGCGTGGCCGGGGACTGCGGGGAGTCTCCATGAAAAGCAGCGGCCGCCCCCCGCCATCCACCTGGCTCCAGCAACCGCGAAGGGATGGGAGCACCTCCCGCCCCGCGCGTGGGTCGCCAGCCCCGAGCAGGTGTCTGAGGGCGGGCTGGGATGGAAGGGGGGTGCGGGGTTGCCGCATGCGGGGGAAGCCATCTCCCCACGGCATCCCTGCCGGCCCCGAGGGCTGCGGGGGGACTGGAGGGCCACCTACCTGGACGAGCGAGCCTGAACGGCTGCAGAACTGCCGTGCCCGGGCCGGGAGTTGCGGTGGGGGCACCCCACAGCGCCGTGCCGGGCCCCACGCGTCTACAGCGGGCCGGCTCTGCCGCTCCCCGCCCTCCTCCTCCTTCCCCGCGGCTGCCGGCAATCGCGGCGCCGTCTCCCCGCGCAGCAACACGCGTTGCGGGAAGGGGAGGCGGGAGGGAGCGAGCGCTGTCCTGCTGACCACCCCCCTCCTGGGCGCATTCCCCCCCCCTCCAGCCTCGGGGCTGCCGGGGTGCCGGCTCCCCGCCGAGCATCCCGCAGCACGCCCGGGCGGGGTGGGGGGGAGGGCGGAGCGCCCCCCGCTCCGCACACACCTTGCGCGACCCGAGCCGCCGCCGCTGCTGGTGCAAGGTCGCTCTTCCTCCGGCCCCCGCCCGCCGTCCGCAGCCCCCCCTGGCCCCGCCGGGACGTGCCTCCGCAGGCAGCCCCGGCCCTGCCCCTGCCGCAAGCCCCGGCCTGCTCGGCGCGGCGGGCGCTGCTGCGCGGCTCGGGCGGCCCACGCACGGCCCCGAGCATGCGGGCACGCCGGGCACCCGCCGCGCGCATCCGTGTGCGGCACCCGCGCGGGCACGGCGGAGCACGTGCGCGCCCTCCCGCCCACGCGGACACGGGTGCGGGCGACACCCGGCGTGGGCGCGCACGGGCACCGCCGCCACCGCCGCGCACATATGTGTGCGCGCTCCCGCGTGCACACAGGCGCGCACAGACCACCACCACCACCCCCGCCCCGGGGTAGGCACGCACACACGTGTGCACATGCCCGCACATGCAGGGGCAGGCACAGCCCTGCACATACGTGTGCACCGCTCACGGACATGCACCACCATCCGGCACTCACATGCTCCGAGGGCCACCACGTGCACAGGCATCACGGCCGCGCACATGTGTGTGCACCATCCATGCACAGGCAGGCACGTGTGTGGCTTCCACGCCCATGTGTGTGGTCACAGGGCACCTCATGCCCAAGCCTGCACATGCCAGGCGTGGGAAAGCACATGCACCACGGGCGAGCACACACACCGCCACCGTGCATGTATCCATGAGCCACTCACAGGGGCGAGGGCAGGCACACGGCTGGCACGGGTGGGCACGCACACCGTGGCCACTCTCATTTGCGTGCACATAGGTAGGTAAGTCCCAGGCACGGGTGAGCATGTGCACCATTGCCGTGCAACCATAAGGGCATATGGCAACACACGCACAGGCATGTACAGGCACAGACACATACAGCACACGCTTGGACACCTCCACACGCTTGCATGTACATGGAAACGTGCCGGCAGCCTAGAAAGCCACCTGTGTCCTGGGTGCATCCCCAGGAACATGGGAAACAGGACGAAGGAGGGAGTTCTCCCCCCTCTGCTCTGCTCTGGTGAGACCCCCAGGAGAACTGGGTCCAGCTCTGGGGTCCCCAGCACAAGGAGGATCTGGAGCTGTTGGACCATAGAGATGCTCTGAGGGCTGGAACCTGGATCTGCTATGGAGACAGGCTTAGAGATCTGGGATTGGTCAACCTGGAGATGAGAAGGCTCTGGGAAATCCTAGGGTAGCATTTCAATATATTAAGGGGGTTCCAAAAGAAGGCAGAGTTTTTCCCAGAGCCTGTCGTGACAGGACAAAAGGCAAAGTGACTAGTGGTGGGGTTGGTTGGACAGAAAGAGGAAATCCTTTACCGTGAGGGTGGTGAGGCACTGACACAGGTTGCCTGGAGAAGCTGTGGCTGGCCCATCCCTGGAAATGTTCAAAGCCAGGTTGGATGGGGCTTGGAGCATCCCTGGAAGATGTCCACCCCCCTCCAGAACTGTGTTTGCATAGAACATACTCTGGAGTGTGTGATGGAGTGCACACACATGCATGCACAGATACGGGTGTGCTGCCAAACACCCCATGGGCAGGGAGAGAGGGTCTGAGCATCACTTTCCACTCCATGGTGTCCCACGGTCCCCCATTCTCATCTTACCCACTGCTGCTCTGGGCCCTCATGCTGGCAACCAGGCAGGCCTGGACAAGAGTCCTGCATCCCCCCAAGCCACAACCCACCCCTCTGCTGAGCCATGCCCAGAGGCAGGGAGGCTCCCTTGTCCCCTGCCTGATGCATGGCTTTGCCCTTTGGGCTCCAATGGGAAGCAAGGGCAAGGGGGCCTACTGTGGTGTTTGGACCTCCATGTTCTGGGACTCCCCATCTCCCACATGGGGCAGGGGTCTCTCACTGAAGCATCACTACCCACCATGTCATCCTTCCCCAGCACCTGGTCCCTCAGGACAAAGTGCGTGCAATACAGTGGGACAGACCCAGGATCTGTAAAATGGAGAGATCACAGTGATGGGTAGACAGACTCCAGGGCCAGGGGCTACCCCACCTTTGTGGGTTATGTTTTCAGCTATGCTATGATGGGTCTGCTGTCCTGCAGCTCCCCTGGGGTTCCTTGCAGGGATCCCCAGGACCCCAATCCCATGGCCCCAGTTGAGCACTGAGGGCCCCCATATGCAGCAGCCTGGCCATGCCACCGTGCCCTGGGCCCACAGTCCTGCCTGGCAGCAGCAGGACCTGCATGGAAGGGCAAGGGGGTCTCAAATGAGGCCATGGGGCACAGCCCCACACCTGCATGCACCCCCTTCCTGTGCCTTTGGTTATCTGTGTGCATGGGTTGACACGAGTGGCCCTGCCCACTCACACTTACACACATATTCACCCATGTATGCCTTTGCTCACCTGCGTGTGCACACCCACTCGTGTCCGTGTGTTCACATATGCACACTGTATATATGGGGACACGTTCCCGTGTTTGTGTGTGTGTGTTCACCCGCATGTGCAGTCACTCACCACTGGGGCTTCTGCTGGGGCTGAGCCCCTCTCTGTGCCCTGTGCACACGCACTGACACACATGGCACATGCATGTCTGCTCACACGCATGTGCGTGCATTCACCCGCACGTGTCTGTGCATGCTGAGCTGTGTGTGCTCACACGCGTGTGTGCACCTGTGTGCTCTGACACACGTGTGCCAGTACACCCCACGCAGCCGCGCACTCGCACTCCACACGCGTGCGGCCAAGCGCCAACACGCTCCCTTGTGCGCGCACACACGTACCCCACTGCATGCTCACCCACACTCACACCCATGCTCACCCCGAGCTCACACTCCTGCTCATGCTCACCGCGATCTCACGTTCACACTTAACGCTTTAATTCACGCTCACACCCGTGCTCACACCCACGCTCACGCTCGCACTCACCCCGTGCTCACGTCCGCGCTCACGCTCGCACTCACCCCGTGCTCACACCCACGCTCATGCTCGCACTCACCCCGTGCACACACCCACGCTCACGCTCGCACTCACCCCGCGGTCACACCCGCGCTCACGCTCGCACTCACCCCGCGCTCACACCCACGCTCGCACTCACGCCGTGCTCACACCCACGCTCACACTCACCCCGTGCTCACACCCACGCTCGCGCTCACCCCGTGCTCACGCTCGCACTCACGCCGTGCTCACACCCACGCTCGCACGCA
>JAYRBT010000156.1:19640088-19660905 GCA_036023395.1 Myiotriccus ornatus
ACCTGCGCCCCCGCACCCGCCTGCGCGCGCGCGCGTGCACCGGCGCCGCCCAGCGGCCGCCGCCGCGCCCGGGGCCGTGCGGGGCTGCGCGGGCAGGGGCTGTCCCGACCGCTCCGTGCGACCGGCGGGCAGGCTGAGACCCCGGGCGAGGCACCGGGCAGCGCCGCCCCGCCGTGCCGCCCTGTGCCGGGGCACCCCGGAGCCCGCCCGGCACTGCAACATCCCCCAGTGGACACGGCCACCACTCCCTCCCCGGGGCCGCCCCAAAAGCTCCGGCTGCGACGCCGTGGCTGAGCGCCAGGGACAGCGCTACACCCCGCCACTCAAGTGCGGCGGCCCTTCGATGTGCTCCTGGGGCAGTCCAGGCACTGCGGGCTCCCTGCCCACAGCTGCACTCCAGGTGCCCCCTGTGACCCTCTGTAACCCCATTCGGGTCCCAGGAGCTTGCCAAGGCTTGGCTCACCCCAGCTGAAGCAATTCCCCCCCACACACCCCCCTTCCCCGGTGCCACCTGGGGAGGCACAGGGACAAACCACACGAGACACAGCCGGGACAGATGTGCAGCTCCTGCTGCTGCTTTAGTGTGAGGCACAATGGCACACGGCAACGCACGGGCACAAGCAGCTCCCCCAGCAGAGGGCCCTGGGGAGGGCTGCTGATTCCCACCCCGAGAGCAGTATGGCACCCAGGGGGTGCAGTCTTTGGTCCTAGCAATGATCCCGGGGGTGGCTGAGATGGAGGGAATGTTGGGGACCCCACTCCTGCCAGGCACCATCCCAGGGTACAGCCTGGCAGCTGTGGGGTGTAGTGTTCAACAGGCTGAGGGGGGCCCACAGTGGGGGGCACCTGCAGGGACGGGAGAGCAGGCGTGGGTGCTCTCTGCACCCTGGGGCTGGGCTGTCCAGCCATGGGACCACCAAAGGGGATTTGAGGCCACCCTGCCCCCTCAAAACACTTTACCCCCTGCTCCAAGCTGCTGTTGATTGCATGAAACCCCTGTGCAAAATCAGTAGCAAGGCACCTGCCCAGTCCATGGAGAGAGATGGACAGTGGAGGACGTGACATGTAAGTGCTATTTGGGGCTGTTGCAGCAAAGAGGAGGGGACAGGTACCCCAGTTCATCCTTAATGTGTTTTTTCCTCTATTAATCACTCCTGGTGTTAGGCCAGAAGTTGCAGGTGAGGGCTGGATGAGACCTGCTGGTTCCCGTGGCCACAGTGTGGGTGACACGGGATAGCCACAGGCCACAGTCTACTGGTCCCAGAACCCCATGCCTTGACAGGGCACCATCCTGGGGCACCCACTACAGTGTTCCCCAGGAGAGGTGAACACAGCACCCACTGGCACCCACTGTGGCCCCCTGTGGTGTCTCAGCCAGCGGGGAGCGGGTTAAGAACCCGCTGGCCAGAGCCATTGTTTCAGATACAATGGAGAGGAAGAGGATGCCGGGGCTGAAATTCCTTCAGCTCCCACCGGACAGATGGACAGAGCTGGACAAACAGACAGGACAGAGGGCAAGCATGCTTTAACCCTTTCAGGCACTGCATGGATATGCCCCAGGGCAGCTGGGGGGTGTTTAAGGCATGTGGTGCAGCACCGAATGCAGGACAGGCACTGGTGTCCGGGACGAGGTGGAAGGACCCCTATCAGCACAGAAAGCTCTGAGGGTGATGGCAGCATCTATACATTTGGTCCTGCTGAGCCACAGGATGCTGGGTGGCCACAGAGTCCGTGACAGCTCTTTGGCACACCACCCCCTGTTCGCATCTGGACTGGCAGCCCCTCCCCTGCTTGGTAAACTAGAGAAATAAATAAAAGGCAGGGGCTGGACAGATGGACAGACATAGGGAGAGCCCATGAGGGGCTGGATCTGCTTTGGCAGCAAGCTGGGGCCACAGCCAGGGTCCCAGAGGGAGGCTGGGCAGGGGGTTAGCAGCCCTTGGAGGCCTGGCCAAGGCTCTCGCGCAGGCACCGGAGCTGCTCCTGGCCCAGCTTGATCTTCTCCTCCAGCTCCCGCTGCTCAGCAATGAGGGCTGACTTCATTTTGACAAAGTGCTGGTAGTCCTGGAGGTGCTCGGCAGGCAGGTACCGCGCCACCATGGCACCCACCGCCTCCTCCCGCCGCCCCACGTGCTCCTTCAGCTCCTTGGCATCCTCCAGCTGTGCCACCAGCAGCCGCCGCTTCTCCCGCAGGGCCAGCTGTGGGCGAGATGGGCGGCGTTGGCAGGGGGTCCCACACCCCAAGGCCTCGCAGGTGCCTCCCTGCCCCGTGCCCACCTTGTCCTCGGCGGGGGCGTGCGGCCCCAGGCTGCCCAGGGCAGCCTCCACCCGGGCCAGGCGCCCCGAGAGGGAGAGCAGGAGGTTGACCACCTTGTCCAGGTCGCCCACGAAGAGGCGGTACTTGTCGAACTCCCCTGGGGTGCAGAGGGCTTGCAGGCGGGCAGACACGTCCTCGCCCAGTGCCCCGTTGGCGCTGATGTCCTCCTGCAGCCCCCGCTGTGCCTCCCGCAGCACTGCCAGCTTGCGGCTCAGGCTCTCGATCAGCTGCAGCTGCCGGAGCAAAAGGGTCAGGGGCAACTGGGGCCACCCCCCATGGGACTGGGGGACTGCCACAGGGGTGTACGGGTGCTGTGCTGGGCCCCACAGAACACAAGAACCTGGCGGTACCCCTGGTTCCCATGAGCTACTGGCAATGCCCCCAGTCCCCACAAGCATCTGGCAACTTTTCAGACCCCATAAGCAGCCAAGGGATGCCCCTGGACCCTGTGGGCATCTGGGAATGCCCCAGTCCCTGCAAGCACTGAGTATCTGCAGATGTCCCCCCTCCCCATGAGCATCTGGTGACACTCCCAAGCCCTGCAAGCACCTGAAAATGTCCCTAGTCCTCGCATGCATCTGTCATATGCCTTGTGAGCATGCACCAGTGTTCCTGGTTCCCACAAGCACCCAGCAATGTCCCTGGCACCCATGAGCACCCAGTGATGCCCTCAGTTCCCATGAGAAGCTGAGATGCCCCAATCCCTGTGAAAATCCAGCAATGCCCCCAGTCCCCATGAGTCCCAGGGCAGTGGGGAACCCTGAGGGCGCTGGCCCCAGCAGTCCCTGTACCTTCTTTTCTACCAGCTCGTGGTCCACCTCCTCCTCCTCCTCTGAGCTCCCCTCTGCTACCTCTGGCAGCGCTGTCACCTTGCTGAGCGGCTCAGCTTTGCCTGCTGCTGCACCGTAGTGCACCGGGAAGGAGCTGGAGCTGGCAACGCTCCCAGGGGGTGGCGAGATGGGCTCGAAGCCTTGCCTGGGGGGGCAGGGGTCAGTGCTGGGCGTGGCAGGGTGCAGCCTGCCCTCCGCACAGCATCCACTGATGCACGAGCCCTACCTGTCCTGTGCCAGGGCCTCCAGGTGCCAGTCCTGCTGGAGACGCTCCCGCCAGGCCTGCCGCTCCCCCGCCACCAGCAGCTCACCCATCACCTCAGTGGTGGTGCCGAAGGGGGCCAAAGGGGCATGGACGTTGGCCAGGGAGTGGTCCCCGACTGCCACATCCCACAGCAGTTCCTCCGAGTCCACACGGCGGGGCTGGGGCCGGCTGCCCTGGCAGCTCAACCCCTCCGCTGCCCCAGGACTGGGCTTGAGTGCCTCCGGCATGGCTGGGCTGGGGCCACCATGCAGGGGTGGCAAGCACTCACCCACTCCACGGGGAGCAGCACAGCCCCGCTCCTGGTTCCGGATGAGCCTTTGGGGCTGTTCCTCCATCTCCCAGGGCTGCTTTGTCTTTGGCCGCTTCTCCCCAGGCCCTGCCACCCTGCCAACACCCACCCAGGTGCACATTAAGCCCCCCTGCCCATCCCTGTCCTGGGGATAGGGATGGGCAAGGGGGTTGTGGCCATTCCAGGCAAAGAGGTCAGGGACACACCCCACCCCAAAAAAACCCGAGTGTGCCTCAAGGGGTGGATTAGGATGCTCAGATGAAGGGTACAAGGGGCCACATGACTGCAAAAGCCCACCCGTGTTAAGGCTTTGCCTGCAGCCCCACTCCCACTCCCACGCCACGGCAGCACTTGCCTGCAAATCTCGGTGTTGCCAGTATCGGGCCCAGGAGTCCTGCGAAGCGATCCGGGGGGCTCAGGACGGGGCCAGGCACCTGGTGGAGCAGGGGGGCGAGCAGCATGCCCCCAGGACCGGCCCCCCTGCTCCCCGGTGAGGCTCTGTGACCGCTCACGCACCACATCAGCAATGCTGCGGGGCGGCACCGGGGCGGCAAAGGCAGAGCCGTGCCCAGCACCATCCGGCGGGTGCTGGGATGCCCGGCGCTGCCTGTACTTCTCCCAGTTGGGGGGAGGTGGGCGGGGAGGCGGGGGGCCCTTCTTTTTGGGGACGCGGGGTTGGTCCAGCTTGGCACGGAAAAGGTCCTTCCGGTCGCGGCCCCGGGGACTGGCAGGTTCCAGGTTGAGGTGGCTCTCGGAGAAGGCTCTGCCCCGCAGCGGGCGGTGCAGCGGGTCCGGGGGGCTCTCAGGCGTGCGGGCCAGGCGGTCACTATCCCACGAGAGGTCGTGCGTGGATGTGGCCCGGTAGCAGGGTGGCCACTCTGGCTCAGCGCTCTCAAAGCAGGCGTGGAAGGGGCCGAGCCTTTGGAAGCCCATTTGGTAGTGGGAGAGCTCACTGGGGAGAGAAGGAGACACCCATTCCCCCACACACAGTCACCCCCCTGGTAGCTCATGCCTCATTTTCCTCAGTGGAGTCACCCGGCCCTGCTGGTGGGGGAAGCCCACGGTCTCCCCTGGAAATGCCCCCAAACCTCCAGGGATGAGCAAGGAGGGACCCTTCTTGCTGTGGACACCTCCTCATGCCCCCTGGCCCTGTGTGCCCAAGATTGGACATGGTCCCATTTCACAGCACCACACTGAGATGGACAAGGCATTACAGGAAGCTCTTTGTACATCCCCAGCCAAAATCATGGCAGTCCCCACCTCTCCCTGGCGAAAGTCCCCACCGAGTGTCACACACATCCTAGCAGTCCAGTACCTGGCATGGGCTCACCTGACAGACTGGCTGACTTTCCTGGTTATTGCAGGTGGCTCCCACTCATCCTGAGGAAATTCCTGCATGGGGGAAGGAGAGGGAGTGTGAAAGAGGGGTCAAAATTCCTCTCCCCAGCAACCCCGTCCTATCCCATCCCCATTCAGGAGCAGAAGGCACGCAGCGGGTCTGCAGGGCCAACATGGGCACAGTACTCCGCACCCCAACCCAAGGTCACACTCCAGGACTGCAAGGGGTTGCCAGTGCTGCTCCCCAGCATAGTCCCTGGAGGAGTTACTCACCGGGGTGAAAGCTCTCCGGGGGGCCCATGCGTCGCTCTCCTCTCGCCCAGGACGGGGGGCCGGGCAGCAGCAGTCGGGGCAGCGTGCCCAGGGCTGGGGGTGGCAGCGGCAGGGATGACCGCGAGGCAGCGGTGGTGGGCACCGGTCCCCTCCACAGTAGCGGCAGGGCTCGGGGCGCAGGGGAACCCCATAGGGGTAGGAGAAGCCCCGCACATAATCCAGCTCCCCCGGCCTCCCCAGCGGCTTGTAGCAGGGATGCTGCTCCCGGCAGCACTCAGCGTAGGGGCCGGCAGAGCCAGGGCGGCTGGGGGACGGGGGGCTGTAAGGCTGGTCCACGGAGAGGCGGCGGACGTCGCGGTGCTCGGGTCCATGGGGCTGGAAGGCACCGGGATCGCCCACTGGGGGCTTGCTGTGCTGAGGCGGTGCCGGCCGGCTGCTCTCCTCAAAGAACCGGCGGCGGTCGGCAAAGGGCAGGAGGACGGCCTCATCGCTGCCCCGTGGTGGGGAGCTGCTGGCCATTGGGCCCTGGCTGTAGCTCTCCAGCTCACTGGGGCTGGGCGAGCGCTGTGGCTGCAGCTTGCGCTCCGGGGACCAGCGCCAGCGGCCCCTGGCTGTTGGCACCGCCCGCTCGGGGGACGGGGGCCCTTTGGGGGCTGGCAGCGGGTCAGGGGTGGGGATACCCCGGTCCCCCGAGCGGCCGGCGTTCCTGCTGTCCTCGCTCGGTGCGGGGCTGAGACGCTCAGCCAGGGCGGGTGGTCCCTCTGCCGGCACGCTGCTCTCAGGGGGCTCCTCTGTCTCCTCCACCGGCTCCTCGCCAGGCAGGGGGGCACCGGGACCCCGGCTCTTCTGCAGCTGGGCCTTGCGCCGCTGGATCTCGTTGCGCAGGCTGGTGGCGAAGCGGTCGCTGCGGCGGCGCATCTGAGCAGAGCGGTGGGGAGGACCCCCGGCCCGCCGGGCCCCTGCCCGGCTCTCCTCCTCCGCTGGCCCTTCAGTGCTGAGCGCCGGGCTGGCCCCCCGGCTGTCCTGCCCGCAGGCTCGCTGCGGCTCGGGGCAGCAGTGGCAGGGCGGCGGGCGGCAGCAAGGCTCTGGGCAGAGCGGGGGGTCCTGGGTAGCCCCTGCAGTTCCTCCCCGGCTGCCCTCAGGGTGCAGTGGGGACAAGGTCCAGCGGTGCCCATCGGGGGCTGGCGAGGCTCGCTCACTGCTGGAGCCCACCTGCAGGGAGCGGAGCTGGGAGGCCAGCAGCTGCTCGGGAGCACTGTGCCGGTGTGGCACGTGGCCCTTGAGGGGGGACAGCAACGGGTTGTCACCTGCTGTCATGGCATCCGGCACTCGGTGCGTGCTGCCATCCAGGTACAGCCGGTCATCAGACTCCATGCTCTCCCCCAGGAGCGGCTCAGCCGGGCACTGGTCCGGGTGGGAGCTCAGCATGTAATACTGGTCAGCAGAGAGACGGTCCTTCGTGGGGTACGGCGCCAGCGTTCTCCCGTCCACCGCCTCCGCCTCCCCATCCCGCTGGCAGAGGAAGGTGTCGGAGATCCACCGGCCCTTGGCATGCAGCATGTCCACTGACACCGACACCCGGTGCCTGTCCCCTCTGCTGCCCGGGGCTGCCCGCAGGCTGTCCCTTCTGACAGGGGGCTGGGGAGGCACAGGCGCCCGCCAGGCCTCGGGGTGCCGGCTTGCAGATGGCTCAGCCCCTGTGGTCAGGTAGCGCCCGTCAGGGGCCTTGCAGGGGCCTTGAAAGCTGGAGTCACTGGACACGGCCTCTTCAGGGCGGAGGGAGAGGGCGCAGTCGGAGGCGATGGAGCTGGCAGAGAAGGAGCTATAGGCTGAGTCCCGCTTGCTGTGGTACATGCCCTGGTCAACGGGTGAGGGGTCTCCTTCATAGTAGGCCTGGCTGGGGTGGTCCAGGCTCTCCATGCTCCCGATGGAGCTGCTCCGGTCGGTGCTGCAGTGCCGGGATAGCGGGTTCCACTGCAGGGACAGCTCACTGCTGCCCAGCCCCATGCCAGCATTAGGGGTGTCTGCCACCCCCTGCCCAGCTCCGCGGAAATCCCACTCCCCTACACATACACCCTCCCCGGGACAAGGGGGTACAGAGCAGCACAGCCCCAACCTGCCCTTCACCACTGGGTTTGGGGGCAGCCCCAGGATTGGCCTGGCACTGGCAGGGAGAGCAGGCACAGGGCACACAGGGTGTGCCTCACTCCAGCCACTCGGGACCTCCCAGTTTTGGCAGCAGGGGCAATGGGACTAAGCAGCTCCTGGCCGGCTCCGGCAGAGCCACCGCCCCTTCCTGCCGGGAGCTGGGAGTAAACAGGCAGGGGAAAGGGCAGCGCAGTGGAAGGACAAGGGGGATGCCCAACAGTGGTGTGGGGCAGGCATGTGAGCATCTACCCCCCACCCCTACCCAAGCAGGTGCCCTGTGCACCCCATCCCCTTGCACAGTGTCATGAATGCCCCCAGGGTCTCACCTGACATCACACCCCGAGGGCCATGAGAGGCTGAAGGCATCAGTGGGGCAGTGCATGGTGGGGGCGTCGGGGCGGCTTTCGGCGAGTTTGGCCACGTGCCAGGAATGGGGCCGGAGGACGGGCACACTCCTCCTGCCAAGAGCAACAGCGGGAAAGGACAAGAATGGGGAGGAAGCCGGGCCGAGGAACCGGGGCTGAAGTCACTTCCTACGGGGCTTCCTGTCCCCCCAGGCCAGCGCCTGCCCAAGGGGGACAGCGGCGAGGAGGGTCCAGCCCTGCCAGCACCCGGCACTGGGCAGGGGGATCCCACAGTTCACCCCGCTGGCCAGGGTTCCCTGCCTGCAGCATCCCTGTTGCCAGCATCAACAGGGGACCGAGGACGTGGCCCCTGTGCAGCCCACAGGCAACGCCCCAGGCAAGGCAAACGTCGCTGCTGGGACTGGACCGGCTCCGCCAAGGGACCCTGCTGAGGCCACATCTGTGTCTCCACCGCAAGCCTGACCTTCCCCCCTTGTTCCTTGGTCTCTCAGCATCCCCAGCAAACACCAGCCACATCTGTCTCCAGAGAGGAGGGGGGGTCCTGTGCTGGGCCCCATCCCAGCCCCTGGCAGCCGTGGGGCTCTCCAGTCCCCACACCACATGCAGGCAGCGGTGTCCAATGCCAACACACAGGCACGTGGACAGCAGCCACCTCCTGAAACCCTCAAGTGCCCAGTGCCGCCCCAACATCTGCTGTCTAGGCGAGGAGGGTGGCAAGGACAAGCTGGGGAGTGAGCACAGGGACTTCCCTTCCCAGAGCCCCAAACTCACCATGGACGATGCTGAGCCCCAGCACAGCCCCGTGGCACCCCTGCCCCGTGGGCAGTGCCCTGCGCTGCTCCTGCCCCTGGGTGCCGCTGGAGCTGGAGTCAGTCAGGATGCAGCCAGGGAATGGATGCAGGTTGGGGGTGGGGGGGAAGACTGCAAGGCCCAGCCCTGCCTCTCCTTCCTTTCCCAGGCAGGCAGGCAGGAGGCAGGCAGGAAGGGAGAGGAGCGGCCACGCTTGAGGATACCGCCCAGCAAGGGGGTGGCCAGCCTGCCACACTGCCCCGGCTCCTCTGGCTGGGGAACCCCCACCCACCCAGAGCGCTGGCAGCCGCAGGGGTCTGACCCCCACCCCATCCCAGCAAGGGGCACCTCCAGGCTGGAGGCAAGGGCACTTCCAGGCTCCTGCAAGCCCCCTGGGCAGGCGAAGCCCCACTGGCCCTCCCTGCGTCCCTCCCCCACAGCGCTGCCAACCTGCGAACGATCATCTTCAGGGTGCGGTAGGAGCCCTTGATGAGGATCAGGGCCTCCTGGCGGGACCCGTACAGCGGCGTCCCGCTGATGTTCACCAGCTCGTCACCCGGCTGCAGCCGGCGGGACAGCGCAGCCTTGCCCCCATCCTCCACCTGGGCAACAGAGAGGGGCGTCAGGGGGGACACGGCCCCCAGCACATCCCAGGGGACGTGCCGCTGCCACCGGGTGCCGGGGGAGAAAGAGGCTTCGGAAAGGGGGTGCCTGAGCACCAGGCACCACAGAAGGATCTGTGCGCGCTGGGCTCCCCCCCTTCTCTGGTCACATGAATTTCTGAGCAAGGAAAGGACATCGGGGAGGGGGGAGAAAGAAAAATGTCCCATCCCAGCAGATTCCCCCGCGGGTGCAGGCAGCACAAGGGCCCTTTGTCTGGCGTGGATGCCAGCCCCCTGCCGCTGCTTCCAGCCCCATGTCAGGCCTGCCTGGGCACCCGTAGTGATTTCAATGCCCAAAGCATGCCATCACACCCTATGCGCCCATGGGAGACAGCTAACAGGGCACTGAGCCCTGGCACATGCCTACCCTTCCCTGACACTCATGGCCAAAATGAGCCTGGTACCCTGTACTGCTGCAGCTTGGAGGACACAGGGCCACGGTGCTGCCAGCACATGGGACCCCAACCCACCCCCTCTGCCCCAGCAGGTAGGTGCAGCGTGGGCAGCCCCAGGATGAGCTGTACCCAGCAGGTGCAGCCAGAGAGCCCACTGCCACCTGGGGTGTCCCGTACTCCCTTGCCTGGCATGGACGTGGCAGGCCACCACAGCCACCTCACAGAGCAGAGCTAATCCGGCCCCATGCTAGGGCTCCTGCACCCATGGGCTCATCACCCTGCCCAGCTACTCCCAGACTCAGCCAAGGAACGAGCTCTGCTCACAGTGCCTGCAGCACCAGCCAGGCCCCAGTGACAGGGAGCACCCACAACTTCCTAGCAGGCCAGTCATTGTGCACATGCCTTTGGGCACCCCTTTCCAGCCCTGGTGCCAAGCTGGTCTCAGGGGCCGTCCTGCTGCCCCTGGACAAGAGGGCACCTTGGGAAGCAGGCAGCAGCAGCAGCAAGTCCTCCTGCCCAGTCCAGCAGTGCCCCATGGCCCTGCCTGGCACAGCTATGCCCAGCACCCCACAGCTCTCCCACTTTTTCAAGGACCTGGGCATTGCAATGCCATGGCCAGGCTAGGCACAGCCCACTGTGTCTGCCTGTGCAGGCACGCTGCCCTCCCACCCAAATACCAGCCATGGGGCTGCCTTCCTGGCAGGGGACTCTGGCTGCCTGTGAGGGCTCCCAGTCCCACCATGCAGCCAGTGGAGCACCTGAGTTTACCCCCTGCCACGCTGCTGCCTGCCACTGGGCACTGGCAGAGCAGGCAGGACAGACTGCACCTTCACCCCAATCCTCTGCCCAGCCACGTGCCCACCCAGTCCTGCCTGCCATGGCCACAGGGCTGAGTCAGACGTGAAGGGTGTCCCCCCTGCTGCAGGGCACCACCAGGCCTGCACCCGTGTCTGGGCCATCACATGCATCAGGATGGACATGGCTCAGCCCTGGCATTGCTCACCAGGAGCTAAATCTGGCACAAACAGCCCCTTGTTCTGCCTTCGCCACCAGTGAACTCAGCACTGGCAGCCAAACTTGGACTGGGACAGCCCTGGACACTTCCCGAACACCACCTCTGGTGTTCACTTTGGCCCCTAATGGTGGGCACTAGATGGCTCACAGGAATATCTGCCTGCCCCAGGAGAAACTTGTCTTAGGAATCACAGCCAGAGCAATGCCAGGGCTGTGCCCACCCTGCCCCACACCAACCTCCCTTCTTGTCCCCGACGTGCTCAAGGGGACCCTGTGCCAGAGAGCACTCGCAGCCCCATAGAGGGCCTGGAGCCCATGGGAGCCCCGCCGTGGGACCCTGCCACAGGAAAGGATCCCGCCCGGAGTGGGAGTTTGGAATGGCCAAACTGTGTCACCGAGTGCGGGGACGCCCTTCCCCTTTCCGGCGCGGGGCCCGGGCCCCCCGCGCAGCAGGCGGGGGCCGCCCCCTCCCCGCACACACCTCGGCCGGCCACAGCGGCGAAGCAGTGGCCCCGGGGGACCCTCCCCTGAATGCACAGAGCGCTGGAACAAGCCCCCTTTGTCTGCCGAGCACACGCGGCGGCGGCGCGGCCGGAGGAGCGCGGGGGCCGGCACCCCGCGGCCCGCGAGGACCACCCCCCTTTCTCAGCAGCGGTGGGGAACATCCCCTGGCCCTCCCATCCCCTCCCCCGGCAGCCGGCGAACCCACCGGGACCCACCGCCCCGAGGAGCCCGGCAGCCGGTCGGGGCGCGGGCAGCTGCCCCCTCCGCCCCCGGCTCCCGCCCGCCGGCGGTGCCACCCCAGGGCGCAGGGCTGGGACCGGAGCCACTTTTCCAGCTCCCCCAGCCAGACCGCGCTGCCCGCGTCCCGCCGAGGGCGTGGGGCGGCCCGGGGGCGCAACCAGCCCGGCTCGGGGCAGGGAGCAGCCCCGGGGCCGCCAGCCCGGCCCGCCGCACCCCGGACCGGCAGGATGGTGGCACCGGGCGGGCAGGCGGCCAAACCGCGCGGCGACAGGGGCCCGTCCGGGCACCGCGGAGGGGCGGGTGCTGGGGCTTCCCCGGCCGCTGCGCGGCTCCCTGCGGGTCTCACCGCAGGGCGATGCGGCCGACGGGGGCCGGGAACCGATGACGCCCCGTGCGGCGAGACATCGCGGCCGTGGGGGTCACCCTAACCCCGCACTCTCGGCTGCAGTCGGGCCCCGCACACCGGCGTCAGCCCCGTCCCGGGCACGGTCCTGCCCCTGCGTTCCAGGGGTGCCCGGGGCGCGACGGGACGGACTTTGGTCCCCCACACTGTGGCCCTCAACGTCCCCGTAGAGCCCGATCCCGGGGGCGCCCGCGGGCGCGGCACCGACGGGTGGGCACACGAAAGGGGGCTGACCTCCCCCGGCTACGCCCCGCGGGACGGCACCGGCGAGGACGTGTTGGGGGGGAACGCGGGGGCCGCCCCTGACGCCAGCCCAACGGATGTGCCAGAGGAATTTCTTCCTGCCGCCGGGCCCGGGCTGTCCCTCCGCCCCCCTCGCTCCCGCTCTCCCCCCGCGGCTCTGAGCGGCGGGTCGCGGGGGCCGCGGGTGCGGGGTGGCCGCCCCCGCCCCGGCACGCCGGGACACGCGACCCCGCGCCCGGGGCTCCCCGCAACTCCCGACGCCGCCGCGCCCCGGGTGTCCCCCCTCCCGCCTCCCACGCCCCGACACGGGCGGGAGGCCCGTGTCGGGGGGATGCCGCGGAGCCCATGCGGGACCGCGCCGGCGGTGCCTACCTTGGAGACGATGAGGGGCTCGCCGTGCTCCAGCCCGCCCCGCAGCGTGAAGCCCCAGGGCGCGCCCCCCTGCAGCTGCACATGCACGTACTGGGGGGCGCCGGGCCGGCCCTCGGCCCGCTCCATGGCGGCTACAAACTACAGCCCCATCCCATCCCGGCCCGGCCCGGCCCGGCCCCGCGCCGCGGAGGAAATGACACCCCCGCCCGCCCGGGCTGAGCGGCGCGGGGCGAGTGCGGGGCGGGGCCGACCCGCACCGGGGCTGCTCCGCCGCCGCCAATAAGGCGCAGAGGGACGGCGGCGGCCGGCCCTGCTCGGCACGGCATTGTCATGGCATGGCTTGGCATTGCCATGGCACGGCTTGGTGTTGCCATGGCACGGCTCAGCATAGCGCGGCACAGCTCAGCGTGGCACCGCTTGGCTCAGCACAGCTCATGGCGTGGCTCAGCACGCAATGGCACAGTGCAACACCTTGCTACTAAGCTCAGCTTGGCTTGGCACATCACCTTCTAGCCCAGGGACCTGCAGTGAGCTGCTTGGCTCAGCTTGGCACAGCCCAGCCAGTGTAGTTCAACTCCATCCAGCTCAGCCCAGCATGGCATGACACGGAGTGCTGGCACAGTTCAGTGCAGAACAATACAGCACAGCTCAGCTCAGTGTGGGATGACAGGGGAATCAGCATGGGTTAGCTGGTCCAGTATGGCTCAACCCACCATGGCTCAGTGCAGCTCAGCTGGGTTGGCACGTTCTGGCTTGGCTCAGCTCAGCTCAGCACGGGATGGAATGGTTCAGTTCGGTACAGCACAACACGATCAGGGGCCTCAGCTGGTTTAGCTCCATTTGGCCTGACCCAGTTTTGCTCGGTTTAGTTTAGCTTGGGCTGACGTGGACAAGCAGGGCTGACATAGTTCAGCTTGGCACAGCATGGCCTGGCCTGACTTAGCTTGGCCTGGCACAGTTCAGCTCAGAACAACCCAGTTTGGCCCAGCACAGTATGGTGCCACCAGGGACCCACAGCATTAGGGCCAGCTCGACACAGCTTAGCCTGGCACGGTGGCACAGTGTGTCTGGCAGTTTGGCAGCACTCGTTTGGGTGCAAGGGGGTGGCAGTAAGTGATGCACTCCCCCCAGCTCCCCGCCCTGCAGTCACGCTGGCGCCCCGAGCTCTGCTGCCTGCGGGCCAGCACATGCTGCTGGCTCCTGTCTGGCCTGCCTGTGCTGGCCCCCGCCCTGTCCCTGTCCTGCAGGGCACGTGTGGCAGTGCGGCCCTGCTTCACCTTTGTCTTTTCCCTGCCAGGCCCAGGAGGGGCAGCTGTGCCACCCTTTGGGGAAACTGAGACAGGGGAAGGAGGTGGGTGGCAGCTGAGGACGGTGGGAGTGGATCAACACTGGTTCCCGGGGGAGCCCGAGAGTCCTGCTCCTCCCCTTCCCGCCCGGGGCCATGGCTCTTACTCATCTCTTTCCCAGACAGCACAGCCGGCCTGGAAAGCTCTGCCCTGCCAGCAATGCCTGCGGCCCCTGGTTGCCTGCCACGGCCCGGGAGGGTGGGCTTGCAGTGCCAGGCTGACAGGACACCGCAGGCTGGCTCAGCCCCAGTGCAGGAAGGGTCCCTCGAACTTTTCTTGGCAACCCCCATCCACCAGCACCTGCCTTAAACTCTGTCTGCATCCTGCCCAGCTCAGCTGCAGGCAGCCCAGTTCATGTGCCCTGTTCTTGTGCCATGGTGTCCCAGGGCACAGGGTGGGGTTGTACCTGGGCTGTTTGTGGTGCTGGAGCCCACCCAGCAGTGATGCAGGACCCCTCTCATACTGCCACCCACATGACATCAGTCATGTCAACCCCTTGATGTGACTCTCTTCCTCTCCCCCATGGCCTTGCCACCACCCTTACCATGCCCCACACTCATAGCTGACTGATGCCAGGCCTGGACTTTTCCCAGCCTCCACTGCCTCATCTGCCCCTCGTGCCCTTTCCCAAATGAATAACCAGGGCTGCCTGGCCAGGCGTGAGGGCTCTGTGCCCTGGCTCATCACGTGGCCCCACAGCCCATTAAGCACCACACACACCCCCCACGGCCCTCTCGGACCTCAGCACCGTGCTCAGCTGGCACCGTGAAGGGTGGGCAGCACCTGGGGCAAGGCAGACACCAGCACACCCCCCAGCCTGCACCCAAACAGGGTGGTTCCCAAACAGTGTGACCATCCCCTGAACCCCTCCATCCCAGCAGGAGAGCAGCAGTATCCTACGGGACTGGGCACACCACCAGTTACCCTATGGGGGCATGGACTGCAGCTGCTCATACCCCACTCTGTAGTGTGCCCACGGGGCCTGTCCCAGACCAGCACCCTGTAACAACAGTCCCCAGGATGGACAGTGTCTCAAATGGCCTGTGCCAGTGAGATGGTGGGCATCATGCTCACAACCCCCTCAGCCTTGGGCAAGTGCTGGCAGAAAGACCTTGAAGCTGGTCGAGGGAGCCAAAGCTGTGGGCATGGTGATGGTATGGTGATGCCTGCAATGAGGTGCCACTGGCTGACCTGGCCATACTCAGAGCTGCTGGGCTCAAGGTCACTCTGCCCACCCGTGTGCCTTAGTGTCCATCTCCCAGCTGGGGAGAGTGAGGTGCTGGGCAGCCTGGCTGTCCTGCAGGGCTGCTGGGGAGCAGACCCCCAGGCTCTGTGCCTGCTTGGGGCAGTGTAGACTAGCTTGCAGCAATAGGCACAAAGGTGCCAAGTTGCTGATGGAGAGTCAGCATAGAGTGGGGGAGCTGGAGGGGCTCTCACCTCAGCAGACCACCTTGCCAGGCTCCAGCTCCCCTCCCCTGGGACCCAGGTTGCTCCTGCCCCTTTAAACCCTGATTGGGGCCACGCCTTTAAAACGGGCCCTGGGCGGGTCGACCTCCTACCTTGCAGGAGGAGGCTGGCCAGGAGCAGGTGGGCTGAGTGAACTGGTCCTCTCACCCACTCCCCTTCTCCCTCCCTCCACCCCACTTCCCCACCTCAGCACTTTTACAGCCCCTGTAGCCAGGCTCTGTCCCCCTGTCTTTTCCCCGGTCTAGGTTTTAGTCTAGAATTTACACCCCTTTTGCATACAGAATCCTCCCCCACACACACCTTTCTGCTCCTGTGCCAAGCTGAAGCAGCTGGCATGGTTGTCCTGGCTTGATAGCAGCTGGCAGCACCCTTGGATCCTTCTGCTGGTACCCACAACCAGCTCTGCTTCTCCAGTGGGGAGAAGCATGACTGCAGCTTCTTCCTAATTCTGCTGCTGACCAGCCCTACCTTGCCCACTCACCCCCCTTAAACACACACTCACCTATTATGGCATTGCTCTACTCCTCCACCAGCCTTCTCCTCCTCCTTCTTGTTGTGCCCCTGTCCCAGGCTGCAAACCAGTCCCCACTGCCCGCCAGCCCCCTGCCCGCCGTCCCCACCCTGCCCCTCCTGCAGGCCCTGCAAACGCGGGCACCTGGCAGCCCGGGCTGGCGAGTGGGGCCAGCCAGCGGGCAGCCCCTGCGCTACATGCTGAACCTGTACCGCCGTGCTGCCGACCGCGAGGGCCGACCCCGCCGCGGCCGCAGCCTGGGCACCAACACCGTTCGCCTGGTCCAGGCCAGTTCCCACGGGGATCAGCCCTGGGCAGGTAAGGGGCAGGTGGGCACCAAGGATGTCATGGGGGTTTAGCAAAGCCAGCAGTGTTGGCTTGAGCCCTGAGGGAGTCTCTTGCCTGTTTCCCTTCCCCTCTCTATAGTGTCCTGGCTGGTTGGCTGGGGTTGCCCTTGCCCGGGGGGTTCCCCTTGGCAGGTGTCCCAGGCTCTCCCTGCCCTGGGTTGAGATGGGCAAAAACATCGCTGGGCCTGTGTGCCCTTCTCCCCTTCCCATCCTGTCTGCTGCTGTGCCAGGGCAGTGGTGTTGGTGCAGAGGATGGGAACATTCCAGACTCTCTTTGCCCTTCACCCTACCAGCCAGCCGTGGCTCGTGGCTGCTGTTTGCTGTGTCTTCTGCATTGTGCTGGGGTAGATGGCTGCCACGGGCTCCACTGTGCTGTGTGGGGCTGGGAGAAAGGGGTGCTGCTGCACGGTGACAGCTGCGCTGTGCTAAGGGGGCACTGACTGCTGCTTTCCTGCAGGTCGCTGGTATGTGCAGCCCCTCACCTACCGCCTGGAGAGCCAGCCTGAGGCTGAGCACCTGCTCAGAGCCACTGTGGTCTATCTGCCCAGTCTGTCACTGGCCCATGGTCGCCTTCTCTGTGCTCTGGAGCTGGTGGCAGCCGGCGAGGCACCTGGGGTGCTGCTCAGCCCTGCTGCCCGTCCCCACCATGGCTGGGCTGAAGTTGACGTCACCCCTTACCTGGTCCTGGGGAACAGCAGCATGGGGAGCCTGGCACTGCGGCATGTCTGTGTGCATGCTGGCCGAGCAGGAGGCCACGATGCCCCAGTGGCCCCCAGTCGCCCTTTCCTCCTGCTCTACCTTAACGACACCCAGGCAGGGTTGGCACCTCCGGCAGCAGAGCCCCACCGGCACCGGCGTGACACAGGGACGTTGGCTCATGACCTGCCCAGCTACCTGCGAGAGCAGGGAGGGGATAAGAATGACTGTTCCCTGCGCCCCTTCTCTGTCAGCTTTGCACAGCTGGGATGGGACCACTGGATCATCGCTCCCCACCGCTACAACCCGCGCTACTGCAAGGGCGCCTGTCCCCACCTACTCCGCTACGACTACCACGCGCCCAACCACGCTGTGGTGCAGAGCTTTGTTCATCAGCTGGTGGATGCCAGCGTGCCCCGGCCCTCCTGTGTGCCCTACCGCTACAGCCCCATCAGTGTCCTCATGATCGAGCGAAACGGAGGCATCCTCTACAAGGAGTATGAGAACATGATCGCAGAGTCCTGCACCTGCCGGTAATTCCCACTGCCCCGGCACGGCACCCCTGGGCTCTGCCTGTCCCTGTGGATCTGGACTTTAATGTTTATCTTGCTCTGCCTGGGGCTCACTCTGCTCATCTCCCCTCCCTGTGCAGCGCTGCTCTGTGGGGAGGTTTTACAATGACAGTTTTATGTAAATTGTGGGTTTTTAAAGGCAGGAGCCTGTGCTGGGGTGGTTGCCCTGTGGCATCTGTCCTTCCTGCAGCCCCCATGGCTGCTGCCTGGTTTTGGTGGGCAGGGGCGCTTGGCCTGATATTCCCAGAGATGAGCTGTGTCCCTGAACTGGAGTATGAAGCTCACAGGAGATTGGTTGGAAGTCTCCTGGTGAAGCCAGGGCAGGGAGGGTGAGCAGTCCACATATCTCTGTGCTTGGCACCACATTGGTGCTGTCGGGATCTGATGCGACCGTGCCTGTGGGATTCCTTCCCAGCTCACATGCACCCGTTTTGTCTAGTCTCAGCTGAAGTGGCATCTCACTGGGCTGGGAATTTGGGCTGGAGAGAGGGAGGAAGCCTCTCTCCTCCCCTGCAGTTCTGTTCTGGGGAGGGCTGTGACACTGGAGGAATCCGAGCTGCCATTTCTGTTCCCAGTGCTAGGGACCAGGCAGATGCCTGTACTGGGCTCTGCCTGCTGTTTCCTCCAAAACACTTGTCTTTCAGCTCCTTGTCTTGCCCTCTAGCAGGGCTCAGGTCTTGCCCTATCCCAGGGGTCAGACTCCCACTGTGGTGTCCCTCTGCCTTCTCACACTCCTGCTGTCCCACAGGCCTTGGGCTCTGCTGGGCTCCTGGCATGTCCCTGTTCCCAGAAGGGTCTGTGCTGCTCTCAGCACCCCCACTGCCTGACTTTCCTCTATTTATTGCTTGACTGTGAATAAATAAATTGATGGATTTTGCTAAAGACCATCTTGGCTTGTTCTTGCATTGTCCCTTGCGTGCAGCAGGTTCCTCCTGGGACTGGGTGGAGGGTGGGTGCAGGGGTAAATCTCAGCTAATTCAAGCAGGAGCAGCACAGACCTGTCCCAGGGCAGAAGGGACTAGATGTGGCTGCAGGCAGCTGCCTCCATGGGGCTGGGAACAAGAGATGTCCACATTCCCCTGTATGGGAAAGTCCTGGGGGACTTGGATGGGGGGGGGGGGTTGGTGGTGCAATGGGCTGCATCTCCCTGGGCTGGCTGGCTGGCTGTGGCCAAGGCATTTGTCTGCCAAGGCTACTTTGGAGAGGTGTTTGCAGGCAAACCTGGCTGTTGCTGGGTGTGATGCCCTGTGTTTGCAGTGCTGGGGCTAAGTTTCCCTTCTTTGAGCAGCGAGGCATAGGGTGGCAGCTGTCATCCTTGTCACCAGAGCTTGGTGGCACTGCCACCTACCAGCTGGGGGCTGTCTCTGCATCCTCAGCTCGTGGATCTTGCCAGGGTCTCTTCTTGCTTGGCCTCCAGCTCCATCTGTTATTGCTGGCCCAAGCTACATGGGGATGTTTCAGCAGTTTTTTTTTCCTGTGGGTATTTGCTGTTGGGCAGGGTGCTGTCAGCTCAAATCCCTCCTCTTCAGGCCAGCCTCAAAGTCTCTCTCCTATTCTGGCAGAGAGAGAAGCCACAGAGACCCACACTCCTTTCCTGCCCCTTGTCTCCAGTCAGCTACATCTTGGTCATGGGTGGGGAATGACTTCTGCTTTTTTGGAAGCTCACAGACCTGACCCAGGGGGATAGATTTCCCCTTGTCAATCATTAAGTGTGTGGTGTTGACTCAGTCAGGCAAAAGGAGGATGAAAGGCATGGAGTTGGGTGTGCTCCCAACCCTGGACACCCCTGGATGCCAGTGCCTGGTGCTGCCCCTGTCTGGGATGCATACCCTTGCCTGCTGCCAGGCACCCTTGGACCTGCTGGGCACATGGAGATGGATGAGCACTGGAGTTTGTCTGTCCCAGCCCTGTGCCCTTGGATGCACTGTGACAGTGTGATTTTATGCCTGTTGGGCCGGGCCCTTTCCCTGGGTACCCCCGGGCGCCCAGAGGCTGCCCCAGCAGTGGGATTTCCTCCATGCTGGTGCTGGGGCAGGTGCTGTCACAGGGATGGAGGAGCAGCAGTTCAGGAAAGAGCTACTGTCCCCAGCTGACCCTGGCACTGTGCCCACGACAGTGCCTGTGTAGAGGCAGGTGGAGGGTGCAGGGACCCTGGCCTGCTGCCCTGGTGCACCTTTCAGGGGGAATCTTCCTGCAGCTCCCACAGCCATGCGACCCCTGTGAACACAGCCTGGCATCCCATCAATGCCAGCCCTGTGGGAAGCACCAGGAGTCCTGCCCCTCCCAAGTGGGCACAACCATCTCACACCCCCCATCCTCTGGGCTGACATGGGACAGAGAGGGGACCTGCCCCACATGCTCTCGCAGTGCTGAGGCAAATCTGGGCCAGGCACGGTAAGGGGGCACCAGGATGGAGCTCCCCCAGCTGTGGAGTGCAGCTGCCCCCCAGGAACCCTGTGGGGGGCTGTAGCTGGAGGCAAACAGTGATGCCCAGGTTCCAGACACCCCACGGGTACCCTGCAGAGGTGCTGGCAGCCCCCAGCTAGGGTGGGGGGGGTAACAAGGGACCATGTCTCCATCCATGTGTCCATACAGTCCTGCACCGGTGCGTGTGTCCATCTGGCTGTCTGTGCAGTTCCACACCAGTTCGCGTGTCCTTCCACACTGCCACACGTGTGTGTGAATCCACGTGTCCATGTCTCTATTCATGTGTTTGTGTATTCGTGTATCTGTGTCTGTGTATCCATCCATGTATCTGCAGATCCGTGTGTCTGCATGTCTGTCCAGCTATCTGTGTGTCCATCCATGTGTCTATGTATCTGCATGTCCATGCATCTGCGTATCCATCTGTCCGTGTATCTGTGCATCTGTGTGTCCGTCCGTGTATCCGTGTGTCTGTGCATCCACGTGTCCCCATGTCCGTGTGCCCGTGTCCCCGTGTCCATGTGTGTCCTCATGTCCGCGTATCCACGTCTGTGTCCATGCATCCGTGCGTCCACGCATCTGCATGTCCACGTGTCCGTATATTCATGTGTCCGTGTGTCTCTGTGTCTGCGTACCCGCGTGTCCCTGTGTCAGTATTTCCTCGTGTCCGTCCGTGTCCCCTGCTCCACTGGGGTCCCTCCATGTGTCTATGTATCTGCATGTCCATGCATCTGCGTATCCATCTGTCCGTGTATCTGTGCATCTGTGCATCTGTGTGTCCGTCCGTGTATCCGTGTGTCTGTGCATCCACGTGTCCGCCCGCAGCGCTGTTCGCCCTCCGCCCGGCAGGGGGAGCCGTGGCGGCGCTCCCGTGCCCGCCGGTGCCGCCATGGCGGCGGGTCCTGCCCGCTCCGTAGTGAGCGCCCCGCGGCCCGAGGCGGCGGCGGGCGGGGAGCGCGGGGCAGCGCGGGCGGGGGGGCCGCTGCCGGGGCGCGGCGGAGCTCGGG